>OZ017739.1:277079528-277109528 GCA_963969285.1 Odontomyia ornata | reverse complement strand
GCAGCGAAGGCAGTAGTGACCGCCTCACCAGCCCCACTTATAACCACAGCGCAAAGCTCATCTAGAAATGTGCAAGCACCAATATTCGACGGGCAAACGGTCTGGACTATTTACAAAATCCAGTTTGAAGCAGCCGCAAGGGCAAGTCACTGGAATGAGCAGGAACGAGCAACTGCACTGATTCTTGCTCTAAGAGGCCCAGCTGCCGAGCTTTTGCAGACTATCCCCATTGAGCTGCATTCAAACCCGGCTGCTATAATGAAGCAGATTTCTCGGGCACAGCTACGGCATCGGATGCAGAAGTCTGGCGAAACCTTGCAGCAGCTAGCACAAGACATTGAGCGACTGGCACTTTTGGCTTACCCAGCGTACGACCCAGAACATCGAGATGACGTAGCAGCAGAAGCACTCATCAGCGCCTTAAAGGACAAGAAGTTGCAACAAGCCGTGCGGATAGCTCAAAAGCAAACAGTCAAGGATGCATTGGCTTATAGTTTAAATTTTGAGGCAGCCAAAAATGTGACCCGTACCACTGCCCGGGTTCGCGAGATAGTGGCAGATAGTTGCAGGTGTGAGCACGTGGAAATTGAGCGAGAGCTGCAGGTGAATGGTGCGCCTAGATGCTGGAATTGCGGGGAAAAAAAGGCACCTGCAAAGAGACTGCAAGAAGGGAAGAAGGCGGAGCTATTGTCCAGGGTGGTGGAGATCCAGACCGTGTTAGGAGCCTAGAATGGAGGCCCATCAAACTGCAAGGGCCAACTTCATGGGGCGAACGTTGGCTAGGAGTATCGACATCCCCAGCACCGTGCCAAGGCAACATCGTGGAGAAGCAGACAGATGCCTTCCTGGTCAAGTTGATTAAGAACATTGCACCATAACAAACGACACTGGTGCAACCCGATCGACGATCCGACCAGACCTAGTGAGGCCCCAACTACTTCACAAGGGCAGAGTTCATGGAAATGCTGACGCCCTATCTCGTCATCCATGTCCAGCTAACTGCAAGCATTGCCGGCGGATTGAGGAAAAGGAGCCGCCCGTTGATCTGCGAGTGATAACGGCGGAATTCGATGAAGGTTGGTCATCGGAGGAGATTCGAAACGCCCAGTTAGCCGATGAAGACATCGGACCATTGCTCGTATGGAAGGAGACAACTGGGTGACCTGAGTGGAAAGACGTTTCTATGCATGGCGCAACCCTAAAAAGCTATTGGGCACAATGGAACTCCCTTCAGGCGGAGGGTGGCGTACTCAAGCGGAAATGGGAAACAGCGGATGATAGCTCCTATAGGATGCAGACTATACTACCCAAAAGCTGAATCCACGATGTGATTAAGGAAATGCATGAAGGATCCTCGGGAGGCCACCTTGGTGTTAACAAGACCTTAGCGAAATTGCGGGAAAGGTTCTACTGGCTCCACGCTCGAGAAGACGTAGAGGACTGGTGCCGCAGATGCACAATTTGCACTTCCGTCAAAGGCCCAAAGCGACGACTGAGAGGACAAATGCAAACCTATAACGGGGGAGTACCGTTTGAAAGGATTGCTGTTGACATCGCAGGTCCCTTTCCTGAATCCGGATGGGGAAATCGATATATACTGGTTGTAGCCGATTATTTCAGCAAGTGGCCCGAGGTCTACCCCATTCCCAACCAGGAAGAAACTACTGTAGCCGAACAGCTAGTGTTAAATTGGGTCAGTAGGTACGGCGTGCCTTGCGAACTACATTCGGATCAAGGCCGGAACTTTGAGTCACTAGTTTTTGGCGAAATGTGCAAGCTGCTCGGAATACGGAAAACGAGGACAACACCGCTGCATCCCCAATCCGATGGTATGGTCGAACGGTTCAACGGCACGCTCTATAAACACCTTGCCAAGATGGTTGACGAGAACCAAAGGGACTGGGACCGACATATCCTACTATTTTTGATGGCGTACAGAGCTGCCGAACATGCATCGACGGGCCAAGCTCCAGCCAAAGTCATTTTTGGAAAGACTATTCGTCTGCCAGCCGATATAAAGTTTGGAACACCCCCCGAGAAACCCCAAACCATCTCGGAGTACGTAAGTGAGCTAAGACAACGGTTGAACCAGATACATCGGACAGTGCGAAAACACCTCGAATCGGCTACTGACCGCATGAACACCAGATATGATCTAAAGGCAAATTCTACTGGCTTATAGCAAGATGACTTGGTGTGGCTTTATAACACGCAACGGCGAAAGGGTTGGTCTCCAAAGTTGCAACATAATTGGGAGGGACCATACCGAGTTACAAAGCGAATCAACGACGTCGTATGCCGGATACAGGAACATCGTAAGCCGAGAGCTAAAATGAAATTCGTGCATCTGGACCGTCTTGCCCCATATTACACCCAGGGAGAATTGACTACTAATAGCGACACATCTTTTCGGGGCGAAAAGAACTGAGGTGGGGGCAGTGTTACATGTACAAATAATTACATGTACAAATAATTCTGCGAGCTACTGTCGCAATTGTTTTCACAATCATTAAGAACGTCAACAACTGAATTTACTCGAACCCACGAGAACCCAACAAGTATTATCAACATCTGAAAGTGAGTCACTGCCCATTCAGGCTGGAACGTTCCCACATATTCACTAATGTACGAGAACTGAGTTGAATGATTAGAGACCCTATATAAAGGCGAGCTGAATGAATGGGGGGATTCATTCGACCACGATGAAAACTTGCGATAGTGTGTGGAAAACGAATTGAAAAGCAATCAAGTAATAGTGAGGTGATTTGAGAAGACAATTGCGATATAAATTGATGGACAAGTGTAAAGTAGAATTTTAATAGTGAAAATTAAAGTTGTGAAATTGTTAGTAAAGTGATTGTGCATTTTTTTTTAACGAATTAAATAAACTCTTTTGATTTAATTTAAAAGACATTGCGTTTTCACTTTCCCGGAACATTAAATTATTGGCCGCGAACCGATAACACGCGACAATATTGAGCCTTTTCATCCAATTTTTGATTCTGACCTACCAATCAATTTATCGAAGCCCTATAAATTATAGTTATAAGTATCTGATCAACATAAAGTATTTGCGATTTCAGGCACTCCCAACAACGAGCGCTCGTCGGAGTGGGTATGTGGCCGTTTGTTTCTTTTTCTTATCAATACAATAAATATAAAAATTTAAATATTTAATTTTTTTATGGTTTGAACTGTATCTTGATTCCATTGTAACCGAATGTGGCCCAATAATTGTTTTGTTTTGTTTTACTTAAATATAAAAGTGTCAATAATTCATTTTATCAAAATCGATACGAAAAACTACGAACTTGAGTAAATCGTGAAGAAAACTTCTTCCATAGAAGCAAACATCAATATAATTGGCCAATCCCTTTGCAATCTGCAAGGCATGTTCCAAGAGTTTACTCAATCAGTAACGCAAGGGGGACTACCGTCCAACGAAAAAGCCATACTAATTACCTTCACGACAAAAAATACCCCAGATTGACAATATGTCGCATACGGTGATTTTGGCTTGGAATAAGTAGATAAGTTTTTCTAATTAACCGACGCATATCCATGGTGGATAAAGTTTATTTTGCAGTCATTTCTCCGATGTTGTCCAAAAACGATATCTAAAAATTGATATTGAAATTTGCAAACCCTTGATAAGAACACTCTATGATGGATACAAAAGATAGATGATTTGGACCGACGAGTTCTCCGAAAAACATGCTGGCTTCAGCTTCAGAACAATTTTAAGTTAGTTGCTCCATCTTAATTTTTTCAAAAAAATTGCAGTTGGTAGTTAAACAAAATTTTTTGGAGTTTGAGGTTCACCTCCAGATTTGAGGACAACAATTTTAGACGATACTTCCTGGAAGTAATTAATCTATATTTTCGCAATTTTTGTGACTACTTCTTCGAAAGATAGGAGGAATTATTACTAAATCACTATCACAAGTTAAGCTTCAACATTATTTTAAACAAAATGCTTTAGCGAGATCAACAGGATCCATTGTCCTGACTTGCTGCTCAGCACATTCAACGCTTGCCAACGGGACGGGGTTTTCCCGGTACGATGGAAGATGGTGAGGCTCGTGCTGATCAGCAAGGGAAAGGGAAATCCCGAATCGGCGTCTGCATACCGCCCGTTATGCATGCTAGACTCGGCTGGGAAAGTGCTAGAAAAACTCATCAAAGGAAGGCTCATTGACGCGATTCGTGCTGCTGAGGACCTATCTCCTCGGCAGTACAGTTTTAGAGCAGGACGTTCTACTATCGATGCGATCGCAGAGGTAGTGAGCGCGATCCAAAAGGCAAAGGCACAAAGTCACACCAAGCGACGGATCGTTCTGTTGGTGACACTCGACGTCAGGAAAGCCTTGAACTCCACTAGACGGGTGGATATTCTAGATACGCTGGAAGGTCCTTTTCAAGTTCCAGAATATCTAATGCGGCTTTTGAGGGACTGCCTAAAAGACCCAAGCCTGCTCTACGACACGACACAGGGGCTACGAAAGATGGCGGTTACATCAAGTGTTGCCCAGTGTTATCTATCCTTGGTCCAAACTTGTGAAATGTGTCTTATGACGGGCTCCTGAGTCTGGAGATGCCAAATGAGTTGCACTTGATCGGCTATGCGGATGTGCCAACCCTCGCATGGCCTCCCTGCTCTGCAAAGATAACCATGGGACCAAAAAGGCAACTACACACACGAACGGGGATAGCGGCTCCGAGGGGGGACCCAACAAAACTGGAGGAAACAAAATCAAAAGACCACAAATACCCAGAAAAAGAAACGAAGAATAACAACGACGACGCAACCAGCGGTTGCAGTCACGATGTTAACAGTACATCGAAAGCGATACTGACCACGACAAAAGCGAAGAATAACGCAATGACAATTAAGGCAGATGAAAAACGGAGAATAGCAGACAGTCTGGTTCAGACTGAGATTCCTGCGGCATCCGGGTGCAGCAAAAAAATGATGCAAAATCCAGAGCGTCCTATTAAGGAAAACCAGGACACTCTGCAGGACGCTTCAGGTGTTTGAGCCTCGAAAGAAAATAATATAAAGAGCACCAAAAATTTGATTGTCACTGCTGCGATCGTTACCGAAGCGACCGATGCAAGGGTCGCGAATCCCGACATTGCAACGAAAAACCCAGAATCCAACGAGTAGATTACGGCAAGAAAAGCAACGAGTGACCAGACACCGCGTGATTGCACAACCGACGTCGAAAATGTGGCGAAAATACCAAACTCGGAAACGGAACGCGATAACCTCTCCCAAGGATGGTTGCAAGGTACCATTGCGGCCCAGCGATACGAAGAACAAAGGCTACTCCAAAAAGCGGGAGATGTTCTGAAAAGAATACGATCTGCATGCGACTCCCCAAAAACCAGCGAAGTAGTAATCGTTGAGCTCAGGAGCTCCTAGATCGCATAGGGCACTATCGAAGGAGCTGGTTAAGGGCCGAAGACGAACAGCAGGCGTTAAAATCTAAAGGCGACATGCAGATAGCTCCACCATTAAAAGTCAATAAAAGAATGGTGTCTAGCCCAATCGAAGGAGACCGGGATAAAAGAAGGAAGGAAGAGGCACATGATGGGCGTGGAGCACCAGATCACAGGTTCCAGACAGTGCTCACAAAAGGAGTGAAGAAAACCGCCAAAAAACTCCTTCACAAAAAGCCAGAAAGTAAAGCTCGTACAGACGCCAATTAGAATAAGGACCTGATGCAAAACAGGAGAGGCAGAAGCCCTGACGAAGATTCCGGCAGCATGCACTGCTCGTAAAGCCCCAAGATGGCTGATCCTACGCGGAGGTACGCCGGGACATCAGGGGAAACGTAAGGCCCGAAGACACCAAAAATACCATTTAAGTAGTACGACCAACGCGGTCGGGCCACATACTGGTCGAATTAAGAGCAGAGGCCGGCAATAAAGAAGCATTCTGTGACGCAGTAAAGAAAGTCCTCGGCAAAAGCGCAACTATAGCCTCGCTCGAGCCGATGGCAACGATTGAAATACGAGACATTGACTGCGTGACGGATCTGGCCGAGGTAGAGATCCCAGCAAAAGGAGTTTCCCTAGCGTGGGAAGGATCCAAGGGAGACTGACACCAGAAAACAACAGGGGACAACGCATGGCCATAGTTGACTTGACCAAAAAGTACGCCGAACAATTCCTGAACAAGAGCAAAGTACGAATTGGGTGGGTTGTCTGTAGGATACGGCAAAGAGCAACGCCTCTTCAATGCTTCAAATGCCTTGGTTATGGTCACACCACACAAGTATGCAATGGACCCGATAGGAGTTCCCTATGTTACAAATGCGGTGAAATGGGACATAAAAAAAACGAGTGTACGTAGGAGGCACACTGTATTCTTTGCAAGGATGCTGATCCAAAACCTGATTTCGGACACGTCTTGGGATCAGAAAAATGCCGGGTGTTGCAGGAAGCCCTAGCCAAGGCAAAATCAGAACTCCGATGACTCGCATCCCGCAGCTAAACCTACACCGCAGTTTAACCGCCCAAAATCTGCTTGAGCAGTTTGCGAGGGACATGAAAGCTGACTTCTTGCTGCTGAGTGAGCAACACCATAATAAAAGTCCTGCATTATGGTACTCTGATGAAACTGGTACTGCCGCTATCTGGGTTCGGAACAGTGACTTTCAAGCGGAGAGTCGTGGATGGGGGGTTAGTTTCGTGTGGGTTCGGTGTGCAGGGACCACCTTCTTTAGTGTGTACCTAACGCCTAACAAATCGATATCATCTTTCCAAGCCAAGCTTAATGCTTCGGAGGGCTCTGTCTCGAACGCAGAGGGTAAAGTGCTCGTTGGGGGCGACTTCAACGATAAAGCAATCGAATGGGGCATGCCTCAGATGGATCCGCGGGGAAAACTAATTCTGGAAATGGCGGCCAGGACGGCCCTCGTCGTACAAAATTCCGAAAATACGCCGACTTTCCGCCGTATTGGCTGTGAGGGAACCATACCGGACGTGACATTCGCCTCGGAGTCCTTAGTACGGAGGATACACAACTGGAAAGTATTAGAGGACTACTCAGCCAGTGATCATCAGTGCATTCTGCTTGAGATCAGTAAGGCTGTCTCCCGATGTCCATGCTCGCGGCCTTCTACAACTGGATGGAACATCGGAAGAATGGACGTCGAGAGGTTCGTCGAGGGAGCTTCGGAGGGGACGGAAGAACTGGCAGCTCAAGACGTGGTGAACTCTTTTATGAGCATCATTATGACTGCTTGCTGCGCTTCTATGCCTGGTCAAAGACCCCGGCACGGCAAGCCCCAATGTACTGGTGGTCTACTGTAATCGCTGAAAAGCGAAGGGAGTGTCACAAGCTTCGGCGTGAGGCTCAACGGGCGCGGAACCGTGACGAGGCATGCAACTAGGTGGCAGCATATTAGTCGGCCAGGGAATGCCTTCGCAAACTGATCAACAATAGCAAGGCTTCCTGCTGGCAAGACCTAGTAAACAATGTGAACGAGGATCCGAGGGGCCCTGGCTACAAGCTGGTCATGGGGAAACTTGGTGCCCTGCGGAAGCCTTGTATACATGACGCGGAAAAGATGGACGCGATAGTCCGGGGACTCTTCCCCGCCCATCCCGTCCGTGTTGACGCTGTCCATGGTGAAACAGCAGTCGAGTATCCGCTCTTCACACAGCTGAAACTAGAGGAGGCAGTCCTCTCGTTGAAAACGAGAAAGGCTCCACGTCCAGATGGTGTTCCGGCTGAGGTTTTGTGGTTCATCTATCACCATTGTCCTGACTTGCTGCTCAGCACATTCAACGCTTGCCTACGGGACGGGGTTTCCCCGGTACGATGGAAGGTGGCTGATCAGCAAGGAGAAGGGAAATCCCGAATCGGCGTCTACATACCACCCGTTATGCATGCTAGACACGGCTGGGAAAGTGCTAAAGCAACTCATCAAGGGAAGACTCACTGACGCGATTCTTGCTGTTGGGGACCTATCTCCTTGGCAGTACGGCTTTAGAGCAGGACGTTCTACCATTGATGTGATTGCAGAGGTGGTGAACGTGGTCCAATGGGCAGAGGCATATAGTCGCACCAAGCGACAGATCGTCCTTTTGGTGACACTCGACGTCAGGAATGCCTTCAACTCCGCTAGATGGGTGGATATTCTGGATACGCTGGAAAACTCTTTTCAAGTTCCGGAATATCTAATGTGGCTTTTCAGGAACTACCTACAGGACCGAAGCCTGCTCTACGACACGACACAGGGCCAACGAAGGATGGAAATTACATCGGGTGTTACTCAGGGATCTATCCTTGGTCCGGACCTGGAGAACGCGTCTTACGACGGGCTACTGAGACTTGAGATGCCAGATGAGTCGCGCTTGGTCGGCTATGTGGATGATGTTGCGACTCTGGTTGCCGGACGCACCGTTGAACAAGCGCAACTTAGGCTAGGTATGCTAATGCGCCGAGTGAGGGACTGGATGACTGCTCTCGGGCTCAGTTTAGCACTGGAGAAAACCGAAGTGGTCATCTTGACAAAAAAGAGAATCCCTAGAGTAAGGAGGATCAGTATTGGTGACTTATGAATCGAATCGAGGCCAGCGGTGAAGTACCTGGGGCTACTGATTGCCTCGAAGATCAGGACAACGGCTGAGAAGGCTTCTTTGAGAATATCGGCTCTGAGTCGACTTATGGCCAACGTAGGGGGACCCAGCCCATCAAGAAGACGCCTCTTGATGAGTGCTGTAGGGTCAGTGCTACTGTACGGAGCAGTGGTATGTGGCGACGCTCTCAGCAAGGAGGTATACCGAAAACGTTTGGCACAGGTACAGAGAAGAGGAGCACTAAGAATTGCATCTTCGTATCCAACAGTCTCTGACTCGGTGGTGAGAGGTATTGCAGGCGTGATACCTGTCGCCCTTCTTGCTAGAGAGCGCCGCGCTATTTACCTGCGCCGAAACGAGGATGCGATGGAGATGGTTGTCCGCAAAGAGAGACAGCGCTCACTCAACGATTGGCAGCAGTCTTGGGTCAATTGCACGAAGGAAAGGTGGACTGCGCGCCTTATCCCGGATGTGAGACCGTGGCTAAATCGAAGGCATGGTGAGACTGACTTCTATCTGACCCAGGTTTTGAGCGGGCATGGGTGTTTTCAGTCTTACCTGCACAAGATCGGTAAGTCACGGTCCCTCGATTGTCGGTTTTGCCCAGGAGAGGAGGACAATGCCTGTTACACATTTTTTGCGTGTACAAAATGGGTCAAGCTGTGAAGGGAACTCTACAGGGAGACGGGAGAGCTCACTCCGGATAATATAGTTGCGGTGATGCTCGAATCGGTTGACAAATGGAGCCAGGTGGCACATTATGCTCGGGCAGTCCTAAAATATAAAAGGGACTAACAGCAGCCGGGGGCGCTGGGGCTTGGGGATCGCTCGTCTGGCATTTCCTCTTCCCCTCTCCCCTCCCGCTAGAAAAGGGACTCCCCAGCTTGAAGGCACCCCACGGCGTAACAAAACGAGACCTGGTCCGAGGTAATGTGTCAAACGGATCCAGGCTGGGGTCTCAGGTTGACAGGGGAGGTGTTTAGTGGGTAGTCCAGTCGCGCATGGGAATCCCACACTCTGTGCATAAATAGCATTCACCTTCCTACCACAAAAAAAGGAGATTTACCGAAAACGCCTGAAACAAGTACAGAGAAGAGGAGCGCTGAGGATTGCATCTTTGTATCCGACAGTCTCTGATTCGGCGGTGAGAGTCATTGCAGGCATGGAATCTGTTGGCCTCCTTGCTAGAGTGCGCCTCTCTATTTATCTGCGTCGAAACGAGGTTGCGATGGAGATGGTTGTCCGCGAAGAGAGACAGCGCTCACTCAAAGATTGGCAGCAGTCTTGGGTGAATCGCACAAAGGAAAGGTGGACTGCGCGCTTCATCCCGGATGTGAGACCGTGGCTAAATTGAAGGCATGATGAGACTGACTCCTATCTGACCCAGGTTTTGAGCGGGCATGGGTGTTTTCAGTCTTACCTGCACAAGATTGGTAAGTCACGGTCCCCCGACTGTCGGTATTGCCCAAGAGAAAAAAAAAACAATGACTGCCACACATTTTTTTTTTGCATAAAATGGGACAGGCTGTGAAAGGCCCCTTACAGGGAAACGGGAGAGCTCACTCCGGATAATATAGTCTCGATGTTACTCGAATCGGTTGACAAATGGAACCAGGTGACACATTATGCTCGGGCAGTCCTAAAAGATAAAAGGGACTCACAGCAGCCGGGGGTGTTGGGGCTGGGGGATCACTTGTCTGGCACTTCCTCTTTCCCTCTCCTTCCCGCTAGAAGAGGGATCCCCCAGCTTGAAGGTGCCTCATTGCGTAACAAAACAAGACCTGGCCCGAAGTAATGTATCAAATGGTTCCAGGCTAGGTTCTCAGGTTGACTGGGAAGGTGTTTAGTGGGTAGTCCAGTCGCCTTCTTGCGAACATGAGAGTTCCATACTCTGTGCGTAAATGAGCATTCAGCTCCCTACCACACAAAAAAAGATCAATATAATCCACTTAAAAACAGAGTAGTGTGAAATTAAAATCATTCACTAATGCTGCTATTAACTATCTATTTATTGTAAAGACAATACAATTTAAAACATAGACACTTCACATAGATACATAGACTTAAACCATTTTCAATCAAACTTTTCGGAGAAAATTTGTACTAATTCGTTACACTTATTCAAGTCGTTGGATTGCGTTGTAGCAATGTCGCACAAATGCCTTTTGAGACAATCATTGTTGCATCCATTCTTAAGTGTTGGATCGGCAAGCTTGTATTTGAAGGCCCAGAACTGTGAAGAAATAAAAATGCGTAAAATTGAGTGAATAATATGCTTCTTGATATTACCATTCTTAAAAGGTTCTTATCATTCGCAAAACTATGAGCGAGTTGATCAAGACCAGCAGGACTAAGGTCGGCCGCTCTATAAGCATTAGCAAAGGTGTATTCTTTAAGCCACACGGGAGTTCTGTCCGGGTAGGCGTTAGCATGAGTTAAGTTCATAATCCAAGTTTCGTGATGAACAACTTGCTGAAATGGAAAAAGTTTAATCATCATGACAAAATATGCTATTAAACTAATTTATATGAGAATTACTAGTATGTTCCCTTGTTAATATTGAACCATATTAGAGCGCTTCAATATTTCTCTTACATATGTTTCTGGATCCACGCCAAGAACACGATAATTTGGATTAACGAAACTGAATGGAGTAACACTTCCCCCGTTCCAAGCAACATTAATCGGATATGATGGCTCAGTCTTTGAATAGTAAATTTGGAAATGATCCTTGTGGGTATGTCCATTGAATATTCCACTAATAGTTTTATGGTAACGGTCAACGATTCGTCGGAACTCCCTCGACCATGTGTTATAACAGCCACCAGAGCCAGAAGGAATGTGTGCCAATAGATGAACAAATTCTCCTGCCTCCTCCGCAGACCGTAAAGTGTCTTGCAGCCATTGAAGCTGATGTTTCAAGTAGGAGGGGTCAAAAAGAAGCCAAAAGTTGTAGGTATAGCAATCGTTATTGTTGATTCCAATCACTCGGAATCCTGGACGAGGAGAAACAGTGTAGTAACCACCTTTGCGAATTGTTTCCTGAGCTGACTCCGGTAGCCATTGTGACCAATGTTCAGCAAGGAAATTATACATCCAGCCAGTTTCCAATCCATTTTCCTTAATATAGTCTGGAGCGAACCTAAAGAAAGTTACATGTTACAGGTGCAAATTTAAGGAAAAAATACTTACAAGTTTAATGGATCCGGTTCATGGTTACCAATAAGTGGAAAGACAGGGATGTCTCCAAAGCGATCTTTAAGTAATTTGTCAACTGTAGAAATAACTTCCTTGTTGCCTTCTATTGAAGTTGACCATATAGCATGATCAACATAGTCGCCAGTGTAGTAAACAAAATCAATTTTAGGATGCTCATTAACTACTTGGTCCAAAGTAGTTTCCACCAGGCGCAAAGGCGCATCACAGTCACGGTAATCACCCCAGTGGCCAGCTGCTTCCGCAGGGTCACTCAATACAACACACGTACGTCGGCAACAAAGTGGTTCTGGACAGTTAGCCATTGACCCGACTGTGTAGTGAGGATCGAAGTGGATATCACTCATATGAATTATCGTCAAGTCATCGTTGCTCCTTTTCGGAATTTGAGCTTTTGGACCATTGACTGGTTCTTCTGGTGGACTAATCTCAACTTCCCATTCGAACTCTGGTGCATCAACGAAGCAACTGCTACCTTGCAAGAGAGAACCACATATTGAACGTGATGTCAGCTTTGGACGCTGATCGACGATAAAGAGGAGAACTTTCTGCAAACAAAATAGGGCAATAAAAGAACAATTAATGCGAGGGGATCTTATTCACCATCATTTTATCAACTAGTCCTACACAGACATTTTCCGGTTGAATATTAGTCTGAACACAAAGAGTAATGGCAAGTTCACGCATGTAGTTATCATCTCTACCTTCACGGCGATACTTCAGCAATACGTCTACAGCAGAATTACATAATGCGCACGTAACGCTCTAAAATATTTGAAAAATTCTATTGAAAAAGACTTGTATTGTATGTAAATTTGCACTACAAACACCTGTTTTTCATCGGAGAGCGTCTCGATAGCAGTCTTTCGAATTTCGGCTGGTGCTTTTAATATTCGAAATAATTCGTTTAAGGTTGTACTTTTGATTCCAGTTTCAATATACTTCACGTACTCGGTTTTAAAAATTTCCGCTGAAAACTCTGAATAAGAATAGTAGAAAAGTAAAGATGAATAGGCTTCTGTTCCTACACCATTAAATTAAATTATTTCAGTATAATAATAGGCATACTAACTTAAAATTAATATATGTAATTTATTTTATATCTTTTGTGAAAACAAGCTGGGCAGATAGAACTACGCTCATGTCAGGAGGGTTTTGTTCTTAATTTACGATTTACGATATATTTACGATATGTTCTTAATTTACGATATGTTCTTAATTTACGATATATATATATATATATATGTATATAATGCAAGAACAATTTTAATTACATATACAACAAATATATTCTTGCTATAAAAGAAATACCATTGGTACTCCATTTTAACCAGCTACCATTTTGATGCATCCTAATACATTTTTAGGTAAATTTCTGGAGAGAAATTTACCTATTGCGGAGAGCATCATATATATATATATATATATATATATATATATATATATATATATATATATATATATATTATATATATATATATATATATATATATATATATACGTATATATATATATATATATATATATATATATATATATATATATATATACATATATATGTATATATATATGTATATATATATATATATATATATATATATATATATACGAGGCGTGTTCAAAAAGTATCACGAATTTTGAATTTTCGCGGGTTACGTATATTCGAATTTCGATTTTTTTGTGGCGTTATGTTGGTACTCATGTCTGTCACTTATGCCGACAAGCTCGGCCATTTTGAATGTTCACTTAATTGGTGATAGCTGCTTTACTTGCACGTGTTTTCAATCGTCTTCGATTTTTACTTATTCAAAAAAATGGATCAAAGAACGTGTATCAAATTTTGTGTGAAAAACGAAATTAAGTGCGCGGATGCATTCCGAATGTTGACTGTGGCATACGGAGAAGCTACCTTGGACCGAAGCAACGTTTATCGGTGTTACAAGATGTTTTTAGAAGGCCGAGAAGATGTGAACGACGAAGAGCGTGCCGGACGCCCGAGCACTTCAACAACAGACGAAAAAATTAATGAAGTGGAGAAAATGGTATTGGCCAATCGTCGAATCACCGTTAGAGAAGTTGCTGAGGACCTTAACATATCGAATGGCTCGTGCCATTCGATTTTTATCAACGATTTGGGCATGAGACGGGTCGCCGCGAAATTCGTACCAAAATTGCTCAATTGCGACCAAAAACAGCAACGCATGAACATTGCTAATGAGATGTTAAACTCTGTCCGCGACGAACCAAATTTGCTCCAGAGGGTCATAACTGGCCCCCTGTGACTTTTTCTTGTTTCCTAAACTGAAGAGGCCCATGAAAGGACGACGTTACGCTACGCTTGACGAGATAAAGACGGCATCGAAGGAGGAGCTGAACAAGATTTAAAAAAAATGATTTTTTGAAGTGCTTCGAAGATTGGAAAAACCGTTAGCACAAGTGTATTATATCTCATGGGGATTACTTTGAAGGGGACAAAATAGATATTCATGAATAAATAAATAATTTTTGAAAAAAAACAAAATTCGCGATATTTTTTGAACACACCTCGTATATATATATATATATATATATATATATATATATATATATATATATATATATATATATATATATATATATATATATATATATATATATATATATATACATATATATATATATATATATACATATATATATATATATAATATATATATATATATATATATATATATATATATATATATATATATATATATATATATATGGGATATAACGAAATTTGTGACCACGTTAGAGGTTGCATTTTTGCTCCGATTTTCACCAAATTTTCAGAAAAGGTGTATTGGGTTAATATCTCGATTAAGTTCGTGAACCAGCTATATCGGCTTGGCAAAAACAAAATGGCGGCCATTTTAGACGAAAAATCGTGATTTCTGTTCTGACCAAAGTATAGCTCCGATTTGGATCAAATTTGGTACAAAGGTTCACTAGTGTATATGATGAATCTCACAATAAAAAATCCAAAGTTGGTACGGCAGAAACAAAATGGCGGCCGCTCAAAGGCCGGAAAACGTGCAAAATTTTGTTGTTGTAATAGTGGTCAAGGCTTTCAACAGATTTTCATGAAATTCAGCATTTAGATAGAAATTATGAGTATCTAAAGTATTGAGTGAAAAATTTGAAGGGCAGGTCGCAAAAAACAAAATGGCGGCCAGTTAAAACTCGAAACTTCAAAGGCTTCTAAAAGTCGTAATTTCAATCTGATAAATATGAAACTTGGTTTCAAGATAGGCATTATTTAGATTAAGATATTTTAGCCCAGTCATATTAGGGCTTTCACCTCGGAATGAAAGATAATAAGCTGCAAATTGGTACGAACCTTTGTTTTGTCATTCTAAATGTTGTCTCAAAAGTCACAATCGTTATCGTGTTCGCGTCTCAAGATATTCAAGGTCAAAGGTCACAAAAATCGGTTTTTCGCGAATATTTGGCTTCCTATCGGTTAAATAAGATTTGCATTTATTATAAAAGTTGTAGGCTATAAAATTCCCTACAACTTTTGTTTAAACTTTTTTTTCATACGACCAACCGTTTTGAAGGTAGAGCGCGAAGAGTGCACATCGTACAGTCATATACGGCCTAATGCAAGGTCAAGCGTGAGTTATGGTTATCAGTACGTTATAAAGTCAATTATTTACTTGGAAATTATAATTATTAAACAATGCCTATTATTTATGTACTAACTATTAATTATTTATATTTAATTAAAGTAGAACCTAAAGAATGGGGCTGGATGCTTGAAAATGAAATCCTGGAGCCCATACGAACGTTATTACCTCCAGCACCAGCCGAACTACTAAACGTAATATTTTGCAATTGCAAAAATGGTTGTGGTTCCCGCTGTGGATGCAGAAAATCAGGGCTACAATGTTCTTTAGCTTGCGGCCAGTGCAACGGACAAGCTTGCCTCAACGCTTCACTGTATCCAAGTAATCCCGATGAAGAAAATACATATGATCCCGATATTCTGGAAGGTTTGGAGATGAACATGACAGATAATGAGGATGATGACAATGAATCGAACATTTTTGAGCGACAAGAAGAAGAAGACGACGAACAAGAAGAAGATAATTAGCTTCCATTTCCAATTTCATTACAATTAAAATCAACAAAGATACTTTTGATATTTGAACTCACATTTTGATAAATGTATATTATGCCGTATTTAATAATAAATAAAAATATGTGTAAAATATATACTCTTACTATCATTTTAACTTAAAATAAAACTAAAATATATAATCCAGAATTAATAATATTTTATACTTAAATAGTTAAATATGAATAATTATATATAAATAATCAAGTTACTTACTTTAATTAAATATAAATAATTAATAGTTAGTACATAAATAATAGGCATTGTTTAATAATTATAATTTCCAAGTAAATAATTGACTTTATAACGTACTGATAACCATAACTCACGCTTGACCTTGCATTAGGCCGTATATGACTGTACGATGTGCACTCTTCGCGCTCTACCTTCAAAACGGTTGGTCGTATGAAAAAAAAATTTAAACAAAAGTTGTAGGGAATTTTATAGCCTACAACTTTTATAATAAATGCAAATCTTATTTAACCGATAGGAAGCCAGATATTCGCGAAAAACCGATTTTTGTGACCTTTGACCTTGAATATCTTGAGACGCGAACACGATAACGATTGTGACTTTTGAGACAACATTTAGAATGACAAAACAAAGGTTCGTACCAATTTGCAGCTTATTATCTTTCATTCCGAGGTTGACCCCTTTTTTTACCTAATATGACTGGGCTATTTTGGTGATCATGCATGAGCGAATTTCAAAATGACGGCGTTTTAAATATGCGTTTTTTCAGGTTTTTGTGGCCCTCTAGCGGTCACATTTTTGAGCGGATTTTGATGAAACTTGAGATTATGGATCTCTGTACTATGTTTTTGTATTATGCAGAAAATTATTAAATTTGAATGAAAAATAAAAAAGTCGAAAATTTACAACCCAATATTTTTAAGCTGACATTTTCACTAAAAGTTGAATTATTTTGCCCTGTCTAGAGTGAAACTCCGATTTGAACGAGATTTGGCACATTGATTGATGAGGTCCTAGCCCATAGGGATTTAAAATTGTCCAAAATCAAATGCATGCATTCAAAATGGCGGCCTCCAAAGGTCAGGAACAAGCGCAATTCGCTATTTTAGTAGCAACTGAAATAATAAATTTTTTTCATGGAAACGTTTTAAATGACTTATCTTGAACGTATTTATAAATCAGAATATTTTTTAAATATTGTAAAATATTTTTAACAATACCCTAAAAAATTATAAAAGCGCGACTTGTCTGTCTGTCCGTCCGTCCGTTTGTTCCTGTGTCACAAGTTTTCTTGCAAACCACATGAGCTAGAATGAGGAAATTTTCTACGTAGGTCAAAAGTGGTGCCTCTTGAAATTCGCAGTGTAAGAACATATTTTAAAGTGTTTAAGGGGGTCTCCCCATACAGGGGGGTGACATAAACTTTTTTTTTTATTTCTGTAGCCCTCTAGCAGCCAAGTTTCTCAACAGATTCCGATAAAACTTGAAATTATAAGTTATTAAGGCAAGTTAATTTAATTTGATTATGCAAATCGGATGACAAATAAAAAATTCGAAAATTTACAGGTTAATAATTTTAGCAGCCGTTTTCAATAAAAATTCAAAATAACGCCCCCTGATGGTTCAGAAAAGAATCGAAAATGTATATATTAATGGCAATGCAAGTACTGATTAAACTTTTATGGAAATCTTTTGAAATTAACTATTTGAGCTATTTAAGCCAAAAAGTTAACACCTTTGTTTGATAACCACTGTCAAATGTATAAACAGCAATGTGAGAAGGGCGAAACGAGTATAAATATGTTTATAACAATTTACTACCCGCCGATTTTCAATATGTGATCCATACGTGTGCAACTCAATTTAATTAGCAAAATATTTGCGCCTCTCTGAAAAGTCTCCAAATACGAATGGCGGCAGATCCTTTCTGTTAATAAATACCCATGTAGTGCTACAAAAATTGCAATAAGAAGTCCAGTAGTAGATAAGCCTATTTCTTTTTCGAAAGCTTACGCTACATACGAGAAATTTACCTTTCCGGCTGGTGCTGCCAACGGGGATTTTGTTATTCATCTCATCTAAAAACTTGGAGAAAATCCAATCAAAACTATAGTTTCTGATTCGATGGAAAGCCTAAGTAGCAGAAAACGTTGTGTTCGGAGAAAATTCGAACGGTTTTAACTTTTATGGGACTACTTTAAAATCGAATGTCATTCAATTTAATGATACCAATGTACTCCACGCGGTGTAGTGGTTAGAGCACTCACCACGTAAGCCAAAGGCCCCTAGTTCGGCGACAAAGAGATTTTCGAAGCCCATAAGCCCGTTCAGTTATGATACGTGCTGGTTTAAAATGAAAATGTATCGCAGCGTTAAACTGACCATATCACCTTCCCGACTGCTGATACATTCGATCAATATAATGAGATAATCTAAATATCTCTAAACAAAGGCCTGGAAGGGCCTGTGACGCTAAAGCAAAATATAGTTATTTTCTTAATAGTTTTACGGTCAAAAATGTGGAATTTATAAATCCTACTATCAACAAATTTCAACATTTTTTGTTGTTCTATATTCATGTATTGTTGCTATTGTAAAACAGCAAAATTGAAACCATCGTCAAATACTATTTGATCTTCTGAAATTTTCAGGATAAATCAAACTTATAAGTAATCATTTACTTAATTCAATAGTAACGTTACAATTTTACGCAAGAAAATGTTAAATAGAAAATCATACTACGAGTAGTCAATTATTTTGTTTATTTAACATCTGCAGACCGATTTTCTTGGTTGTGAAACAAATTAATACTATTACTAAAACATTTTAGCTAATTTCAACTTCTGATGTATTTGTTGTTATTGTGCTCATAAAGGCTTACTTCAATGATTTTTTCCAGACGTTTCGGATCAAAAGCGTCCAATCACGAGTAAGGAATGCATGCGTTTTGAACATTTCCCCCTCTCCTACCCCATTTGACAAAGGTTAAAAAATTTAAATACCTGCCTTGAGAAGATCTCGATGGGACTTATTATATGACACCTCACTCGAAGAAAAAAATATTTAAGCGCCACAGGGACCTCTTTTAAAATTCTTTTTGCAATTTTTCAAGAAGTCTTCATTTTTTACCTTCCACAAAGTTTCATAGCTATAGTTTCCACAATTTCAGAGAAATACTGCTGTGACGCACAGACGGACGGATGGACATAAGAACTTAACCCCACCACTCGATCACACTACTATTGTGTAATCCGTTTTCGTAGACGGCGATTTGTCAAAATTTCAGCCGAATTGATCTTGTAGTTTTGTTTTGACCGCGTGTGGAAGCGGGCGTATCCGCAAATTTCATAAAAATTGCTTTAACAAGTTTCAACGTGGTTGGATGTCGGTCTTTGATGAGCCATGTCCAGGTGCCCAAAAACGGCTCTCACGGAGGATAGCGAGACAAAATCCATGAGCTCATATTGGCAGACTGCCAGCTGAAGGTGCGTAAGATAGCTGAGACAATAGACATCTCAGAAAATAACACAGGTCATATCCTGTATGAAATTTTGAGCATGGGAAAGCTATCGGTGCGATGGGTACCATGTTTGCTCACTTCGGACAACAAACACAACCGTGAGACAACTTTAAAGCAGTGTTTGACACTGCCTAAGCACAATCTGAATGAGTTGCTGCATCATTTTGTGTTCACCGACGAAACATGCCTCCACTGGTAAACACCAGAGACTAAGGAGCAGTTGAAACAGTGGACTTCACTCGATGAACGTGCTTCAAAGAAGGCGAAGATTGCCCTATCGCGATGGCCACTGTTTTCTAGGATTTGCAAGGTGGGATCTGCATCGACTACCAAGAGAAGGGCAAAACGGTCATACGGCACTTCTATACCGAATTATTTGGCCGATTCAGTGTCAAATTGCAGAAAAAAGACCCCAATTTGGCGAAGAAAAAAGTGCTCTTCAACCATGCTACCGCACCGGCTCACACTTCAGCCGTCGTCACTTCTTTTTGTTTGCAAAATTAAAAAAGTCACTTGCCGAATGAGGAGGTCATACTTTGCACACCGCGGGAAAGCATATTTTTTAGATGCGGTAAAGAAGTTAAAGCATCGCTAGGTCAAGTGTACCGAGCTAACAGGAGATCATGTTGAGAAATAAATAGGCGCTTTTCTAAAATGTTCGTTTTTCTTTTGTAAGTTAAGTACTTATCATACCACCTATGTTATGATTTCAATGAATTTTTTATTACAAAATCGTAAATTAGTACAATACCGTAAAAATTCCTCATTTAACCTATGTTGCTGCATGCAAATGAGACCTGGGGTTAAAATGAGATGTCATCCAGTAAAGCAAGGTATTGAGTGGAGATTTTTTTACAACGACCACTTGTGAGATATGTACGACTACCGATCTGTAACCAACCAAACTGCAATATGTTGACCATTTCGAAAGGATGGAACAGCATTGCACTATCGAAGCATTAATTTAACTAGGGTTGATAAAGAAATGAGGGGAAGACTTAGTGAAAATTAACAGCATATAGTCAATTTTTTGTTAATTTGATATCTGGCAGGCCAATTCCCTTTTTCCTTGAGAAGCCGTTGGGCCTTGCTATTTTGATTAAACAGATGTGTGAAAGGAAATGACTTTATAAAGATGTAGGATTGTTTGAGCAGGCAAGTCTTAGGATAGGCCAAGTAGTGGGATAATACGCTGTTGTTTAGGAAGCTATTGGATTTGCGTTTGTTTTGGTTCGTGTCACTTCCATTTACTTCAGAGGGTGTGGTCTACTACTGAGAAAATTGCATCGGAATTTGTAATAAGTGGTTCGTTGATAATGTTACCGTCTGTCTTTCTATGTTTATATATTTCAAGTCTTTCTAGGATTTTGAATGTCAGTCTTTTAATTTGTTTGTATAACAATGCCATAGAGTTTGTCATAGCATCAAAATCGTGCACATGGCTCTGTAGGTACGTCACGTAGTTGTAATCTGCCTTGCTGGGTAAGAAAGATCGTAAGTGCTCTTTGTATCTTGTCGTTAGTTTCCGTGTTGTTCTTCCTATGTATATCATGTCACTTGCATGTCAGTTTGTATAATCTACAATTTGCTTCTAACGTTGTTGCAAGTTTTGAATGGAGTTTGTATTTCCAAAGTTTGTATACCTCTTTGCCTAGGTATATGAGCGAAATCCACTGTTGGTCGTTCTTGTGTGTTTCAGTCGGTTGGCGTTTCTGTTATTGTTTGTACCGTGTAATCAGTTTGTCAATGTCACGTTGTTTGTATCCGTTATTATCATCTAACTTATAAATGTTGTTGAGTTCATTGGTCTTTACACCGTTGATCTATAAGCTGCTAGCTTATGTTGCGTAGGGTGATTAGATGTTAAGTGTATGGTATGGTCAGTTGTGGTTAGTTTTCCGTATATTTTGTAGTTTAGTCATGTTTGTTTTCATCTCACAGTTAGGTCCATCTATGTGATTGAGTTGTCCGTTTGTTTCTTTTTCTATTTTGAAATTTATATTTGGATGTATTTCATTCATATATGTAAACAGTTCATCTTGTTTAATTTCTTGTGAATCAATAATGATGAAACAATCATCATAATTTTGGGTATAAAGAGTTGCTTCAGTGATTGTAAGAACATTTCTCGCATTATCGAAGACATTGAATGTCCCATACTCAAATCGTCCTTGGCAATGTATTTGTAATTATTGAACCAAAATAATTCTGCTTGATTATAGTCTTTATAAAAAAAACGTTTAAGTATCACCCCCCTATATAGGAAATTCCGCTTAAAAGCCATATCAAATTTGTTCATACGTTAAATTTTGAAAAGGGCTCCAATTCACATCTGCTAAAAAATTTTCATCTTCTTCTTAGCACTACAGTCCCTCTCGGGCCTTCGCTTCCTGCAAATAACGGTTCCAACTGTCTCCATTGACCGCGTCCTCCAATTTCGAAATCCGAGCAGCGATGAACTGTCGTCGTCCACCGAGTCAGACTAGCGTTTCATGCTCCTAGCTTATGTAGTTTGAAAAATTTGCCGTGACGCACAAACTGCGAGTCAGGTATTGAGCCTAGTAGTGTTTTGTTAAATTATTTTCAAAATCCTAATAAATTCACTTGTCCTTAGTATCGAACGGACTTTTATTACGATTTATTTTGTGCTTTCAGATTGATTTTAATGGTGATATTTGTTCAGTAAACTTTTGGGACTTACAAAAAGTCCAAGCCAAGGTAAAAGCAAAATTTAAATAACCCATCCCTACAAGTAAATCTTTATGGCAGTACAACTGCCCAAAATCTGCTCGAGCAGTTTCCTATTCGCTGCTGAGTGAGCAACACCACGGCAAAAGTTCTTTATTATGGTACCCTGACAAAACTAGTATTGGTGCTGATTTCTAAGTGGGTGGCTATGGATGGAAAGATGGTTTTGTATGGGTTAAATGTTCAAGGACTACATTCTTTAGTGTGTGCATTAGTATCATATATCCAAGCCAAGCTTAACTCTTTGTTCACAGCTAACAGTAGTCAAATGCCTACCCTTCAGGTAGCTGTCACTGAAAGAGGTAATACCATCATTGAAACCAAGGAAGGCCCTAGGTCCAGACGGCATCCCAGATGAGGTGTTGCAGCTACATTCAAAGCTTGCCTGCAGAAAGGGATCTTCCCGACACGGTGAAAGACAGTCATGCTCGTACTGGTCAGCAAATGGAATCTGCATACCGCCTATTATGCATGCTAAATATGGGTGCGAAAGTGCTAAGGAAATCCACCAAAGGAGGAATGCTGGCAATCTATTTCTTCGGTAATAAGGTCTTAGAGTAGGACGCTCAACTATTAATGCGATTGCAGAGATATTGAGCGTGGTTCAAAAGGTCGAGGCACATCGCCGTACCAAGTGGTGGATAGTTATGTTGGTGATGTTCGGAACACCGTCAACTCCCCTAATAGGTGAATGTTCTGCATGCGTTGAAAACTCCATGTTAAGTTCCAGAACATCTTATGCGGTTGGTCAAGGATCATCTTTGGTCAAGACTTGTTAAACATATCATACGTCGGGCTATTCAGACTAGAGTTACTGAATAAGTTACACCTGATCGGCTATGTAGATGATGTTATGGAGCTTTTTGCTGGACGCACAGTTGAACAGTGGTAACATAGAAGAGGTATGCTAATGCGCCTGGTGAGAGACTCGGTGATTGCTTGCGAGTTCAACCTAGTACTAAGGGAAACCGGGGTAGAATAGAATATCCAGAATTAAGGCGATCAGTATTGAAAAAGTTCTGGTTAAATCAAAACTATCAGTAAAACAACTAGGGTTGCTGGTCGACTCTAGCATAAGTTTCTTCAAGCGAATCAGGACAATGGCTGATAAAGTGCCTTGTGATATGGTCCATAGAGTTGGTAGTACTGTACGTAGCCCTCCTCCTCCCACCATCAACATCTTCTTATATTTCTCAACTGATCTTAGCATTATTCTGAGGATATTATCTGCAGAAAGATCTATGAGTTCATCAGTAGAATCATCGGGCTGCCTTCACTTGCAAATATATGGCAGGTAACATTTTTCTCTTCTGTATAAAATATGCATTCAAGAAATCGCAACATTGAAATCTTATACAGTTAAGACTGAAATCATTCATGCCCGCTCAAAAGCTGAATCATATAAAAGTAAATCTCATCATGCCTTGTATTGAGCGACAGCATCCGATCTGGAATGTTGCATGCGATCCATATAAACTTCAAATTATTCACCCAAGATTGTTGCCAACTGTTGAGTGAGAGTTGTCTCTCTTTATGCGCAGCTGCCTCTCTACTGTCTTTGCATCCACGCATGTATATTTAATAGAACTCATTCTCTGCAATCACAATCCAAATCAGAGATTCTTCATTAGGTAGATGTAATCCTAGGATTTCTTGTTTGCTGCAGTTTCTCGCTTAGGGCATTACTCCATATTTACGATTTTTGCAGTAGCATAGACTGTACGGCACCCACTGGAAGCAAGTTATTGATGTGGAGGCTCCCCTAATTAGGCCATCATTCGATTGAGTGTCAATATACTTGCCCTATCAACTAATGACTCATGACTGGCTTAAAGAAAGAGAAAATCAAGTTCATGGATTGGAACGTCCAGGTGCCTTACAGTTTCGGCTGAACTATCACTTTTCATGTGTTTATCGTCCTTACTCTAGGAGTCCTTTCCATTGACAGCATGAAAATTTTTCCAGCACTAGGCTGAGTTTGTGAGCAGTCATATAATCCTTACTCAGCGTATTGGTATACTTAGCCTATGTTATGCATCTTCAAGTATGCGTTTAGCGACTAGCACCGCTACATCGTTCGCACAGCTAATCAAGCGCGATTCATCAGGAAGCTCCAGTCTTAGAAGCCTGTAGCCTTGATACCGAAGAATAGAGTTCAGTTTATCAGTTAAACCCCTGGAGAATGCACCAGATATTCCAAATAGTTTCCACCGCTTCAAAACTATCCGCCCATCTAGTTGAATTGAAGCGTTTTTAACATCAAGGGCCACCAAAACGCAACTCACCTGTTAGAACGGCTGTGAGCCTAAGCTTTTTGCACCGTGCTGACAACCTCTGCCATCATGTGAATGATGGAAGTCGTATGCAGATGTCGACTTGAGATTCTCTTTCCGTTGCTGATCAGTACTAGTCTTGCTTCTTCTAGTACTTCGAGTACTTCACGCTCAACATATAAAATAGCAAGTCAGGATGCAGATTGTAAGCAATCTGGCACCCTCTTTGGCTCCATGTAAGGCAAGCATTTCACATGTACTATATAAACCCACATCATCGAGTTTGAGCTTCTGATGCTGCTGTCGGACTACCAGCTGTGATGGGTACTAATTGAAAAATTACCCTATCACTTTGAAATTCGTTACGGTCATTATATCAGATACCCTGACAATAAATCTCAACGCCAAGGTTTTATTTTGGACTGGTGCGCAGTGGATTATTATTTTTATTATATAAGCCCACATACTTGTAATCTCTGTTCTGTTCTGATGAAATCAGGATGTCCGCTAGGTGCCAAGCTTCTACATGACTAGCTTAAAACATAGGCTCTACTGGCCTCTATTCACGTTGTCCACAAAATTTTTCTAGCAGGAAGCACTTTCTGCCGACTTATACGAGTATGCTGCTAATCTGATGCATTTTTTGTCCCAATCTTGCACGCACTAAGCTTCTATATATATATATATATATATATATATATATATATATATATATATATATATATATATATATATATATATATATATATATATATATATATATATAAAAATATGTATATATACATATATATATAAATATATATATATATATATATATATATATATATATATATATATATATATATATATATATATATATATATATATATATATATATATATATATACTCGTGCATATAGTCAATTATTTTGTTTATTTGATATCCGCAGGTCAAGCCTTGCTGTTTTAAGTAAGCAGGTGCTTTTCGACTCCTTCAAGTCATCTTCGGTGTCTACAGGATATGAGTTTATATAGGTGTAGGATGGGTTAAGCAGGTATGTCTTAGGTTAGGCCAGCTAGAGGGATATTAGGCTTTTGTGTTTTGGATGTCAATTTATTCTGGTTCATCTCGTTTCCGTTTACGTTAGAGGGTGTGGTCTAGTAATGAGAAAATTGCGTCAGAAATTGTAATAAGTTCTTTGTTGATAATGTTACAATCTATTTTTCTATGTCTATGTATTTCAAGCCTTTCTGGGATGTCAAGTCTCAGTCCTGGGCTTTGTTTGTATAGCAATGTCATAGAGTTTTTTTTGTTAGGGAGGTGAAGGCATTTACGCCCGCCGAGTGGGACTCCCATGGAGGATACCCTTGGACTACCCACTAAACACCTCCCCTGTCAATCTGAGAACCTAGCCTAGAACCGTTTGACACATTTCTTCGGGCCAGGTCTCGTTTTGTTACGCCCTTTCCTAGTGGGAGGCCATGCGTTGTCCCCTGTTGTTTTCTGGTGTCAGTCTCACTTTGATCCTTCCCACGCTAGGGAACCCCCTTTTGATGGGATCTTCTACCTCGATCGTTGCCATCGGCTCGAGCGAGGCTATAGTTGCGCTTTTGCCGAGGACTTTCTTTACTGCGTCACAGAATGCTTCTTTATTGGCGGCCTCTGCTCCGAATTCGACCAGTATGTGGCCCGACCGCGTTGGTCGTACTACTTTAATGCTAGTATTGGTGTCTTCGGGCCTTACGTTTCCCCGCGTAGGATCAGCCATCTTGGGGCTTTACAAGCAGTGCCTGCTGCCGGGGTCTTCGTCGGGGCTTCTGCCTCTCCTGCTTTGCATCAGGTCCTTTTTGTAATTTGGCGTCCGTACGAACTTTACTTCCTGCCTTTTTTTGAAGGAGTTTCCTTGCAGCTTTCTTCGCTCCTTTTGTAAGCACTGTCTGGAACCCCTGATCTAGTGCTCCTCGCCCTTCAAGTGCCTCTTCCTTCCTTCTTTTATCCCGATCTCCTTCAATTGGGCTAGACGCCATTCTTTTATTGACGTTTAATGGTGGAGCTATCTGCGTGTCGTCTTAAGATTTCGCCCCAAGCGCCTCTTTAGCCTTCTCTTCGTCTTCGGCCCTTAACAAGCTTCTCCGAAAGTGCCCTATGCGATCTAGAACTAGAGGTTCAAGGAGCCCTTTCTTTGCTACTTTGCTAATTTTTGGGGAGTCGCATGCAGCTTGTATTCTTTTCACAACATCTCCCGCTTTTCGAAGTAGTCTTTCTTCTTCGTATCGCTGGGCCAAAATTGTACCTTGCAACCATCCTTGAGAGAGGTTATCGCGTTCCGTTTCCGAGTGCAGTACTTCCGCGACATTTTCAACGTTGGCGGTACAATCACGCGGTGTCTGGTCACTCTTTGCTTTTAGTGCCGTAATCTCCTCGTTTGCTTCTGGATTTTTCGTTGCAGTGTCGGGATTTGTGACCCTTGCATCGGTCGCTTCGGTAACGATCGCAGCAGTGACAATCGAACTTTCGGTGCTCTTTATGTTATCTTCCACTGCTCGAACACCTGAAGCATCCTGCCGAATCTCCCGCTTCTCCTTAATAGGACGCTCGGGCGTTTGCATAATTTTTTTGCTGCGCCCAAACGCCGCAATAATCTCAGACTACACCAGACTGTCTGCCGTTCTCCGTTTTTTGTCTACCGTCACTGTCGTCGTGTTAGTCTTCGTTTTTTTCGTGGTTAGTACAGCTCTCGATGTACTATTGACATCGTGGCTGCAACCGCTGGTTGAGTCGTCGTTGCTATTATTTTTTATTTCCTTTTTGGATTTTTTTGGTCTTTTGATTGCTCCAGTTTTGTTGGGTCCCCCCTCGGAGCCGCTATCTCCGTTTGTGTGTCGCCTTTTTGGTCCTATGGTTATCTTTGCAGAGCAGGGAGGCCATACGAGGGTTGGCACAAGCCCTTATGGGGACAAGTGCTCAGAGCCAGACCAGCGCTAATCGGGAGTCCGTCTCAACCGAACCTACACTACCAACCCAATAGTGCGAACTTCGAACGTACTCCGAGGCCTACCAAGGTTTTACCGGGACGGAGACGGTATGATAGTTGAATTGGAACCGTTCACACACGAGTTTCACCTCGGCGCTACTGTGCAAAGCAACTAGGTCCAAACCATCACATCCGCCAGCCCAAAGCGTCAATTCCAGTTCGTTGTCCAAAGCGTAGTCCAGATCCAATCAGAGTCGTTACCTGTCCTCCCAGGAGGGAACCTCACGGCACCCCCCATATCCTCGGGTCCGTGGGGGCGGCACTCCCCAAAGAATGCTAGCCTCCAAGAATGTTCTTGTCGACCGGCTTTCTCCCTGTGGGAATTTCCTCGGGTACGTGGGGGCGGAACTCCCCAAAGAATGCTAGCCTCCAAGAGTGTTCTTGTCGACCGGCGTTCCCCCTGCGGAGTTTCCTCGGGTACACGGGGGCGGAACTCCCCAAAGAATGCTAGCCTCCAAGAGTGCTCTTTTCGACCAGCATTCCCCGTGCGGGCCAGAGTTTGTCATAGCTTCTGGCTCGTGTGCGTGGTTTTATAGGTGTGCCACATAATCGAAGTCTGCCTTGTTGTGTAAAAAAGATCGTAAGTGCTCTTTGAATCTTGTCGTTAGTTTCTGTGTTGTCCTATGAGTACCATTTTGCAATTCTTGCATGTCAGTTTGTAAATGCCACTGATATTGATATGTCATTCAGTTTTGGTTTCAATTTGTTGCCAATCTTGTTGTAAGTTTTTGAAAACAGTCTCTTTGTCTACGTATGTTAAAGAAATCCATTGTAAGTCGTTCTTATGAGTTTCTGTGAGTTAACGTTCCTGTTCTTGTTTATACTGTGTAATCAGTTTGTCAATATCACGTTGCTTGTATGCGTTATTACCAGCTATTTTGTAAATATAATTTACATCGTTGGAGTAGTTAGTAGAAGTCATAGGATGAAGTGGAGTACCTGCAGCATTGATATGTACCCTACTAGCTTATGTTGTGCGGGGTTGTTAGATGTTATGTGATCATTTGTGGTTGGTTTTTCGTCTATTTTGTAGTCTAATCGTGTTTGTAGTCTAATCGTTTGTTTCTATTTCTATTGTGAAATTTATATTTGGGTATATTTTATCCATATCTTGTGAGTCAATAACGAGGAAAGAGTCATCCAAATATCGTCTGTAAAATACTACATTGAATTTTTTTATAATTTTGGGTATAAAGTCTTCTTCCAAAGGTTGTAAGAATATTTCTGACAGTGTCTGTCCCATATCCAGACCATCCTTGGCAATGTATTGTGTTGTTATTGAACTTAAAATAGTTCTGCTTGATTGTGATTTTTATGAGATTCAGTAGTTGATCTCTGAATCGTCGCTGATATTGTATGAAAATTTTTCTTCAGGAGGGTTAGTGTTTCATCGACGGCTATAGACCTATAGAGGTTGGTGATGTCCAGTGATATAAGGTGACTAGTGTCAGTCAATGTTGAAAAGGTGGTCGAGCTCGCTAGATCACGGCTGTTCTTTCATGTATTTTGATATAATATATATATATATATATATATATATATATATATATATATATATATATATATATATATATACTATATATATATACTATATATATTTACTATATATATATATATATATATATATATATATATATATATATATAACTCGCCCGTAGACGGTCCCATGCCCGTTTGAGAAAGCAGGAGGGAACCGCCTCTTTTCCCCAACCCATAGCTTCCATGATTTTTCATCCAAAGCCCCCCAATTAAATAGTAGAAAATGCTATCGGGTCGGGCATTGGGTTTACTGGTTCCCCAATAATGGGACATAAAATGCCGCGAAATGCTAGTAACTGTAAACTCATTTACAGTCCTGCTACTAAACCCTACTTACACCTCCTTTGTGGGTACGTAAGAGGGTGAAGGTGAATCTTCCGCGGCTAATAACGGAATCGACATAATAACCATGCCAGCGGAATAGAAGTTGGGCGACAGGCTAACTCCCCGTCCCTGAAAAACCCTACAATGTTTCGAAACCTTCAGACAGGACTCGGAATGGATTGGATTCACAGCAATGACCTCGCAATCGGAAAAAGGACTATGGCATTGGATCCTGGAATGCCAGGTCACTCAATTACCATGGCGCTGTTAAGGACCTTTTACAACGGGCCAGCCTATGTAAATTAAAAATACTGGCAACCCAGGAAACGAATTGGAGTGGTAATGATATTCGAGACATGAGATCGTACACAATATTCAAAAGTGGGAAGCCTACTGGAAAACGGGAATTTGGAGTGGGCTTCATTGTAGATAGGAAGTTCAAATCACAAATTATTGATTTTAAGGCAATAAACGAACGATTGTATGCGAGCCGTATGAAAGCGAAACTCTTAAAAATCTGACTGATAAATTTTCACGCCCCGACCGAAGAAAATGACGAAGAAACGAAGGAAACGTTCTACAATCACCTAGAAAGACTGGCCGGCTCATAGCCTACAAATGACACAAAAATAAGATATCTCATCGTGGAACGACTAGAGG
>OZ017739.1:277007028-277074528 GCA_963969285.1 Odontomyia ornata | reverse complement strand
AGCCGATGCGAGTTGCTGGGAATACTGAGTTGAATGATTAGAGACCCTTTATAAAGGCGAGCTGAACGAATGGGGGGATCATTCTTTTCGACCGCGACAAAAACTGCGATAGTATGTGGAAAGCGATATTGTTTGAGTAATAGAAAAGTGATTTTCGTTGAAAGTCAAGTGATCTTAGAAGACAATTGCGATAGAAATTTATGGCCAAGTGGAAGTTAGATTTTAATAGTGAAAATTAATATTGTGAAATAGACCAAATAAGTGATTGTGCATTTTTAACTAATTTAATAAACTCATTTAATTTAATTTAAAAGACATTGCGTTTTCACTTTCCTGGAACATTAAAATTATTGGCCGCGAGCCATAACACGCGAAAATATATATTGTTTATAGACTATCTATTGTATATAGACTATATATATATATATATATATATATATATATATATATATATATATATATATATATATATATATATATATATATATATATAATGTATATAGACTACATATATATATATATATATATATATATATATATATATATATATTGTGTATATATATACATATCGTCTTCTTCTTTGTAGCACTATAGCCCCTCTCGGGCCTTCGCTTCCTGCAAATAACGCCTCCAACTGTCTCGGTCCATTGACCGCGTCTTTCAATTTCGAAATTCGAACAGATTTGTTGAACTCCACTGGAAACTCTTCGTGCCCGGCAGTTTATTATTCTTTTGGGCTTTGATGATGGAACAAACTTCATCCAGAATTTGTGAGGCCAATGGAAGCTCTCCGCAGACAATCTATAGGCTCCGATGTTCTGGAGCTGCGCGGAAATATGATGCCCATCTTTCCTTAATCTTGGTTTCATCAGCGATAATATAGCCGATGTCATCAAGACAGAGCGTGGTTTTGAGCTGATATGGACAGACGAGTGAATTCAGGCTCCGATTTCGCGGTATGTTTTCCCTTCACTCTTAAGTTTCAGCATAATTTTCCTCTCCTCAGCACTGATTTCGGTAATTTTGGACGTCATCATGTATTCCAGTGCATAAAAAGTTTGAAAAAACTGCACTCACTTTTAAACCTATCACAACCTAAAGTAGAACTATTATCGGACCTAAAAACATTAATATGTATGTATATGCATATGTCATCGCGTAACACGGGAAGTCCCCCGGTTTATTCTGTACGAATACTTTTTCTGGTCTATTGTGTTGGCATAAATTGATTTTGTGTGGGTTTGAAGTCTTTTTAAATAGTAACTATTATGAAACATACTGGGAGTCATACAAAAGTAAAGATTTTATGATATTATACAAAAAAGCATTCAAATTAAGTGGACTATCCTTTTTACTTGTAATACAACAATAACTTTGTTATGTACGGATACTTTTTCTGGCAAGTGTGTTTTAAGCAGTTGAAACATAAACTGATAATACAAGTGAAAAGTTAATTTGTAAAATAGGGAAATTAATTTTTGAGCATTGTGCCCGGAACATTAAACTTATCGGCTGCGAATATATATATATATATATATATATATATATATATATATATATATATATATATATATATATATATATATATATATATATATATATATATATATATATATATTTATATATATATATATATATATATATATATATATACATATATATATATATAAATATATATATATATATATATATATATATATATTTATGCAAACATGTATATACGTATTCAATTTACAAGTACAAAATTTTATTGCACACTTGTAAGCAGTTGCAAGTCCAAAATTAAAAACTGAACGTTCGTATTTGAAACTGTGGTTGCTCCAAATCCACAACTTGCCGAGATGTTGCTATTATAATTGTTACCACATCGATTGGCTGATTTGGATAAAGAAAAACAGTTTTGCATCATACAGTTTTGTACAATACATTGTCTTTGAATTACAGTACAGTGGCTTTGCATTCATCAAATCAAAACTTGGTTGATCAATTTGAATTGTAGCAAGTTTCAAAACATAAAGATAATGCGCTTTTATTAAATTATAACACTCCTAATTACATCCTAACCGGCCATAGACCTGCCACCATAGATGAATTACAATCCTGCCAAAATCCAATAAACAATCTGAGCGTGATTGCGCTTACGTTTCACTTTCATCAGCATCAATAAGACATTCTATATGCACTACTATCAGAATGTACTTTGCAAACTTTTAACATCCTGTCCCCCACAGGCCAGAATAAAATCAACCATTCCAAGTCAAAAGCGGATGCTTGACGTCACAATACGCACCAGTAAGTTAAAAAGTTTGACATGTCCTTTTATACCAATTGGATAGTTATTGACAGTTCCTATGGCAACATCATGTATGTTAATTACTTTCCTTTTGACCTGAGTATGCAGGCATGCTCTTTGAAATCACTCCTGTCAAAAGTTTTCAATAATTAAATTAATTTTTGAAAAAAACGTCAGTCCGAAGTTAATTTTTATCGGAAAAAACTTATATTGTCGAAGTAATCGACTTAGGAAATTACTATCGAATATTTTTTACTTCGATTGGTAAAGAAAAACAACGGACCAAAGAAAACTTCACGGCCGCTGGTATGGAGGAGCCCGACGGCTTCTGGGGAAACGACGAATACGAAACTGGCGATAATCACCAAGAGAAAACATAACGAAGAAAATTCCGCAGATGGAGGGTGCAAGCTGCAAATGATAGCGGACAATCAACAAATGGCCAAATTTCAAAAAGAAAATGATGAACGAAGGTTAGAGATACAGTTCCTCAAGGATCTCTTCAAGAAAGGGATGAAGCCTCAAAAGACGCAGCCGCAAAATCAATGGCAACAGGTAACAAAGCCGAAGAAAAGTCCAAAGCAAGCAATTCCAGAAGAAGTTCTAAGTGCTGGTGGCACTAACGAGAGTCAAAACTATTTTGCAGCGCTGGAGGGATTAACCGAAGAAATGGAAATTGAAGAAAACATCGAAGGTAATTCTAATCAAGATGACATAAATTTTATTCAGTATTTCAAAAACAAAAATAAGGAGAAAAAACCAGCCCGCAGTTCTGCTGGCTCCTCTGAAAAAGCTTCCAACAAAACAGAAAAGTTCCGCCAATCAACGTGTTCGGACAAAACGCAAAAGATATGGTTCGGCTATTGGCAGCGGATAATAATCTAGCCAATTTCGAGATCAAAAGAGTTAATGCCGAAAAATTATTGTAACTATAAGGACTAAATTAACACTGGTTGATTTCAAGTCAGTGAAAGATGCGCTAAATTCTGGGGAGGTTCCACACTTCACCTATACCCAAAAAAGTGAGAAGAATCAGTCCTTTTTGCTGAAGTGTTTGGACTGCGGAGAGGATACGGTCGATCTTCTTCAGGTGCTAAAAGAAGCTGCACCAGATATTGATTTTGTTTCAGTCAAAGCCTTTGCAACAAGAAGGTCGACCATAGAAAGGAAGAATTTGCCACTTTACCTGGTACAAATTGCAAATAAAAGCAGTCCAAGTGCTCTTCAACAAATAAGGTACTTGAATTTCAGAGTGGTGAGGTAGGAACGCCTACAGAAAAGAGAGGTCAACCAGTGTTAACGGTGTCGAAAATATGGACATTCGGCTGCTAATTGTGCCATGCACTATCGGTGCGTCAAATGCAAGAACGTTCATGCTCCCAGTGAGTGCGAATTGGCTCAGGCGGAGCCTAAAGAACAATTATACTGTGTTAACTGCGGTATCTTTGGTCACCTAGCATCATATTGAGGATGCTCCCGATACCAACATGCAAAAGTTAAATTTGTTCCAAAGCAAACATAAGTACACCGTAATATCATACCTTCCAACTTCGTCAAGCCCGGAGTTTCATTTGCATTCACCACTGAAGGACCAGCAGAAAATGCTGGAAATAATGTAAGTGGCAATAATGAGCTGCTTCTCAAAATTTACCAGCAACTTAATTCTTTATCAGAAAGAATCCACAAACAAGATTCAAAAATTAACTTTGCTTTTCAGTGCTTAGGGCTTTCAAATGCCTCCTAATAACTTTTCATCCAGTCATATCCCCATTGATAGGCTTCGCTTCATATCGATTAACGTCAACTCTATTGTTACTATACATCGGCCTAATTATCCCCTTGAATTCATTGTTAAGCTAAAGCCTGACATCATGCTTCTCACTGATACCCTCCTCAATTGATAGAACTCCATGACATTCAAGGATTTTGAATTCATAAGAAACGATAGGGCAATAGGTGATGGGAGAGGTGGCACCCGCATATTGGTTCGAAGGCCCTATTGTTTCCAAAATATTGAAAAAGTCGAATTCAAAAGCTTTGAATCTCCAGAAGTGTCCGTTATCAAAATCGAACTGCCAGGTGGGGATAACCTCTTCGTTATCTCTGCCTATGCAACTGGTGGAACTGTTCTCAAGCTCAAGGAGGAGCTCAATTCCATGTTTGAAATACTCGAATTGAACAGGCTGCATAGTTACTATATTCTTGCTGGTGACCTGAACGCTAAGCATATATCATGGCTGAACGCCACCAATAATCCAAGAGGTATATTCCCGAAATCGTGGATAAGAGAGAACCAAATTGAAAACAGGTGCAATCTATGTGGGTGAGAGTTCCCAACATACCCTAGGACAAATTCATATTTGAACCTCTGCATTGCTGACGCAAGACTTGAATTCAGCTTTAATAGTCCTCAACGGAAACTGCAGGTGCTTCCTTATGATAGCGACCATAACGCAATCGTAATGGAAATCAATCATCAAAGGGATGATGTCTTCCTCATTCCAGTTCAACACGAAAATCATCGGTTGAATTTCAAAAAAACAAACTGGGGAAAGTTTCAAAAGCAGTTTAATTGAGAGTACCAGAACCAATGCCCCTCTTCTGATGATGGCGACGCTTGCTCGATAGTTCCTAATAACAGAAATTTAACTGACGATGAAAAAGATCTCTATTTGTGGAAGTTAGAGAAGCTGACGTTGGAAACGATTGAGAAAGTAGTTCCCAAGATTAAACATCGAAACAATATAGAAGGATATGAAACACCAACCATCGAAAGGTTAACAAGTTGGGTAGACAGGCCTATGCTCATGTCAGAAGGGTTTTGTACTCAACTCACAAAATGCAGTAACCAGCAACAAATAAAATCAAGAAACATGTCAAAGACGATTTTATTGGAGAAAATGTGAAATTCGGGGATCATACTATTATTAACAAAGTTGCAAGAATTTTGACTTCTAAGGTATTTGTTATAGTTACACTCATAAATATCTCCCTTGATATTTTCTCAGATTTTTTTAGATCACGGGTGTCCATTCGCGAGGGAGGAAACACATTTTTCATGTAGTCCCCCACTGCGCCCCAACTAAAGCAAAAATGGTCAGTTTAAGAACTGTTTTGAAAAGCTCTCATAGAGAACTTTCAGTTGATACTCATATCGGCTACCTTTCATGAAATTTTTTTTCAGGGGCCACTCCTCTGTACTGTAATCATCGATTCATGGCCTATTTTTTCAAATCCTAGAATGGTCACAAAGCCCTTTTGCTAGGAGCTCTCTCCTGCTTATTCGACTTAAGTCAATTATATGTACTCATCTTCGCGATACCTATCTTTCCTGCAATTTTCATGCAAATCCTAGCAAAGCTGTAGTGTCTAAGTCGGTAAACAGCGCATATGGTTCCATAGCCATATGTTTCCATAGTAATACAGGGCATATTGTTCCATAGTAATACAGGAAAATTCAAATCCCTATAACTTCGTCAAATACCATTCAATCTTTATGAAACTTTCAGGAAAGATCAATCTCATAAATTGTCATTAGTTAGCTAAATTTTATAGAATTTAAGGGTACCGTTTAGATCTTATTCAAGAAAACATAAAATCGATAAATCATACTATTACTAACAAAGTTGAGTGAATTTTGACTTCTCATGTATTTGTTGTTGTTGTACTCATTAAGGCCTACATTCATGATTTTTTTCAGATTTTTCGGATGCAAGGTGTCCAATCGCGAGGGGAGGTACGCGAAAAGTTCGTACATTTCCCTTTCCAATGCGCGAATTCAAGGTCTTGAATGGTCTACAGCAGGGAACAGTTACTCCGCCTCTGCTTTTTTCAATATTCATTCGCAAGCTATTCAACGGCTTTGATTTTGACGTCTCGCGAACGCGATCGTTGCTAGCGTTTGCTGATGATCAGATCATATATACGGCAGACCAAAAAGCTACAATAGTTCAGAGCAATCTTCAAAAAATGTTCAATGCTGTGCAGCTCTACACCTAAAATGAAAATCAATGCGCAGAAGTGCGAAACAATTTTGTTTCGGACAACGCTGCAGAGGGCCAGTCAAGATCTGAAACGTAATTGGGGTTCCACATAAATTCTGTGTTCGATACCTCGGTGTTCATCTTGATAAATATCTGTGCTATACCGAACATATCAACATCATGCTCAATGAAGCACAAAAAGTGGTCATGGACCTTCGACGACTCTTTCGTTCCAGATATATTGATCAAAAGGTCAAAGTTATTTGTTACAAGACCCTGGTTAGACCAGTTTTGACATATGGATGTCAGATCTGATACAACCAGTGTGCTAGTATAATGGAAAGATTAAGAGTTTTCGAAAGGAAATGTCTTCGTGAATGTACTGGTTTATACAGAAAGCCTGAGACGGATTGGAAGCACTATAAATCGAATAGAAGAATCTATCAAACCGCTTCAGTGACAAGAGTGGATATCTTCATACTGTAAATTCTTCGGAATCATATCGCAAGATCTGTAACTGTGAGTGGAAACCCCTGGATTTTACAGCCATTCCACCCTACAGACGGGTATTTTGTAACTTATCTCACTACTGTCCTCGTTACTCCAGAAGCATTCATGTATTTGGACATGAATCGATATGTTTTTGATTCTGACGGTGTCCCAATCATATATCACATATAAAGACGGGGCACCGATAAGAAGATAAAATATCCTCCGAATTTGAGTTCACAGGACCAACAATTGCAATGGAGATACTCATTCGTTAGATTCGTTGAGGTTGGCCGGGCTGAGACGGAGCCATCTAGGGATTGGTGGCTGAATGACAATGTCTAAATTATTTGTGTTTATTTTCTGTTTTTGTGTTTTTTCTCGTTACTTGGTTTTTTAGTTTCAGCTCATTATTGCTACATCTTATAGCTTTATAGCTTTCAGTATAAGATAACGTTCTTTTTGATCGAATTTATTTGGAATTAGGGTGTAACATATTAAGTATAGGATAAAAGTTCACTGTTGTGTTAGTAACATCAGTAATTTTTGAATGATTCTGGTTAGTTTTTGCTCCTTTTTCCAATTGAATCCAAAAATATGTAATAATCTTAACTAATTTAAATTTGCTAGTGTTTTTTTTCTTTAAATTTGTTTCATTGATAACGTATAAATTTAGAGAGCCATTCGGTTTTCATAGTTTTATTGTTTGGGATTTGCTTTATGTTCTTTTTAAAATTAATATCCATTGGTATTGAATAAAGCGCTTTTGAATTTGACTTTACAATACGCACCAGGCTTTTAGAAAATTTGACATGTTATTTTATACCAATCGGACAGCTATTGACAGTTCCTACGGCACTATCATGTATGTAAATTGCTTTCTATTTGACCTGAGTATGCAGGCATTGCTTCGTCCCATCCGAAACAAAATACACAAGCGAACTTGAAAAGGAATTGAATACTTTTTGCATTCTGTTCTTTCAACATAAGGACTTTTTCAACTCCTAAAGTAAAAGGTGCAAATCAATCGCCCTGTACAAGTACTGGAATTTTAATGAACGCAATTTCAATTCCCTCTCCGCCAGGATTGATTCCTTAATTCCTTAATCAATTAACATACTAGTGCTTGGGATTGAGAAGTAATTACACTCGGATTCGCTTTCCTCTGGTACCAAATTAAATCAACGAGGTTTTCAATTAAGAAGCCTCTTCACTACATTAGAGCCCCTGGCAAATGAAATTCAACAAACTAGCCTATGGAACGACATTCACGTCAGCAGGCTTTCAAAATATAAACAAAATAAACGGCGAACGCTGTCTGTTAATAAATAACGGGTTTTCCAATAAGAGGTGTTATTTTGAATAGCCCGCTATTTCGGTAGATGTCACTTTTGAAGCTGTCATTTTTTGACATTTGACAAGTAGAAACTACGCCATTAACAAAACTGGAACAATACATGCTTCAACAATCCATTGAAATTATTAAAATTCACTATAAAAATGGTGAAAATTTAGCAGAGACGGTTCCTAAAACTCGAAAATTTTTGGGTCGTTATGAAGCACCTTGTCGGACCACAATACAGAAATTGGTGGAAAAATTCAGGCTGTTGGGACAACTTGATGAAGTGAAGAATAAAACTCGTGCACGTCACTCAAGAACAGCCAAGAATATTGCTGCTGTAGCCGAAAGTGTTGAAGAAAACCCAGGTTTGTCCATTCCTCGTCGTTCTTTGGAATTAGGCATTCCACAAACGTTATTATACCATATTTTGCATAAAGATTTGGGTCTTAAGGCTTATAAAGTTCAGTTAACACACGAACTCAAACCGGTCGATCATCAACAACGCCGTGTCTTTGCTGATTGGGTCCTTGAAATGCATGAAAATGATCCGGAATTCATCGAAAAATCATCTTGAGTGATGAGGCCCATTTCCACTTCGGTGGCTTCGTCAACAAGCAAAATTGTCGCATTTGAGACCCGAAAAACCCAAGAATTATTGTTGAAAAGCCTCTCTATCCTCAACGTGTGATTGTTTGGTGCGGTTTATGGTCCGGCGGAGTCATTGGACCTTACATTTTCGAAAATGAGGCTTGAGCAACAGTTACAGTGAATGGATTGCGCTATCGAGAGATGATTAATGATTTTTTTATGGCCGGATTTGGATGGTTTTGATCTGGACAACGTTTACTTTCAACAAGATGGCGCTAGGTGCAACACAAGCAAAGAAAACATTGATCTTTTACGGGAAAAGTTTCCAAACCGTGTTATGTCTCGAAGAGGTGATCACAATTGGCCACCGAAATCTCGTGATTAACACCTTGCGACTTCTTCTTTTGGAGTCACGTGAAAGAGAAGGTCTACGCCAACAGCCCAGCGTCGATTCAAGAACTCAAAGATGAAATTCGTGAGGCTATCGAGGACATAGGGCAGCCACTTTGCGATTTGGTTTTGGGAAATTTCATGAAAAGGATATCGTCCTGTAAGCGTGGTCGGGGTGGTAATTTGCCTGATGTTATTTTTCACTATTAATGGCATACCTTTTTCTTCATAAAGAAATAAACATCCGATCACTTATATTAAAAATTGGCGTTTTTCTTTTAATATCAAAATAACACCTCTTATTGGAAAACCCTGTATTAAAATATTTCTATTCGCATATTATACCTAAATTTTTTAGACATTTACACTGGCAAGATTCATTATTTTGAAGCTACGAGTACAATTCCAACAAATAATTTAACCAAGAAGTCTGCCACAAAGTCACCGAGCAGAACGCGACCTCCATTCGAAAATTTCAAATGCAAATACATAGTTGCAAACCTCAATATTGTTTGAGAAACTACTTAAAATATTGTAGATTTAAATTATGCAAACGATAGGGGATCTTAAAAGAATTTACTAGTTTTTTTTATTGAATGGAATCTGATTGCAATCGCTATCTGCAGACAAAAAGATGAATATAATTGTTATTCTTAGCATTCTTTTGAATTGAGTATTCTAACACAATTAAATGCGTTTTGTTACTCATTGGAAAAAATGGCCGTTAGTTTCAATTAGACAATTTATAGTCTAATTGAAACTAACGGCCAACGGAGGAGACAAAATTACTATCACTAGTTTTCTTTAGTTCTGTCTGTGATCAATATTGTGTTAGTCGCAGAATGTCAATAAATTGGTTAAGCAAGGTAAAATCACGAAACTAACCAGCGTATGATGGCTGTTGTATTGCAACACATCGGTAATGGAAAGTAAAATAACACCCTCACTTTTATTGATGATACGTATGATAATTTGAATGAATGAATACAATCGAAAAGGAATTCCAATGGATAAATGAAGACAATGAAATTGAAATAAGATATGAAAATTTCCTAATTAGTCATAATTCCGCTTTTCAGCTGAGCAAATTGTTTTGGCTACGTTAAGCTATCACTTTTAGGGAATGGATTCATACACCTTCATTGAAATGTTGATGCATTCTTAAAGAAACCATGCATAGTTTGATTCTTATATTTTCGAATAAAAATCTTCGAATTTATGGAAATTAGCTGAGTGTAAGACGAACACTGGAATTTTGTGTGAACGACAGTTAGTAAATAACTGCTCTCTACTCCTTAAAATGGAAGGCTTAATATGCAAAAGCTTTTACAAAGTTTAGTGTAATAAATGACAATTTCGCCCTAAAAGGTTCACTTCACTTTAAACTAGTAATTGTAATAATATTGACGGTAAAATTAGACCACCGCTGCAGACATGTACATACATTAATTTTGAATTTGCGTCTACACTAATTAATAAGTAATCTTGAAGCAGATTTTATCAAAACAGCAACCGGGGGCATTTTCGATCGATATTTGCACTTCTGAAGAATGAAAGTCACTTTAAAACATTGGAATCGCGATAATTTCACCCCAAGTTCCTTGCGCATGCACTTACCGTATGTTCTTGCCAATGCAGATCGGTCCTTTTTTATGTTGGCTTGAACAACAAGAACTAACGCGCACAGTAACACCAACAACTTCATTTTGCAACACCAAACCGATTCCAATCCAACAAAAGTGGAGCTATTCCTGTATTCAGAAATAGGTCCTAAACTGTCGTCTGCCGATGTGTGCTAACACCTTTTATATTCACAGCAGCAACATTTGATAATCTCTCCGCTGATATCAATTAATGAGCCAAACATCATAAGGGGCATAAATTTATCAAAGATTAGAATACTTTTCAATTTATTTAAGCCAGTATTAAAAATGAAAATTTTGGTGGCAATCCTTTGCCTTTGCCGAATCAATTTAAGCTTTTTGTTGGCAAATATTTACAAACGTTCTAATCCGTAATAAGAATAGCACATGCGAACTTGAATAAATTCTTTAAGCACTATACGAGTATTTGCAATTATTCAATCAGATTATGATAACGGTTTATGTTAATGCATGTTAACGTGTATTTTGGCTAGATATGTTCGATAATTATTTAAACCCCCGGGCTTTAGAACAATGAAGAATTATAGACCACAAACTTCGAACATAGTGTGTATGAAAATTAAAGCTTGTAATAAGGTTGAACGATTTTGTGGGTACATTAATAGCTATTATTGCGCATAAGATCGGGTGTAAAACACAATCTTGATACGTTTCTTTTCAATTTCTCGAAAATGTACCGCCTCAAGCATTGTTTAAGTCATAAATGGACTCAAATCGATTATTCTTTGTTTAAAAAAGTTTGCGTTTCACATGTGCCCTAAAATACTCGTACTATATACGCAATTTTTTCTTCGGCAAGCTAAAATCAATCAAATAAATTCAGCGTAATTTTTGTCGATAAGATTTTTCTTCAATATATTCTACTTTACTAAGTTTCAAGAAATGCTATAAAGATATTTCTTAGCAATAATGTTTGTTACAATATCAAGAGCTGAGATAAAAAAATGTAATAAAATTAATACCGTTTTCAAAATGCCTTAAAAATGAAACAGAACTAAGGCGCTTGATGCCAAATTAGTTTTTCCACTAGACCAAGGCGGATCTGTTTTCAGTTGGCTGTTGAGAGGGGGCACACTGATTTTTGCAAAAACAGTTGTGGAATAATAGGCATAACAATAATTGATTTATGCTTACTCTCAAAAAATTCGGGAACATTAACAAATAAATCAAAATATTTGAAAATTATAAAAACGCTATAGTTTTTCTTACTTTTTCCTCGTCTAACTTCAAAACGATTCATTTTAGAGCAAAGTTGTGCCCGAAACCCGTTTGAGCAAGGAGGAGGAAACCCCTTGTTTCCCCTACCCTCAGATAGGACATAGGACATTAAATGCCGAGGAATACCAATAACTATAAATATATCTACAGCTCTGCTACTAAATCCTACTTACACCTCCTTTGTGGGGACGTAAGAGGGTGAAGGCGAGTCTCCTGTGCCTGATAATGGAATTGAAGCAAAAACCATGCCGCCAGAATGGAGGTTGGGCAACGGGCTAGCCCCTCACTCCTGGAAAATCCTACAATGTTTTGAAACTTGCAGAAGGGCCTCGGAATGGATTGGTGTATTAATCGAGCGGTCACACAATCAAATTGCTCGAAAACCTTCCTATCTCCTCCTCGGAATTTTGTGGCAGATTTGAAAAACTATATGTAATTGATTTTATTTGCAATCCTATTTTTATAGAATACTTCTTTGTTTTATTAATTTTATCAAATGTTATTTTATATCAATTTCCCTTTCAATTAAAATTTAAATGTCTCCCTTTAATGTTATTCGTCATGAGATTTAACTTTTATAACTATTTAAAATTTTCATTTCTTTACTCGAGTTAAAATTTCTTTATTTCATTTAAATTTCTTCACTCCATTTAAATCTTTTGTACCTCATTTAAATTTCTTTACTACATTTCAAATTCCCTTTCTTCATTTCCATTTTCCTAATTTAATTAAATTTTGTTTTAAAATTTCAAATCTGCATGTAAAATTTCGGGTTCGGGGAACGCTGATATAATACTCCTCAACGGTGTATTACATCACGTAAGAGAAATAAACTGGGCTGATGGAGCTCAGCTGAGGCAATTCACCTTATGTACGGGATAGAAGGAAAGAGATACAAGTTTTGGACGGATCGAGAAATAGAGAGTTGGCGTAAAACTGCAAGCACGGCGGACGGGAAAAATTTGATTGTATATCGTCTCGATTAAGTATTAAATTCTAAGCTTTGGAGATATTGATTTTCCGTTTTCGCATTTACCGGCTAAATGCTGGATTCGTGTGTCCGCTTAAAAATTTGGAGTGATTGCAAAATTAAGATTTTTCTGAATAGTTTTTTGGTGTGTTGGAACGCAAATATTGAAATAAGTGGGACATTTATTCGCTTGTGATAGTTACATAAATTACACGTAATTCAGTAGATTGCGCATTTTACGCAGTGATCGCTTTCTAAATTATCGATTGTACTTCACAATCCTTTGTATAATTAGTAAGTGGCACTGTCGGCCCTAAGCCTTTCGAGTGTCGTTAGCAAAGTTAATATGTATTGCGTTCGTATTTGCAATTCGACAATTTAACGTTGCGAGTTTAATATTTTGATGCCAATATGTATGCCTTCAACTCTATATTGTGCGGGTGTGTTACAATATTAAAGGGAAAAGTGATACGGTTAAAGAAAACAATGGGAGTGCAATTCTAACTGGCAAACATATAACCCTACAACGCTTAATTCATCGGGAGTCGCAGATGATTGTGATCATGTTTCTACCAGTTCAGAGATAGTGTTCTCTTGAAAGATTAAATTTTTCCCCAAAATACCTACCCACTAACGAAACTTCAACAAAATATGATGCATTGATACCATCGTATAATATTTACGCGCTAAATTTGCTAGCCAATGTTTAGTAGAGTTGATTATAACATTTTAATGTCTAATAGTAATGGAAAGGCTTTCCAAAAAGTGTGAGTTAAAATAAATTTTACCAGGATGGAAGACGATGCATTCAATTTGTACGATGATTTGGAAGACTTCGACTACGAGGTGAAATATGAACAGTCTAATGAAAAAGTGAAAGAGCTTAAGCGTGAATTAGATGAAGCAACAAAAAAAAGGATACGCTATCAGAAGAACAGAAGTCAGAACTGCAAAGTGAAATTGACAATTTGGAAAGGAGCTACCAAAGCGTACTGTTGACAGCTCGATCTGAGATCAAGCGAACAGATGCACGAATTTCTGATGCACGTAGAGTTTTGTTGAATCAATTGTAGCAGCTGCAGCCAGTCGAATTGGTAAAACTGTTCTTCATATTGACCCCAATAAATACTGTGGGGGCACATAGGTATCCTTCAATTTAGAAGCATTCCAAACATTTATTTCCGGTGAAAATTACGATTTTTCAAAACATTTTAATTCAATTTAGAAGGCTAGTCAATCGTGGCAAATATCAACTCCGCCAACAACGCCTGAAGTGCTAGTCGATGACAGTGTTTGGACAAAAGAGAGGGTTTTGAACAAAATTCGATGATTTAACATCGATCTTTCTCTGAAACTTCTGTTTTCATGCGGGAAACTTATTGAACTTCTAATAACATCAAATATTTACCGCTATGCTGAATTTCGTGCAGTTCACCATGTGTGCACCATAGTCAATGGAAAAACGAGAAGTGTACCCTATTCCGGGACGCATGATTTTAATACCAAAGATTCAGCATTGATTAAGAGTGTTTTGCATCGGAAATGCGCAGGGGAGTTGGACGAGTTGTATTGTTGGCATGTTGAACGTTGTTTTGATTGCACCATGTTGTTTTGATTGCACCAAGCGATTGCAAGGAGGGCTACATGAGTAAGCTAGGAAGCGAAATATTTTTCAATGGTTTGGCCACTGCAAAAGGTAGGCCTCCATGTTGCCGGTGTGTGTTTCAGTGCAGCAGCTGCACCTTTATTTGCTGGATTTCTTATGTATTATTCCCAAGACCGTTGCCTTAACTTCTTTATCAAAAATAACTTTGAAGATAGCTCATAGTTTTGTCCTTGAAGGTCTTCAGGTAGTACTAATAGTTTTTTTGCCCTCGTAAATCTATCGCTATACCTTTTATAGTTCTTGCAATTTGTAGTAAGTGTCACACAACAAATAAAAACAAACAACGGTTATATAATCTTGATATTGCAATATTGGGACTTGATATCAGGCCAAGTCGAACGAAAATACCCCAATTTCAAACAAACACGTGATTTTTTCTTTTGTTTTAATTTTTTAATTGATAGAATGAAGTTTAATTGTTACATTCTGTTGTAGTACACCTTCTATCAGTAATTAAACCGTGAAAGTAGGATTTGGTAAATATTTTTCTTTAATATTAAAGTAGAGAAAAAAAAATTAAATGGATTATTAAACTAAACAGGGATTTTCCCAGACACCTGGAAGCGAGCGAACATTCTCCCTATCCATAAGGCAGGAGACCGCTCCTCTGCTCATAATTATCGACCCATTTCTCTGTTATCCTACTTTGGCAAAATCCTAGAACGTATTGTGAATTTGAGGATTTATGATGCTTTACGGCTAAATTTCTCCGATAGGCAACATGGTTTCATAAAGGGTCGTTCCACTGTAACCAATTTACTTGAAATTACAGATACTTTTTTCTCTGCACTTGACTCAGGTGGTCTAGTGTATGTGATTTACACAGATTTCGCTAAAGCATTTGATAGCGTAGATCACAACATTCTGATTGCAAAACTCCAACAATTTGGCATTATCGGCCCCCTCCTGGTATGTCTGGACTCGTTTTTCAAAAATAGATCCTCTACGGTGATTTGGGGTGGACAAACTTCATATTCTTACAGTCCCACTTCTGGCGTTCCACAAGGTTCTATTCTAAGTCCTCTCCTCTTCAATCTATTCATTAATGATCTCCCGTCTATTTTCACTTCTAAATCCCTATTATATAAGGACGACCTGAAAATTTTTGGAGTCAGCAGCTCAAATCAAGATTGCCTGGATCTTCAAAATGACTTAAATCTCTTAAACTCATGGTGTCGAAATAATCGACTCACTCTTAACATCTCTAAATGTTATTGGATGTGCTTTTCCAGCAAAGCAAATCGCATTCCTTTCGCTTACTCAATCGACCACTCAGTGCTCGTTTGCGTCGATAGGTTTAAGGATTTAAGCGTAACGTTTGACCCCCATCTGAAGTTCGACATCCACATACTTCAAATGACATCTAACGCCTCTAGAGTTGCAGGCTTTGTTTTAAGCACTTCTCATAAATATTTCAGTATTCAAACCAGAATAAGTCTGTTCTCTATGCTTGTGCGCCCGATTCTAGAATAGGCATGTCAGGTGTGGTCACCGCACCTAATTTATCTCTCCGACGCAGTGGAATCTGTTCAGCGAAAATTCACACGCACGCTCCTCTTCAAGCAAAAGGTTCCGTATCGTCCTTACAATGACCGCCGAAGTTTCCTGTTCATGCCTTCGCTTCAAGCAAGGAGGCTCTTCCTCGACCAATGCTTTCTCTTTAAACTTGCCAGTGGTTTATTTTCATTTAACCTAATCAACGCGATAAGCACAAGCCCACTTTCCCGAACCAGATCCTTTCAGTACTATATAGTACCGTACGCTAGAACAGAAACGTATCGTCAATCTCCGTTAGTTCGAATGGTTAGAGATCATCATCGTCTCCAGCTTGGTCCTCCTTTAGACTCGATTGCGAGCTTCAAATTAAAGCTGCGGAGAATACTCTACCATCTAGAAATTTAATTCTTTTTTGTCTTTTTATAATGCAAGTATCTCTTTTTCCTTGAAATGTGCTTAATTTATATGGATTTTTTCTTTTTAAAGTTCTTTTTTCTTATTAAGAAACTACCTTGTAATTGGAATTTCATTCTGTAAGATAGTTTTGTAAATAAATAAATAAAAATAAATAAACCGTCGGTCTTTCCATTCTGTCAAATCTGACCGGGTATAAGACCCGCATCGATGGCAGGCTTCTCAGCTCATATGGGCTCGCCATCGGGTGCGCTCCACCGTTTTTTGTCATTTAGCAGGGACTCTTGCCGGGTAGATTGGCCTTCCGCTCGGGTGCCCTTTTATAATATAGGGTTATGTGATTTCATTGCATAACTCTACAGCATAAATTGGTTACGTTTGTGCTTCTCATTTGTGGGAAAGAGTCATACAAAGTGCTTTTGTATGAGTTTTTCACTCAAATGGGAAACACATGGCCACGTCTCCGTTTGCATCTTGATCCGGCTGGGAGGGTGCGAGGGGGCACCACCTCCATCTAGATGCCCCACTCTTAGTTATGGGCCATAAGAATCATCTGGTGATGACGAAGTCTCCGCCAGTCCGTCCGTTTTTTGCTCGTCCCAACTTGTTCTCTGAACAAGCAATTTGAACCCTTTGTAGGTTACCTCGGCCTCGACACCGGTCGGTCGGCATTCGATCCCTTTAATTCGTGAATGCGCAATTTTTTTGTAGTATATCCTTGTGCTAGGGGGAAAGAACCCACCCCATGACACCACAACGCTATCCTGCCAGCGCATTCACGCGTCCCCAGACAAGCCCAATCTCGGCGGATCTTAATATCCTCTTCCGCCGAGGCAACAGACCATCGCTGCAGTCCTTTACGGATAATTCTATACCTACTTTCACTATATCGGACTCACGGCAGCAACCTTGCAAACGGAAAAATCACTATGGCATTTGATCCTGAAATGTCAGATCACTCAATTACCCTGGCGCTGCTAAGGACCTTTTAAAACTGATCGGTAAATATAAGTTAAACATACTGGCAAACCAGGAAACAAAGTCAAAGTCAAAAGCACTTTATTTAATATTAATCGTTATAAATTTTAAAAGAATATAAAGCAAATTCCAAACAATATCGATACAAAAACTTAATGGCCCAAATGGCTCTCTAAATTTATACGTTATCATTAACACATTTCATCAAAAAAAATATAGCAAATTCAAATTAATTAAGATTATTACATAGTTTATTACTTGATTGGAAAAACGAGAAAAAACCAACCTACACTATTCAACAGGCAAACCAGGAAACGAGCTGAACGGGAAGTGATATTCAAGGCATGAGATCGTACACAATATTCAAAAGTGTGGAACATACTCGTTTGGAGTGGCCTTTAATATGGATAGGGAGTTCAAACTGCACGTTATTGATTTTAAGGCAGTCAATGAACGGTTATGTGCAATCCGTGCAAAAGCGAAATTCTCCAAAATTCTGGCTGATAAATGTTCACGCCCTGACCAAAGAAAAGGACCAAGAAACGAAGGAAACGTTCTACAATCACCTCGAAAGACCAGTCGACTCATTGCCTACAAGCGATTCAAATATAATTCTGGGTGGTTTCAACGCTAACGTTGGCAATGAGATATCTTATCAGGGAATGACTGAAAGATATAGCCTCTACGATAAAACAAATGACAACGGCCAGCGCCTGATTGACTTTGCATGCAGCAGAAATCTAGTTATACGTACAACTTGCTTCCAACATCGACGCATTAATAAAATGACTTGGATGTCACCGGATGGCAACACGTAAAACCAGATCCACCATGTTCTGATCCAAGAACGTTGAACGTCGAGCATACTTGACGCCCGTACATATCGAGGAACCAATTATGACTCAGATCATTACTTGATCAAGTTAACCTACCGATCGCTATAAAAATTCGACATCAAAAGGCTCCAAACGGTGTCTGTGGCCAAAAATTTCACGGAGACTTTCGAGCTGACTCCCATCTTATCAGACGCATCCTTAAAGACAAGCAACGAACTCTGAATGGAATTGAAAGTGGCTATTAAGACTATGATAGAACAGACGTTCGGACAACAAGCCCGGTGCAAGAGAAATGATTGTTTCGATGATGAGTGCCAGAATGCGTTAGACAAAAAGAATCAGGCGTACAAAGAATACGTTGGTAGAAAAACCAGAACGAAGAAAGAACACCATAAAAATCTCAGCAGAGAAGCGAATAAGATAATTAGAATTCAGAAAAGAAAATACTGTGACGACCAATTGGAAAGTATAGATGTAAGTCTAATGAGCAACAACACAAGACACACAGCATGCAAAGTTGTGAAAGGCCTGGAGCATGGTTACCAGCCCAAAGCCACGCTCTTACGTGATAGCATTGTCAATATCAGCGCTGATGAAACCAAGATTAAGTAAAAATGGGCATCATATTTCAAGAACCTTCTTAATCCTCCAGACAGCTCCAGAACATCAGAGCCTATAGATGACACCACCAAAGTCTAAAAGAATAATAAGGCGTTGGGCATCAATGAGATTCCAGTGGAGGTTGAATATGGTGGCAGCAGTGTTCATAAGGCTATTCACAAAGTCATCCAGCATATTTGGCAAAAAAAAAAACATTCGCCAAAAGAGTGGAGCCAATCAATTATATTCCCTATCCACAAAAAAAGGTGACAAGATACAGTGCGAAAATTATAGAGGCATATCACTACTTTGTACAGCGTACAAAATATTTTCAAAGATCTTAGGAAATAAAATCGTATCGTACGTATCAAGGTAGTTTTAGGGCAGGTAGATCGACAGTAGACCAATGGTTCAATGTCAAGCTGGAACTTAAGAAATGCTGGGAGTTCAACATAGACGTACACCAAATTTTCATTGACTTCATGCAAGCATACGATAGTATCGATCGTAACATACTTTACCAAATAATGCTTTGCTTTGGCATCTCAGCCAAATTAGTCCATCTTACCAAAATGACAATGGTGTCGACGATCCTCCAAGTCTGCAGCAATAATCAACTCACCGATTCCTTCGACACAAATATCGGACTAAAGGAGGAAGATGGGCTGGCCCAATTGCTGTTCAATTAGGTTTTGGAGTACGTCATAAGGAAGCTACCTCTCGATGCATGAGGTATATTACTATACAAGTCAAGCCAAGTAGTAGGCTATGCGGACGATATCAACATTTTGTCACGGTCATTAACAGCTGCTAAAGAACTCTCCCTGAAACTCGACAGTGAAGAAAATAAAACAAAGCTCATGACACAGCCGAAGAAAAATACCTCAAACACACAAAATATCACACTTGGCGAATACAGTATCAAAAATGTAGGAAAATATGTGTATTTAATTAAATTTACTATAAGATAGGGTAGCTTAAAATGTTTTAAATTTTTCCCCTTGCCTAAAAAATAGCTGTAAATACATTAAAAAAAAATAAAAAATCGCCATCTTTTATTTAATACCTTTTCCAATAAAAGTTCACTTTGAGCCTTCACAATTCACCGAAGAAATCGTTATAATATATTGAAAAGAGCACACAAATTCCAAATTTTCAAAATCCTGCAAGTCAGAAACTAGAGCATATAGAAGTTTTAAATTTTTTTAAATATAAAAGAGTGCTTCTACTATCGAATGTACTTAATAACATTAAGATCGGATCATTAGGGAAGCCTCAAGAATTTTTTAAAATTATAAACATTTTGAAAAGTACTGTAAAAGATGCTTCTAAAAAAAGAAAAAAAGTTGAATTATGTGCATTAGCTCTTAAGATACAACTGGTCAAAGTTAACTGGCGTTTCCGTCGAAGCTATGAACGACAGGATGGTAATTTTTGAACCATTATCTTTGTCTTTCGGAGCTTTTTATGGATAAAAATCCAATCCAGAAAATAATAATAACTTATATTACAATAATAAAAACAATCGGTATTGCGCGTAGAAAGTACCAAAGAAACCTGGTTAGCAAAATTGAATTTTAAATTTCAAAATCGATATACGAAAAAAATTGCATTTTCTCGGCTTGTAGTGGAGCAACTTTAATCTTTTTTTAATCCGATGTAACTCGAACAAAAAAGCGTAAGTATCGCATTACCAAATCCCAAAGGTGCTTTTATTTTGCTTTATAGTATATTAATTAATTTATTTATAACAAAATAAAACCACATATTGTTTTCCATGTTAGAAGAAAGTCTTCCCAGACATATACCGTTCAAGATACTTATACAATTATTTTCATTTTAAGTTTGTGTGTTTATTTAAACAATTTTCGTTCAAACAGACTTTAAAAAAATGTTTTATTTACTAAGACTATTTGTTAGGATATACTAATAAAAATAAAAATAAAATTTCATATGAGTTATTCAAAAAATATTCTTCAAGTTATAATCGATATAATATTGCATTTTTGAAAATATAGAAGATATATGTTTGAGATTTAGAAGAATATGCAAGGGGAACCATTGGTAACAGTAGAGGAGCAGCTGAAACAGCTGTTTAGGAGTGATGTAAAAGTTTCACTGAATGGCAGTAATTGTGTATTCTTACTCGTATGTAAACTATTTAACAATAAAATGATTTTTTGGCAATTTTTGATGTGAAATCATATTGGAGCCACTTAAAAACTAACATCGTATTAAGGTACGTAAAATAAATAAAACAAGTTGGGTAAACAGACCTACGCTCATGTCAGAAGGGTTTTGTATTCAATTTTCAAAATGCAGTCACCAGATTGAATAAAGTCAAGAAGCATGTCAATGACGATTTTATTGGAGAAACTATGAAATTCGAAGATCATACTATTATTAACAAAGTTGAACGAATTTAGACTTCTGAGGTTTTTGTTATTGTTATACTCATAAATATCTGCCTTGATAATTATTTCAGATGTCCATTCGCGAGGGAGGAAACACATTTTTCATGTATTTCCCCCCTGTGCCCCCACTGAAGCTAAAACTGACAGTTTAAGAACTGTTTTGAAAAGCTCCCATGAACACTTTAATTTCATACTCATATCGGCTACGTTTGATGAATTTTTTTTCAGGGGCCACTCTCCTGTACTGTTATCATCGATTAATAGCCAATTTTTTCGAATCCTAGAGTTGTTACAAAGCCCTTTTGTTAGAAGCTCCCTCCCGCCTCCTTGACTTGTTTCTCTTATGAGTATTAATTGTAGGTACTCAGCTTCAGTCATTCATTAAATTGAATCAAGTGTTCAAAGCATGCACCTTAAACATTGAAGTTTGGAAAAAATAACTGAAAATTATTCAATCTTCGCATTTAAAACAGCCACTATTTTGTTTTACGATTACTGATACCACTAGCTGAACTGATTCTCAAAGTTATTCATGACACCTATCATTCCTGAAATTTTCATGCAAATCCCAGCAAAACTGTAGTCTCTGAGTCGGTAAAAAGCGCATGTTGTTCCATAGCCATATGTTGCCATAGTAATACATGCAGCGCATATTGTTCCATAGTAAAACAGGAAAATTCAAACCGCTATAACTTCGCTAAATATGATGCAATCAATCTTATAAATAGACATCTGTGTTTCATTGAATTTAAGGGTACCGTTAAGATTTTATTCAAGAAAACATAAAATCGATAAATCATACTATTACTAACAAAGTTGATTGAATTGCGACTTCTCACGCATTTATTGTTGTTGTACCCGTCAAGGCCTACATTCTTGATTTTTTTCAGATTTTTCGGATGGAAAGTGTCCAATCGCGAGGGGGGGGACACAAATTTTTCGTGTATTTCCCCTCCCTGTACGCCCCTCGAAGCAAACTTTGCCAAACTAAGACCTGTTTTGAAAAGTTCTCATCAAGACCTTTCATTTGATACCCATATCGGCTACCTTCAATTAAACTTTTTTTTCCGGGGGTCACTCCCCTACATGGGGAGACCCTTCTTAAATACCTTAAAAAATTTTTTAGTAGTTGAACTTTGAAGAGATCACCACTTTACACCTACATACAAAATTTGATGCTTCTAGCTTAAGTAGTTTCCGAGAAAAACTGCTGTGACACACGGACGGACAGACGGACGGACAGACAGCCAGACGGACAGACGGACAGACAGGACGCGATTTTAGAAGGGTTTTGTAAAATTATTTTACAAAACCCTAAAAAGTGATATTGTATAGGATTAGTGATTATCATGATTAGGGTTTTGTAAAATAATTTTGCAAAACCCTACTAAAATCGCGACCTGTCTGTCCGTCTGTCGGTCCGTGCGTCACAGCAAGTTTTCTCGCAAATCACATAAGCAAGAGTGATGAAATTTTCTACGTAGGTCAAAGGTGGTGCCCTCTCAAAAGTTGCAGCAGAAAAAAAAATATTTTAAGGTGTTTAAGTGGGGTGTATATAAATATAAAGGGCTCTTAAAGATTTTTTTACCTAAGGTTTTGGTAAGGACTTTTCAAAACAGGTCCTAAACAAGAGACACTTGCATGGAGGGGTGCAGAGTAAGGAAAAAAGTACGAACAATGTGTCTCCTGCCCTCGCGATTGGACATCTTTGGGCAGAAAAATCTTAAAAAAGTCACCAAAGTAGGTCCTTATAAGTACAAGGCCTCAGACCTCCGAAATTAAAATTCGATCAACTTTGTTAGTAATAGTACATTGAATGAATTTAATATTTTCATCTATAAGATCGAAGGATGACCCTTAAATTTGCTAAGAACTTGTATCTCAATTTTCCGATATAATCGCTTTCTGAAAGTTTCAGAAAAATTAAATTACATGTTATACTGTATAAATACACGTTCGCAAAAGACCCAAACAATACAGAAGTGTAAGGGTTTTGTTGAAAATTTTAGAAATCTTTCAAAACATTGATATATTATCATGACTACTCGAACATTGACATCAACAGACTGAAAATAAAATGGCGGCAAATCAAAATATAGAATAACCATATTTACTCGTATATATTATTTTTCTGAGCTCAATTCATGGAATATATCATATGTGTGAGCCAAGTTTTGATATTCAGAAGACCTTGTTTGATTTACTAATTATTTCACAATACCCTTCTGGTAGAAGAACTCTCCTGGTACTTTTACTTGTCCTTAAGTGGTGCTTGACTTTCAAAAGGTGACCAATAAAATAATTATTTGTTTTTAATGATATGGGTACCTTTCCGGCTAGTGGTGGCAACGAGATTTTTAAAATCCAAATACGAGGTATGACAATTAAGTAATGAGACTTAACCTTGAAACTCCCCTCCCCTTCCGCGGCATCCTTCCTCTCTCCATTGATATATTTACCATTGCTCTAACTTGGTGGTGCTCGTCACGAAAATGGAGAAACGAAATCAAGAGCAACGCGTTTCGATAAAATTTTGCACCAGATTGGGCGAAACAGCTCGGAAACGTACACTAAAAAAGTAAAAGTCCATGGTGATAGTGCTCTTAGTCGGGCCCAGGTGTTTCGATGGCATAAAGAGTTTAAGGAGGGGCGTGAAAACGTGAAAGACGAGGGGTGGACCGGGTGACCAGTCGAGGTGCAGACCGACGTGAATGCGCAGCGTGTGCGCCGCCTTATCGGTGGAGATCGGCGTTTAACAGTTCGAATGTTGGCCTCGGAACTGGGTATGAACCGTGAAACAGTCAGACAAATTTTAACCGACGGTTTTGGTATGTAAAAGGTATTGCGCGAAGATGGTCCCAAAGAACCTTTCTGAGGAGCAAAAGCAGCCCTCAGCATGTCCCAGTATTTGGCCTCTAAAGGGATCGCCGTATTGCAACAGCCACCTTATTTGCCCGATATGTCACCTTGTGACTTTTTTTTGTTCCCTAGAACAGAATCGGTGGCCAAATGAACCCATTTTGAGTCAATTACGGACATCCAGGCGGCCGTGACGAGAGTACTCGTGGACATCCCAGCCAAAGCGTTCCAGAAATATTATGAAGCTTGTATAGCTGCCCAAGGGAACTGCTTTGAAGGGGATGGCAGAGTTGTAGAATAATTTTTAAATATACGGTTTTCATGGAATCAGTCTCATTATTTAGTTGTCACACCTCGTATGGTGAAGTAAATGTCCAATGAAAATGATATTTTCTGCTGCTGCTTCTTCATATCTTTGTTTGGCTTATGGTTAATAAAGTAATTCTTCTAAGGTAGTTAATTTATTACCGACCACCTAATGAAATCATATGCCTGCAAATTTATATATTTAGATTATTAATGGGGGAGCAAATTTTCGTATTTTACGTCTTCTTTATTTATGTTTGTTGCTTAAAGGAAAGGAAATTAATAATGTTATTTAATATATTTGAAGAAACGGAACCATTAAGACTATAACTACTGGTCCCGGACGTAATTGCCTTGGGACGCTAATACTCGGGCTGACGCCTTGAAAGGGTAGTTGTATTCATAGATTAATCAATTAAAAATCCACCCGGTGCTCCCGGGCATAATGCTTTGGGACACTGACACTCAGGCTAACGCCTTGAGTATGCAGTTAGATTGATAAATCAATCAATTATTAGTTCAACTTCCAGAACCGGGGCGTAACTGCCTTCAGACGCTAATACTCGGGCTGAAGCCTTGAGTACGTAGTTGAACATATCCTTATTCGCTTATCCTGGGCTAAGAGCCTTGGGATATAATAAGCTTGGATACAAGCCTTAGGCTAGCGAATGGAGAAATACTTTTCAATTTGCCTACTTGTATAATTTTTTTTATAGCATAATCTGCTGACTTAATTGCTTACCAACTAAAATAATGAAGTCAATTTAAATTAGTCTTTGATCAAAGCTCTCTGTAACTCGTGCAACTATGTTATAAAGCTCAAGCTTTTGCTGGATATGCTGTATTTCATATGCGCGTAACCAATTTGTTCCACTGTTACTGAGGTGTAACGGTCGATGGTGAAGTATTGTGTGTATATGTTTTAATACTCAACACGAGTTTGGACACGCCCAATTCTGCTAATGCATGAAACGACCACTGCATCCATATATGGTTTGATTACGATCCACAACTTTTCGCATACGTTGCATTCACAGAACAAAAAGAAGAAAGACGGGACGTGGATTGAGTCATAATTGTGTTGCAGCTTCCAAAATATTACCTCCCCACTGAAAAGAAAAGTTCACAACTAGCTTGAAGAGCCTTGTTGTGAAAGGTGTTCATTTTTACTGCATTGTTTTAATTGGTAAACTTAGAATGTTGATTTAACATTTTCTACTTTAATCGGTTTCAATTAAATATTTTTTTCATTGCGTATTATCTCAAAAAATGTCATGGAATGCTTCTTTCAATATTGTAATATTTGTTTTTAAATCCTAATGATTTGTTGCAGTGTTTTCATATTATCTTATATTGCGTTGCCTTACTTTGAATACTTTAAATAATTGTCTCTTAGACTAATTAAGCATTTTCTTTGATTTTATTTTGCTTTCTGCATACTTATATATTACAATAGGTTGCAGTGTATGCATATTTAGTTGTTTTCACTTTGATTTGTGACGAGACCAATCTATGTTTTATTTTTACTTTTGTGCAATGTAAATTTTCTTTTTTTTTCTTCTTCTTTTTTTTCGTAGCACTACAGCCCCTTTAGGGCTTTCGCTTGTAGATAGAGTGTCTCAAAGTCATGATCGAATGTATCGGCACTCCACAAGGTGATATGATCATTATCACGCTTTTGCCGAGTGTCCGTCTACCCAGCGGTGATGCGTTCTGATTTTAAACCAGCACGTATCATAACTGAACGGGCTTATAGTCCGTCCGAAGAATCATTCGAACTAAGTCTCGTTGACGCCAACGAAACTTGAACCAAAGACCCTCGGCTTACGGGCTTAGTGCTCTAAACACTACACCACGCGGACTATTTTACATTACTTTATTTTTGAATTGATATTTGGTATCTATTATTACATATTTTTAACTATTTCCATTTTGTAGCTTTTTATTTTATATGTTCATGATTCAATCTGTCACAAGCAATTACAATATAATCATAACAAAATAATTGCCTGCAACACGAGACACTAAAAAGGACTCAAAGGAACCGAAACGCATCTGCTCACACAGCAAAGCAAGGCCCGACGACTTTTCAAGAAAAAAGAGAATTTGCCTACGGAAATCAAATAAACAATACAATTAAAAATATAAACAAAATTGCTGACTGCCAGCCGGGTCAAAATGTAGTGATCATTCCACAACCTTACCCTAAGACTCCAACGAACTATAGCAGACATACGGTTCAACGAATGCCGTCTCACACAGGCCAAAAAGCGGAAGCATGACGTCACTTAGGCGTTGGTTCAACAAACAGTGTTTAAAAGATATAAGAATAAGAACACTATACATAAAAAAGGACTAAATCAACCGGCAACTGCTACATTCACACTTACAATTAACTAACCTTATACAAAATTAAAAATTTTTTACAGTTCTACAATGATTGAGACAAAACACTGATATTCAGTTCAAAACTAAATATGAGGCCATGACAAAAAACTTGACAGATTGATGAAAAAGCAAAATACAATGACCACACCAACGAACAGAACCGTAAATATACGGATTGTCAACATGTCAGACACCACTTTTACGACACAGGAAATGGAGCTGTTAGATAAGGATAATACAACCTTTATAACACAAACCGCAACAAAGGCCTAAATTAACCAATAATCGACACTGAATTAGCAATTAACAAATTACCGCAGGAACAACAGAAACATATAAGACACACTGCAGTAGATATCATATAAAAAAAACTAGCATAAATAAAACGAGTTTTGATAAAGACTATAAAATCTAAACGCACATTCAGAAAAATTTAAGAAAAACTTTTATTCAATAACAGCCGACAATTCACAGATCAACTACTCAACCTCATAAAGACCACAATCAAGCAGAACTATTTTAATTTCAATAACAACACATATATTGTCAAAGGTTGTTTGGGTATGGGACACCCAGTATCATTAATAATGTCTGAAATATTCTTACAATCGCTGGAAGAATCCTTTATAACCAAAATTGTCAAAAGGTTCAATATAATATTTCACAGGTAGGTGGATATCTGTTTCATCATTATTGACTCCCAAGAAAATAAACAAGATGAACTACTCACCTATATGAATGAAATACACCCAATACAAATTTCACAATAGAAAAGGAAACAAACGAACAGTTCAACTAAATGGACCTAACCGTGACAAGGGAATAAATACGATTACACTATAAAATATACAGAAAACCAACCACAACTGATCATTCCATACACGTAACATCTAACCACTCCGCATAACATAAACTAGCAGCATACAGGTGCAGGGGCTCCACTTCATCCCCATTACTCCCACTAACTACTCTAACGAACTAAGCAACATTAACAGAATAGCGAGTAATGACGGATGCAAAAACGTGACATTGACAAACTCATTACACGGTACAAACATAAACAGGAACGCTAACTGCCTGAAACGCAGAAGACGACCGACTGAGGGTTTCATTAACATACGTAGACAAAGACGCATACAAACTATCAAACTTCCTTAAGATATACAAACTGCATTCAAAACTAACAACAACCTGAAACCAAAGCTGAATGACACAACAATATACGGGAATAGCGCCAGATACAAACTGACATGCAAAGACTGAAACATGATATACATAGGAAGGACAACACGGAAACTAACGATGAGATACAAAGAGCACTTACTATCTTCCTTACACAGCAAGCAGACTCCAATTATGTAAGCGACGCACCTACAGAACTACGCCCACAAGTTTGGCGCTATGACAAACTTTGTGATATTGTTACACAAACAAAGCAATTTTTTATATTAACAACAAACATTAATCAATGATATATTGACCATTCCATCGTCATCCAATAAGGATGACCTTTTGCCATCTTTCGGTAAGTTGAAAAATTCAACGTTCAAAGAATCCTTGGTTTTTAGAAGCGAAGAACTCGTCCTACTCATTTTTAACAGCCTGATTAGAATCGAAAGTTTTACCATTCAAATAGTTCTGAAGGGAGCGAAGCAAATGAAAGATAGTTCCCAATTGAGCTCCATTAATTTTTGACGGGTTATCAAAGAGGTGCAGGGTCTGGTGCTATCATGATAAAAAATCACGCCATTACGATTGGCCAGTTCAGGGCGTTATTCTTGATTTCTTCGATAAATTTCGATAATTGGCGGCAGTAGACATTCGAATTAATAGTTTGGTTTCTTGAAAGCAGTTCAAAGTAGACTATACCCTTGTAACCTCACCACATAGAAAACATATCCTTCTTTTGGTGAATATTGGCTTTGGATGTCGATTTTGGGGGCTCATCTTATCGAAGACAATTCATTTATCATCACTCGTTCTGATGCTTTTTAGGAATGGCTCGCTTTGGTTACGATTTAGCAAAGAGTCGCTTATGTTAATGCGTTTGGTGATGTGAATTTTCTTTGATTTGTGAGGAACCCAAACATCCAGTTTGTTTACGTAACCAACCTGTTATAAGTGCAAGTAAGCAGTTGAATTCGATATGTTGTGCTTTTGTGCTATCTCTCAAGTATCTGGCACATTAAAATTTCCAGAACGAAAGCGAGCAAACCAACGCTGACACTGGCGTTCAGTAAGGCAGTCCTCACCATAAACTTATTGTCCATTTTCAAGTTTATTTTTAATTTAACTTGTTTACTAATGACATTCAGTTTTTGAATGAAGATAGGCTAAAATCTAATATTTAAAATAGTATAGAGTAATATAAGCCACGCAATCACTACTACATGAAATATGCAATTCACGGCATCAATGAGAAAGAAACGACATAAGTTCTCGAACAACCTAATAGAAAGATAGATTATAGCATTACTAACGAACATTTTATTGCCAATTCCAACGCAATTTTCTCAGTGTTAAACCGCGTTATTTGACGAAAACGGAAGTGGCACGAACCAGTACAAACGAACATCCGTCAACCCAATGTCCTTCTACCTGACCTAATTTAGTACCTACCTGCTTAAGCCATCCCACACATCTGTAAAGTTATTGCCTTTCACACATCTTTTAGACACTGAAAATGACTCAAAGGAGTCAAAAGGCGTCTGCTAAACTAACAAAGCAAGGCCCGACGGCTTTTAAAGAAAAAAAATTACAATATGTTTTAGATCTTGTCTCACACTAATTATAGCATTATTGAGATATTGTAATTGATAGTAATATTATTGTTCATAAATTTTTGCCATTATTTTGCTTAATTTTTGGGGTTTTGTAAAAAAAATATTTTCTAATACTCTACTAAAACTGGCACCCGTTCATCCGTGCGTCACATAAAGTTTTCTAAGGAGTTGTAGAAGCTTCTTCTTCCTAGTACTACAGCTCCTTTCGGGCCTTCGCTTCCTGCAACAATCGCCACCAACTGTCTCGGTCCATTGACCGCGTTCCCCGATTTTCTAATCCGAGAACGGATGAACTATCTTCGTCCACCGAGTCAGATGAGCGTTTCCTCGGTTTCCCCAGTGGTCTCCGGCCTTCAGTTTTCCCAACGTATACGTTTTTGGGTATTCGTTGTTCGTCCATATGAGTTATATGGCCAGCCCATAGAGGTACATACAGGAGACAGCGAAAGATCAAATTCATGAAGTCACGAGCTTTTACCTTTGCTATTGTAGTAACCCGCATAGGCTCAAAGCTAATTTCGAAATTGGGGTCAAAATTTCGTTCATCATATGATAAGGTGTATCATACTCTTGGCGATAAACTTTATGAGAATGCAGCGTTTGAAAATTAATTGTTTAGTAAAAAAAAGAAAACCAAAAAATTGTCATATGTGCTGATATTATTATTCTGGTAGAATTTTCTTGCAGACGCTTGAGAGGGCACCACTTTTGACCCACGTAGAAAATTTCATCACTCTAGCTTGTGTGGTTTGCGAGAAAACTTGCTGTGACGCACGGACGGATGGACAGGCGGACGAAAAGACAGATCGCGATTTTAATAGGGCATTGTAAAAATATTTTACAATCCCCGAAAATGGTCTGTTGTATAAATACTTACAAGTTACGCCATTAAAAATGTTTCCATGATAAACATTCATTACTTCAATTGCTACTAAAATAGCGAATTGCGCTTACCTTCTGACCTTTGTAGGCCGCCATTTTGAATACACGCATTTAATTTAGGATTTCTGACCAAACCATTGCTCCTTTTTGGATGGAATTTGGTACAGAGGTTTATTGAAGTATGCGATGAATTTCACAATAAAAAATCCAAAGTCGAACCGTTTGAAACAAAATGGTGGCCGCTCAGACGTCAAAAAGCGTGTAAACATTGGATGTTGTAGTTGTGACCAAACTTTTCAACCGATGTTAATGAAATTCGGTTGTTGAGTAAAGACTGTAAATGTCAAAAGAATTATGTAAAAAAACTAGAGATCAGGTCCCCAAAAACAAAATGGCGGTTAGTTGAAGCTCGAAATTTCAAAGGCTTTTGAAGGACCCAATTTTGATTCGATGTGAGAGAAATTTATTTTCAAGATAGAAAATAATTAGATCTAAACATTTTGCTATTTTGGTGCACATACATGCTCAACTTTCAAAATTGCGGCGATTCAAATATGCGATTTTTTTAAATTTTTGTGGCCCTCTAGTGGCCAAATTTTCCAATGGATTTTAATGAAACTTGAGATGATGGATAATTGTTGTAAGTCCTTGTACTAAGCAAAAAATTATCAAATCGGATGGAAAATAAAGAAGTCGAAAATTTAAAACCTAAAATTTTTCGCTGCCTTTTCATTAAAAATTTAATACTTTTGCCCTGTCTTGAGAGAAACCGATTTGAATGAGATTGGGCAAATTGACTGATGAGACTCTAAGATTGAAATATTTTTAAAATCCCAAATCAAATGCGTGCATTCAAAATTGCGGCCCACAAAGGTCAGAAGGTAAGCGCAATTCACTATTTTAGTAGCAACTAAAGTAATGAATGTTTGTCATTGAAACATTCTTGTAAGTATTTATACAACAGACCATTTTCGGGAATTGTAAAATATTTTTACAATGCCCTATTAAAATCGCGATCTGTCTTTTCGTCCGCCTGTCCATCCGTCCGCGCGTCACAGCAAGTTTTCTCGCAAACCACACAAGCTAGAGTGATGAAATTTTCTACGTAGGTCAAAAGTGGTGCCCTCTCAAGCGTTTGCAAGAAAATTCCACCAGCATAATAATATCAGCACATATAAAAATTTTTTGGTTTTCTTTTTTCAGTAAACAATTAATTTATAAACGCTGCATTCTCATAAAGTTTATCGCCAAGAGTATGATACACCTTATCATATGATGAACAAAATTTCGACCCCAATTTCGAAATTAGCTTTGAGCCTATGCAGGTTATTACAATAGCAAAGGCAAAAGCTCGTGGCTACATGAATTTTATCTTTCACCGTCTCCTGTATGTACCTCTATGATTAAGAGACTTCAATATTTTATATGGGAAATGAAAGCTCGCCGTCTCCAGTATATACCTCTAGTCTTACAGTCATTGCGACGTCCGTTAAATCTAAAATGTCATACAGCTCATGATTGTATCGAATTTGCCATTGGTTTCCGGCTAGCTTTGCTCCAATTATCCTCAGGGCCCATCACTCAAAAGCGTCCAATATGTTTGCGGATGCTTGGGTTAGGGTCCATGTTTCACACCCATGGCAGAGCACAGATCTAATCACATATTTGGATACTTGGAGCTTTGTTTTTCTTTGTATGCAGCTGGTCTTCAAAATCGTCAAAAGTGAAAAATAAATTTTATTTGCGAGCTGTATTCTTTGGCGTATTTCGTCTCTTTCATACGCATCTCTAGTTATTTTGGTGCACATTTGCCCACATTTGTAGAAACTACAATCAACAAATTTTGTGAACAGCTCAGAAGTTTCTGGGTAATGATAGTTCCGTAGTCAAAAAGAAATTTCGAAGGTTTTTAAGGGGGATGTCCCCATATAAGAATGTGAGCCTTTAAAAAATGTTTTACCAAAGATAGTCGAGTAGGGTATGAAATGAAAGTTCTTGGTGAGATCTTTTGATATCCGTTATCAAAATTGATGTTAAGATAGAAAGAACACGACAAAATTGTGTCTCCCTCACAATAGGAAACCTATGGACCGAAAAATCATGGAGATAGTTCTCTATGAGTACAACAATGACAAATACCTGAGAAGTTGAAATTCGCCAAACTTTGTTGGTAATAGCATGATTTATCAATTTTACATTTTCTTTTGTACTCGTAAAACCATGAGGAGTCCTATGAAAATTTATACCTGTATGGTTATTTATAAGCTTAATCGACGAATTTCAGAAGAACCGAATAGTCTTCACGGAGTTATGGTGGTTTAAATTTTCATTGTTACATCAACAACAATATGTGGCTATTGAGCAACATGTGCTTCCAATCGACTCAGACACTACGGGCTTGTTAAGATTTGCATGAACATTTCAGGAAGGATGTTTATTATGCATGTCTGGTCATCTGGTCAACGAGTAATATTAGTCATCGTAAAACAAAACAACGCCCGTTTTAAATGAGAATATGGAGTAAATTTAAGTTATTTTTCCCCAACTTCAGCATTTAAAGTACAGGCTTTTACTCGTAACTGTCGTAACTCTTGATGAAAACATACGCTTTAAACCTGGCAAAATCATGGTGTTAGGCTATAATGAGTGCAATAATAACACATATCTTAGAATTTGAAATTTACTCAGTGAATTCGTATGGATACCTGTAAATTTGAATTTAAGTGGTACAAGGAAAGGTCCTTATAGTCTGGAAGTTTCAATAAAGTTAAATCGAATTCATAGAAGTAGTACCCATTTGAAAGTTCTCCGAGTACAAAAAAAAACAATTTACGGTTTTCCTACTATTTTCACCATTTCCATCGAAACAGACACCGCCTTTTGATTGGATCTTCTAATTTCCAGATAAAATGAACAATAAACATATCTTTAAACCAAACTTTAAATTGATTATTTCACCCTTTTTACATCAATTTAGTGTAAATCTATACGATAATTTTTTGTTCTACAGTGAGCTTTCATTACTTCGTGCGGATATCGATCTTGTTTTTCGGATGGCTCCGATAGCTTACTTGCTTATTGTATGAAATTCTTTGAAGCTACATGATTGAGTTGCTTATTTTCATAATTTTTTCTGCAAAATTATTAGAGAAGAAAAATGTTAGAAGAAGGTGGTTTCGACGTGTGTACTAATTCTCATCAGGCCATCACTCTTATTAGATACACACCGCTGATGGTGACCACCATGCATAGAGGTGAGAGAGTTATTTTTAATTTTCCCCACTTTTGCGAACTCAATATGTTTTTGTAACTACGAATTATGTTCAGGTGAATTTACTTGTCTTTGCTAAACTTTAAATTGATCATTACACCCTTTTTAAAACAATATAATGTAAATCTATACGATAATATTTGCTCTACAGAGAGCTTACATTGCTTCGTACGGATAGTATTAGAAGAAAAATTGATGTATTCGTGAAATAAGGGGAAGCTAGGACAGAAATTTTGTTGATTGTTTTCTCTTTAATTTTATACTTCAATGACGGTAACTAAATCAACATAACGGCACCTCCCTGACGAATTTCATAGAATTTAAAGACAATCGTATGATTTTATCCTTGCAAATGTAAAATTTATTAATCATACTATTATTACCTTATCTCTCCTCCCAGAGCTATTATAAATCGCTGAGAGAGCTGTGTTTCTACTCGTAAGCAGCCACCTCTCTGTCGCATAGACTTCTAGACAGTTAGATATTTGTGCACTCTCAAGGAGGGCGATCGGTACCACTCCTGCATTCACCAACATCATTAACTCAGAGACAATGCATTCGTTATCTCTGCATCCGTGCCAGATGCTTTAGATGCAGCCCTTTGATGGGAGCGTTGCCCCATGACTCACATGGACACAGTAGAATAGATTACGTGGTACTTAGCAAAAGAAGTGCTATTCATGAGGTTGGCCCTCAAGTGACTCAATGTTGATGCACTCGCTGTAACTGTACTAGCCATTGCCTTAATTTACTTGAAAAAACTCGTCTTTGAGTCTATCAGTAGGCACAGGTACTTTGCTGCTACTTTCAATTCAACCATCCCTTCCCCGATTCTGACAGTCCTTGCTCTCAGTTTTTTCAAGAACAAGGCTGAAGCCTTGAGCAGTCATCTTGTCTATTAATTCACATTTTAGCGTGTACAGTCTGAGCTACGCATGATTGACTGTATTCAGTGTCTAGCACTGCAACATCATCTACATAACCAATCAAACTCAAACCTCAGTAGCGCCTCATAGGAGATGTTCCACATATCAGACCCTAAGATGGCGCCCTAAGTGATACTTAATGTAATTTCGATCTTTCGATAACCTGTCCTCACATTCTATTTGCATCCAGATATTCTGGAACTGAGAAGGAATTTTCTTGCGCTCCCAAGACATCTTCCCTCTAACGAAGTTGTAGCTATTATGAGTAGCCGCCAGGACCACCTTTCAAGTAAAACTACTATCTACATCTGCTTATTTAACTGCATTCTCCGCTGTCACTATTGCATTGGTATTGAGGCGACCTACTCTAACGCCATATTACTATAAAGACGAGTCTCCAGCAGAACGCATCGCATTAGTGAGTCTTCTCTTGATGTGTTTCTCGTGCACTTTCCCTGCCGTGCCTAGTATGCATTACGGGTAGTATGCAGATGGTGATGCGAGATTTACCTTTCCATTGTAGACTGCTTCCTGTAGTTCCATCTTCGTGAAAAGTGAGCAGCCCACTGGCGTTGCATTGTGAAGAGCATCAACATGTACGGGATGTGTAGGGAAATGAATCCGAGCAATATCTTCCATCTTTTCTATCTTATACGAGCAGGATATCCATTGAGTATCAAGTTTCTGCCCGATCACCAGCAGTACCTTGACGACTGGCCATATTGGGGTCTCCCAAAGGGTATAGAAGTGCTGCAGACAAATGTTTTGATATTTTTTCTTGACTTCAACCGATTCGTTAGTTCTCCGCCCCTCTACGAAGCTCCAAGTAGTGGTGTTCGAGGCGTGAGCATATCAACAAAGTTTTCAATAAGTACTATGGATAGTGATCACTGGCCGAGTATTTCTCCAAAACTTACCAGTTGTGTACCCTTGGTACTAGAAACTGCAAAACAAATTTTAGCCCCTATTTGAGTGTAACGCACTCCAATCATGCATTGCCTCTTGTTATTTACTTTTAAAGGACTTTGTTTTGCGCTAGCTAAGGTAGAAATCTCACGTTTGATAGTGTCTTCAACCCTGGCAACCTCCGTAAAACAGTTGAATTCCCTGATTTTACGCATTGCCTTAATATCGTGAGGGGCTACATTAGCCTTCTTCTCCAGGAACATTTTAGCTGTATCACAAAATGAGTCCTTATTCATTGTCTCTGGCCCAAATTTCAATACTATCTGACCGGTAGAGCCGCTCTAGCCATTTAAACGATTTCTTACATTTTCAATTTATGCACCTTTTCATTCTTGCAGTTCAGTTTGCAGTTTGTATTTCCTAAGGAAGTTTGATAGTTTGTATGCCTTTTTGCCGGCGTATACTAACGAAATAAAATGTTGATCATTCTTATGCATTCAGTCAGTTAGCGTTCTTGTTTTTGTTTGTACTGTGTAATAAGATTGGCAATGTCACGTTGTTTATATTTATTATTACTAGCTTTTCTATAAATGATGTTTAGTTCATTGGAGTTGTTAATGGGAGTCAACATGGAAACTAACGACATGACACAAAGAGTACTTACTATATTTCTTACACAACAAGGCACGCTCGAATTACGCAACAAAACCACGCACATGAGCCTGGCGCTTGACAAATTCTATGACATTGCTACACAAAATAGCAAATACCAAGGTTTGATATCCTAGAAAGGTTTGAAATATATAAACACAGAAAAACAGACGCTGAAATTATCAACGTACAACTTATTACAAATTTCGACTCAATTTCATCATTACCCTCTCCGACTAAAACGGAAACGAAATGAACCAGATTAAACGGACATCCAACAACAAAAACAAGTTGGGTAGACAGACCTATACTCATGTCAGAAGGGTTTTGGACTCAACTTACAAAATGCCGTAACCAGCAACGAATAAAATTAAGAAACACATCATGTTCGAGGATCATACTATTATTAACTAAGTTGAAAGAATTTTTTAATTCTGAGGTATTTGTTAAAATTATACCCATAAATATCTCGCTTGATAATTTTTTCAGATTTTTTTAGATCACGGGTGTCCATTCGCGAGGGAGAAAACACATTTTTCATGTATTTCACCCCCCCCCCCCCCCCCCCCCCCCTCTGTGCCCCCACTGAAGCAAAAACTGTCAGTTTAAGAACTGTTTTGAAAAGCTCTCATAGAGAATTTTCATTTGATACTCATATCGGCTACCTTTCATGAAATTTTTTTCAGGGGCCACTCCTCTGTACTGTAATCATCGATTCATGGCCTATTTTTTTGAATCCTAGAATGGCTACAAATCCCTTTTGCTAGGAGCTCTCTCCTGCCTCTTTGACTTGTTTCAATTGTATGTAGTCATCCTCATGATATCTATCATTCCTGAAACTTTCATGCAAATCCTAGCAAAGCTGTAGTGTCTAAGTCGGTAAAAAGCGCATATGGCTCCATAGCCATATGTTTCCATAGTAATACAGGGCACATTGTTCCATAGTAATACAGGAAAGTCCAAATCGCTATAACTTCGTTAAATACTGATCGATCTTAATGAAACTTTCAGAAAAGATCAATCTTATAAATAGTCATCTGTTTGCTAAATTTTATTGAATTTAAGGGTACCATTTAGATTTTATTCCAGAAAACATAAAATCGATAAATCATACTATTACTAACAAAGTTGAGTGAATTTCGACTTCTCATGTATTTGTTGTTGTTGTACTCATTAAGGCCTACATTCATGATTTCTTTCAGGTTTTTCGGATGGAAGGTGTCCAATCGCGAGGGGGGGGTACGCGAAAAGTTCGTACATTTCCCCTTCCCCTGCCCCCCTCGGTACTCATAAGGCAATTTTAAGACCTGTTTTCAAAAGATCTCATTGAGACCTTTCCAATGACACCCTACCCGACTACCATTGGTGAAAATTTTTTTTTGAGAGATCAACTCCCTATATGGGGAGACCCCCCTTAAACCCCTTCGAAAAAATGTTCACCCTTGAACTTTCAAGAGGTCACCACTTCTGACCTTTCCACAAAGTTTCATGGCTGCAGCCTCTATAGTTTCGGAGAAAAAGTGCTGTGACATACAGACGGACGGACGGACGGACGGACGGACAGACGGACACAGGTCGTGATTGCAATAGGGTTTTGTATTTTAGTACAAAACCCTAAAAAGCCTAATATCCCTCTAACTCCACCACAGACCATCCCAAGCCCGTTTGAGAAAGGAGGAGGGAGCCCCTTGTTTCTCTTAACCACAAATGCCATGATCCCTGATCCCAAACTCCACGATTAAATGGTGGTAAATGTTCTCGGGGTTACAGATTGGGTTCACTGGTTCTCCAATAATGGGACATTAAATGCCGAGAAATGCCAATAACTGTAAATACGTCTACAACTCTGCTACTAAATCCTACTAACACCTCGTTTGTGGGGACGTAAGAGCATGTAGGTGAGCCTTCCGCTGCTGATAACGGAATTGCAGTAATAACCATGCCACTGTAATGAAGGTTGGATGACAGGCGAACTCCCCATCTCTGGAAAACCGTGTTACGAGCAGTAGAATTTAGTTAGCTAAACTTGAGTTCATTTGCTCGTAACGACCATGCACAATTTCGAAAAGCCTCGGAATGGATTGGACCTACGGCGCTACTTCGCAAACGAAAAAAGGACTATCGAATTGGATCTAGGAATGTCAGATCACTCTTCTTTAACAACAGACCAGTCAATATAAATTAAACATACTGGCAATCTAGGAAACGAATTGGACTGGAAATGATGTTCAAGATAGGAGATTGCACACAATATCAAAAGTTGGAAGCCTACGAGAAAACGAGAATTTAGAGTGGCCTTCATTGTGCATAGAGAGTTTAAGTCACACATTGTTGATTTTAAGGCAGTCAATGAACGGTATCAAAGTGAAATTCTGCAAAATTTGGCTGATAAACGTTCACGCCCCGACCGAAGAAAAGGATGAAGGAAATGCTCTACAATCACTTGGAAAGACTAGTTGATTCATTGCCTATGAACGATATAAAAATAATTCTGGGTAACGCAAACATTGGCAATGAGCTACCTCATCGGGGAACGACTGGAGGATAAAGTCTCCACTATGAAACAAATGACATCGGCCAGCACCTGATTGACTTTTCATACAGGAGAAATCTAGTCATATGTTCAACTTACTTCCCGCATCGACGCATTTATAAAATGACCTGGATATCACCGGATGGAAACACACAAAACCAGATTTACCATGTTCTGATCCAAAAACATTGGGCTTCAAGCATACTTGACGTCCGTACATACTGAAGAGCCTATTGTAACTCGAATCGCCAAAATAACGAAAACCATCAATGAAATAATGGGTGTGAAACATTTACCCTAACCCAAGCATCCGCAAATATATTGAACGCCTTTGAGGGACGCGTCATGGGGCAAATAATCGGAGCGAAGCAAATTCGATACAACCATGAGCTGTATGAAATTTTTGAGGTCTCAACGATTATAAGACCGCAGAAGCTGCAATGGGCTGGCCACATGAATCGTATGGACGAACAACGGATACCCAAAAAGCTATCCAGTGGACCAGTGGGGAAACCCAGGAAACGCTGGTCTGACTGTCGACGAAGACAGTTCATTGATGCTTGGATTTCGAAATTGGAGGACGTGGTCAATGGACGGAGGCAGTTGGAGGCGCTATTTGCAGGAAGCGAAAGCCTGAGAGGGGCTCTAGTGCTATGAAGAAGAAGTAGAAGGAACAATAGGGGTGATGCTACCGGTATACTTATTTTTTTTCAAAGCATTGATAAAGTTGAATTTAAAAATTTTGAACTTCTTCAGGTGTCAGATATCTAAATTTCACTCCAAGGTATAGCTAACCTCTCTATTATCCATATACCCATGCAATTAGAAATAACGTTCTCAAATTCAAAGAGGAGGTTGATTTCTGGTTTGGAATGCTCGAGCTGAACAGGTTGTACAATTATCATTATGTTGATAATTAATGTCGTTTTTTTCATGTTTTTCAAAGTAAATTTATTCAAATTAATAACAAACATTAATCAATGGTATATTGACTATTTGTTTGGATGACGATTTATGATCTTTCAGTAAGTTGAAAATTCCACGGTTTTTAGAAGTGAAGAACTAGTCCAACTCATCAGCCTAATCAGAATTGAAAGTTTTACCATTCAAATGATTTTGAGGGAAGCGAAACAAATGATAGTCTAATGGTGCTAAGTCAGGACTATAGGGTAAATGTGACATTAGTTCCCAATCGAGCTCCATTAATTTTTGACGGGTTATCAAAGAGGTGCAGGGTCTGGTGCTATCATGATAGAACATCACGGCATTGCAATTGGCCAGTAGTTCAGGGCGTTATTCTTGATTTCTTCGTTCAATTTTGAAAATTGGCGACCGTAGATATTCGAATTAATAGTTTGGTTTCTTGGAAGCACTTCAAAGCACAAGGGTATAGCCTTGTAATCTCACCACACCGAAAGCATAATCATGGTATTGTAAATATTGGCCTTGGATGTCGATTGTGGGGCTCATTTTGCTTGGTCCGTGATCGTTTTTGGACTGCGTTATCGTAAACAATACATTTTCCATCAACCGTTATGATTCTTTCTAGAAATGTGTCATTTTGGTTACGATTCAGCAAAGAGTCCCATATGCTGATGCGTTTGGTAAGGTGGCTTTCCTTTAATTCGTGAGGAACCCGAACATAAAGTTTGTTTACGTAACCAAGCTGTTGAAAGTACAAGCCCCTTTGCTATCTCTCGAGTTGTCATACGCCAGTCAATTTCGATTAACGCCTTTATTTTGTCGTCATCAGTAGTGGTTGGACGACCAGTATGTGGTGCTCCTTGCACATTTAAATTTCCAGAACGAAAGCGGGTGAACGCTGATAGTGGCGTTCGGTACTTACCATAAACAGTCCCCGCAATTTCTTTCTAGTTTGCACGGCATTTTTGCCCTTGTGGAAGAAAAACAATAAAATATGCCGATAGTGCTCTCTTTGATTGTCAATTTTCAAGTTTTTTTACCAACTTGTTGTTTACTAATGATATTCAGTTTTTGACTGAAGTCAGTCTAAAGTTTAATCTTTAAAATAGTATATAATAATATCCATCCATGAGGAAAAAACGACATGAATTATCAAACACCCCAATATATTTTTGCAAGTGGTTTTAATGCTCAGCATACATCATGGCTGAACGCTAACAATAATGCAAGAGGTGCATTCCTGACATCGTGTCTAACAGAGAACCAAATCCCATACAGTTGCAATCCATGTAGTTCAGAGCTCCCAACATATTCACGGACAAATTTATACTATGATATCTGCATTGCTGATACAAGACTTGCATTCACACTGCATAATCTTCAATGGAAAACTGCAGGTACTTCCTTATGAAAGTGAAGATTACGCAATCGTGATGGAAATAAATCTTCAAGGATGTGATCTCTTCCTCACTTCAGCTTGAAGTGAAAACCATTGACTAAATTTGAAGAAAAGAAAAATTTGGGCAAAGTTTTAGGACTACCACAGACAATGTCAACTTTCTAATAAGGACAATTCTTGCCAAATAGTAACGATGAAAGTGATCTCTAGTTGTCGAAATTTTGGAAGTTGACATTAGAAACCATTGAGAAATTAGTTCCCAGTAGTGCCTTGATCGGGGCTCATTTTGGCTGGTCCACTTAGAAAACCTTGAGAAAGAGACACAAATGTTTTCAAAAGTTGTTGATGCAAAAATATCTGGTTTAAAATGAAGCTTGAATGGCGAATCCATTCTTAAATTCAATTGTCCTCTGACGTCATACCGAGCGGTAATCTTCTTGATTATTTTGCCAGCTATGAAAACTTGTATCTCGTATTTGGCAGAATAAAATCTTGTAGTACTGACAATATTTCGAATACAGTACGACGATTTTTGCTGAGGTGACCATTTGAAATTATTGCATATTATTCAAGAACATGATGAAGAATTCATATTTCCCAAACAGTGAAAAAAGGCGAAGGCATTTTAAATCTTGAAGAAAGTAAAGTCACTCTCATGCCCTTGAAATTATTGCCCAATCAGCTTGCTGCCTAACATCAGCAAGGTGCATGGAGTGATACCGAAGCAAGCATTACACGCTCATATCAAGAAATATGAGTTGATTCTGTGCCAGGCATTCGACCCTACATGCGATAATAAGAGTAACCTCAGACATCTGTTGGAAACTAAACCATAGAGAATATGTTGGTGCGTGTCCTATTGGTATGGAGAAAGCCTTCGATATGGTGTGGTTAGATGGACTAGTTTTTAAGCTCCTTCAGAGCAAGTTCCCTAGACTGTTCCCCATAATGTTCAATCTTTTGTAAGGGAAATTATTATTTATTGTTTATTTATTATATTATTATTTCTTTGAAATGATAGAAAAATGCGATTTCAAGGCCTTGAATGGTTTACAGTAATGAACAGTTATTGTGCATCTGCTCTTGTCCATATTCATTTGCGAACTATTAAACGGCATTCATTTTAACCGCTTTCAGCAGTTAGAGTAATCTTATGAAAAATATTTAATGATGTGCACCTCTATACGGACAATTAGTGAATGGAAATCAATGTGTAGAAGAGTAAAACAACTTTGATGCGGACAATACTTTGGTATGCCAATCAAGAATAAAACTTTATTGGAAGGATTTCCACATTATGGCCGATGAGGTTAGTTTAGGATGGGTTCCACATAAATACTGTGTTTAACACTATAGTTTTCATCTCGACCAGTATCTGGACTATAATGAGCATATCAAGATAATGCTCAGTAAACCATAAAAAGCGTTTATGTCTCTTCGATGACTCTTTCATTCCAGATACATTGATCAAAAGGTTAAAGAAATCTGATTCAGGACTCCAGTTAAACCAATAGATGCCAGATATAGTATACTCAGAGTGCTAGAGATACTAAAACTTTTGAAAGGAATTGTGTTCGCGTATGTACTGGTCTGTATAGAACGCCTGAAATATATTCTTCTTCTTTTGAGCGCTGCAGCCCCTTTCGGGCCTTCGCTCCCTGCAAACAGCGCCTCCAACTGTCTCGGTCCATTGACCGCGTCCTCCAATTCCGAAATCCGAGCAGCGATGAACTGTCTTCGTCGACCGAGTCAGACCAGCGTTTCATCGGTTTCCCCACTGGCCGCCGGCCTTCAGTTCTCCCAACGAATACCTTCTTGGGTATCCGTTCTTCGTCCATACGATTCATGTGTCCAGCCCATTGCAGCTTCCATAGTCTTACAATCCTTGAGACCTCCGGTTCGTCAAAAATTTCATACATCTCATGGTTTTATCGAATTCGCCATTGGTCCCCGTCTAGCTTCGCTCCGATTATTCGCCTCAGGACCCGTCGCTCAAAGGCATTCAATATATTTGCGGATGCTTGGGTTAGGGTCCATATTTCACACCCATAGTATAACACAGGTCTTATCACAGATTTGTATACTTGGAGCTTTGTTTTCCTGTGTATGCAGCTGGTCTTCAAAACCGTCAATACTGAATAAAATATTTTATTTGCGAGCTGTATTCTTCGGCGTATTTCGTCTCTTTCATTGCCCGTTTTCGTTATTTTGGCGCCTAAATACACAAATTCATTAACATTTTCGATACTGTATTCGAAAAGTGTGATATGTGTGTGTATTTGGGGTATTTTTTTTTCCTTGATTGCGTCATGAGCTTTGTTTTATTTTCGTTGATTTGTAGCCCTATTAGTTTTGCTTCGCTGTCAAGTTTCAGAAAGAGTTCTTTGGCAGTTGTTAGCGACCGTGATAGAATGATGATGTCGTCCACATAGGCCACTACCTGGCTCGACTTATATAGTAATGCACCTCGCGTATCGATAGGTAGCTTCCGTATGATGTACTCCAGAGCCAAATTGATTAGCAATGGGGGAAATATATTAGCAGCATTATATTCGTATATCGAATCGAAAAATTTATCAAATTGTTAAAGTGATGAGAGTCGTCATTTTCATTTTATACTACATACTACTTTGCGCAAAAATCCCTAAATTTTGTAGCCGTTGCACCCTACAGATGGGTACATTAAGACTTACCTCACGACTGACTTCATACCTCCAGAAACATTGATATATTGTATATGGACATGAATTGATATATTTTTGATTCTGATGTTTCAGTTATATCTTCTTCTTCTTTGTAGCACTGCAGCCCCTCTCGGGCCTTCGCTTAGAGATAGTTAGAGTATCTCATTTTCATGACCGTATTGATTTTTTTTTCAGAAGTTGGTTTGGTCAGTACCATGATCCCGTGTGCCTACTCAGCTATGATATGATCTGATTAAATCAGTACAAATCACCACTGAGTGAATACTCATAGCCTGTCCGAAAAATCCCCTGAACTAAATGACGTGCCTCCCAACGAGATTTGAAGCTGAGACCTTCGGCTTATGCGTTCATGCTCTAACCACTAGACCACACAGACTACTGTTTCAGTTATATAGTATATCTTATATATAGATGCGTCACCAATAAGAAAACAAAATAACCTCCAAATTCGAGCTCTAGGGACATCAATTCCAATGGAGATACCATTCGTGGGTTCGTTGAGCCTGGACAAGCTGGGATGGTTTTAGTAGCCGAATTACTATAGCTAAATGCATGAAAAATTATATTCAGTTTTTGTCATCGAAGTCAATCATCAAATACCAACCCTGTAATGTATTTCGTTTCCAGGCTGGGTTCTCGGATTGAGTCATCTAGCACATATTTGGCGAAAAGTTATTAGCTCGGCTTACTAAAACCATATAGCCAATACACGAACTATATGAAAAGAATTGTATGTGAAGACAATGACGAGGTCTCAATATAATTTTTCATGCATTCTGAAAAAATTATAAAAACTTGTTTCCATCTTCATGACTATAGCTAAATTTTTCTTCGAAACATTCCCCTCTTGGGCCTTCGCTACCTTTGAAGGACGGGATTTTAAAATCCGAGCAGTGATAAACTTTCTTCGTCAACCAAGTCGAACCAGCATTTCCTCGGTCTCCGCCCTTCAGTTCTTCCAATAAATACCTTTTTAGGTATCCGTTGTGCGTCCATACAATTGATGTGGACAGCCCATTGCAGCTTTTGCAGTGTTACAGTAGTTGAGACGTTCAGCTCCTCAAAAATTTTATGCAACTGGAATTGGCCATTAGTCTCCGTCACCTCAGCACCCGTCTCTTGAAGCCGTTCAGTAACTTTACGTATATTTGGGTTAGAGCTCATGTTTTACATCTATGAAATTGTATAGGAATAAACTGTTTCATTTGGGAGCTATAATTTTCGGCTTGTTTCGTCTTTCTCATTACCAATTCTCATTATTTCGCACCTAAGTGCATAAATTCGCTAACATTTTTGATATTATATGCACGAAGTGTGTGTTTGTGTTCTTAGATGTAGTTTTGGTGTTATTAGATGTATTTTTCCTCCATTTAGTGGAGCGTTGTCAGCGCTTCGACTTAGTCGGCTTTTGGTGCATAAGTGGTATTTTATTTTCCACATACCCACCGGCTGGCAGTTAGGGTACAATCTATCCACCACCTTAGGAAGCGTTCAATTTGGGACCAAAAGCCTCGCACGGAACCGAAAACCCCACACGACAGCCATCTTGATACTCCCGAATAATACTGTTTGCGTATGATCTGTTTTTATTTTGTATGATCCTCGAAAATATTTTGTACGCCGTACAAGTTAGTGTTATGCCTCTATAGTTTTCGCACTGTAGCTGTTCACCTTTTTTGTGGGTATGAACTATAATTGATCGACTCCTCTCGCTCAGCATTTGTTGTTATTGCCAAATGTGCAGGATGACTTTATTGATGACTTTCGAAACACTATTGCCACCATATTTCATTTTATCAATATTCATCTAGAATTGTTGGGGCAAATGGAAAGTCTCCAGAAATATCTATAGGCTCCGATTTGCTGGAGCTGTGCGGAGAATTTAGGAGGTTCTTGAAATATACTGCACATCTTTTTTTAATCCTTTTTTCATCAGCGATGATGTTGCCGATATCATCATAGCAAAGAGTGGTCTTGTGCCGATACCTTTGTTTCAGGCTTTTCACTACTTTGTATGCTTGTCTTGTGCTGTTGCACGCTAGATTAACATCCACACTTCTCAATTGATCTTCGTAGTATTTTCTTTTCTTAATTTTAATTATCTTATTCACTACTCTTCTGAGATTTTAATAATGTTCTCTGTGTGTCTTAGTTTTCCTACCTAAATATTGTTTCTGCGCAAATTTTTTTTTTTTTTTTTTTGTAGCGCATCCTGGTATTGATTATTGAAACAATCATTTCTTTTGCACCGGGCTTGATGTTCGATCGTCCCTTCTTTCACGATCTTAATTGCCACTTTCAATTTAATCCAGAGCCCGTTGCTTGTTTCAGCAAAATCTCTGATAGGACAGGAGTCAGCTGGTTGGCGAGGGTTTCCGTAAAATTTTTTACCACAGATACCATTTGGAGCCTTTTGATGTTGAATTTATGTAGAGGACTGATTTTTGCCAATTACGTCTTTGGCATACGATATAGATAGGATAATTTAATCAAGTAATGATCCAAGTTATAATGGGCTCCTCGGTATGTACGGACATCAAGTATGCTCGAGCCCAATCTTTGTTGGACCTAAATAGGGTCGATTTGTTTTTGTGTGTTGCTGTCCGGTAATATTCAGGACATTTTAAGTATGCGTCGATGTGGGTAGCAAGTCAAATATATGACTAGACTTCTGTTACATGCAATGTCAATCAGGCGTTTGCCGTTGTCATTTATTTCATCGTGGAGACCATATCCTCCAGTCACTTCCCAATGAGATAGCTTATTGCCAAACTTAGAGTTGAAATCACCCAGAATTATGTTTGTATTATTTGTAAGCAATGAGGCAATTGGTCTTTCAGGGTGATTCTAGAGTTTTCCTTTCGTATCTTCGCCCTTTTCTTCGGACGGCGTCAGGGCTATTCAATGATCACATGCAAATTATGCTGGTATGAACTGTCAAGTAGTCAAATCTTAAAATGAAATGACAGAAAATGAGAAATTTATTTGATTGCCAGCTATTTTTGTTTTTTTTTTTTTTAATTTGCATGCGAAATAATTCGATCAGTTCCAATATTTGATTAATTTGTATGAAAATGAATATAAATTGCCAAAAATTAAATTGAGTTTATTTGATACCAGGAAATTTTATTTACACTGGGAAATTATCATGGTATGGATACTATTTTTATACTAGATTTCAGAGCGTGGTATACTAGGTTTTATGTACATGGTTTTCCAATAAGAGGTGTTATTTTGATATTAAAAGAAAAATGCCACTTTTTAATATAAGTGATCGGATGTTTATTTCATTATGAAGAGAAAGGTATGTTGTTAATAGTGAAAAATAACCTCAGGCGAATGACCACTACGACCACGCTTACAGGATTATATCCTTTTCATGAAATTTTCCATAATCAAATCGCAAAGTGGCTGCCCTATGCCCTCGATAGCCTCACGAATTCCATCTTTGAGGTATTGGCGTGGACCTTGTCTTTCACGTGGCCCCAAAGGAAGAAGTCGCACAGTGTTAAATCACAAGATCTCGGTGGCCAATTGTGATCACCTCTTCGAGAGATAACACGGTTCGGAAACTTTTCCCGTAAAAGACCAATGGTTTCGTTGCTTGTGTGGACGTAGCGCCGTGTTGTTGAAGTAAAACGTTGTCCAGATCAATACCATCCAATTTCGGCCATAAAAAATCATTAATCAACTCTCGATAGGGCAAACTGTTCATCGTAACTGTTGTTCCAGCCTCATTTTCGAGAAAGTAAAGTCCAATGACTACGCCGGACCATAAACCGCACCAAACAATCACACGTTGAGGAAAGAGAGGCTTTTCAATAATAACTCTTGGGTTTTTCGAGCCCCAGATGCGACAATTTTGCTTGTTGGCAAAGCCAACGAGGTGGAAATAGGCCTCATCCATCACTCAAGATGATTTTTCGATGAATTCCGAATCATTTTCATGCATTTCAAGGACCCAATCAGCAAAGACACTACATTGTAGATGATCGCCTGGCTTGAGTTCTTGTGTTAACTAAACTTTATAAGCCTTAAGACCCAAATCTTTATGCAAAATACGGTGTAATAACGTTTGTGGAATGCCTAATTCCAAAGAACGACGAAGAATGGATAAACCTGGATTTTCTTCAACACTTTCGGCTACAGCAGCAATATTCTCGGCTGTTCTTGAATGACGTGCACGGGTTTTATTCTTCGCATCACTAAGTTGTCCCAACAGCTCGAATTTTTCCACCAATTTCTGTTCCGACAAGGTGCTTCACGACGACCCAAAAATGTTCGAGTTTTACGAACCGTCTCTGCCACATTTTCACCAGTTTTATAGTGAATTTTAATAATTTCACTGCATTGTTGAAGCGTGTATCGTTCTATTTTTATTAATGGCGTAGTTTTATTTGTCAAATGTCAAAAAATGACCGCATCAAAAGTGACATCTACCGAATTAGCGGGCTATTCAAAATAACACCTCTTATTGGAGAACCCTTTAGGTTACTAGGTTTCTATACCGCATGTCTGTCTAGGCTATATACCACATTTGAATTTGCGTCATTGTTACCTAGTATACTGATGCCAGCTTTCGTTTCGTACCAAATGTCTGTCTAGACTTTTAAATGCGGCATATGAACCTGCTATACTACATAAAACTTAATATACCACGTTGAGTTTACAGCATATTTCAATTGACGTACAGAATACATATTATGTGACATATTTTCAAAAAATCAAGATATACTTAGTTAAGATGCTTCAATTTAATACAATTTAGTTTTTTTTTTTTCAAAGTATTGGCATTGTTGGTTGTAAAATGAATACTTTAAAATAGCGTGCAACTATCCAAGAAAAATGCCAGCTATATAATAATATTCATATATTATTTATTATACATATTTTTCATAATTTTGGATGAGATCAAAATATTTAAACCACCTACTTTAAATGAAATCCATAAAACGCGTTTTTCAGTAATCACGTCAGCTGCTCATTATTTGTGAATTTTCTCGGAAGATTATCACCTAGTACATTCTGAATATGTAACTACCGATGGTGATTACACCAAGCAATTTGCGATTTAAATGCATCGGAGTTATTTTCCTGTAACCTTTTGTTTTGCTAGATTCCAGTTTCTCCTTCCTGATATTTTCCCGCACGATAGCATGAGCAGGTTAGCTGAGGGTTATTGATTGATGAATCGGTTGTAACTATAGTAAGTCTTAACAGAAAAAAGTTAACAACAGGTATTTAATTGAATCTGTGCGGTCCTTGCAGTCACTTATATCCCCACAGTCTACTCACCAACCTTCTTACAAGAGGCTCGTTCCTAGTCACTGACTTTCAATTTATACTTGCGTTGCGAAACTCTAAAGCCCCTCTAATTAGCAGCCGAGTTAGTATTCAGTGGTCTATTTAACAGCCTAATCAAATTGCTGCAGAGTGATTTCATCAAACAACTATTGCTTTCTTTAATTCCTGTCTCAGCTGGCAGCCTAACAATTTGCTACAATCTACGAAATACTCGTATAAAGTGAATTTGCGAATATTACCCAGTTTGCAGATTTTAATTCATATTTCGAAATTGATGGATCATAGTGAAATTTATGTGCGAACCGAAATTAAAATGTAAGAAAAGTTCCTTAAAATATTATTTCATATGAATTCCCAAGTTTTGTTGCCTCTGAAATATGAGCCCGAAAACGTAGCCAAAAGTTGTAAATAAAACCATAGCATCGACTTTTAAAGCTCCGCCCACGCGGAGGTGACGTATAATTAATTTACTTTATTAGGTGATCCTTCCCCGGCATGTTCCTGAAATATTTGAAACTTAAACTAAGTGATGACTTAACTTAAAATATTCAAGGTATCCCTAAAATATAATTTGCTTATTACTTAAAGGCGACTTCAATTCAGAGATTTTTGCGTTCATTTGACGCACAGGAAAGACATCCATAGAACATATTGTAGCCGTGACTCAAAAATGACTTAATTTAGTCAACATTAAATGACATCCTTTGGCTATAGTATGCTTTCTTGGAACGTGATAATGGGCTGTACCCCTCAGGTCAGCAAGTCTGGACACTCTTAGTCTACTCTGAGGTGGCTGCTGGCAAGCTCGCTAGTTCGGAGAGGAGTTCGGTCGCGGGTCTTGCGAAAGCAGACTAAGTCCGAAATACATAAATTCAGCCACCGGTTCACATGCTCGATTTACTAACGCGCCTAAAAACCACCATACGGAAACGAAACCTAACTTTACTTTATTCCGTATTTCTTTCATTCAGTCAGCCAACAGCAAAAACTGTATCCAATTCCGCGCTCCCGAGTATCACCGACGCGGTACCCAAAAATATCCTACTCTAACGCGAACTTCGAAACAACCTACTCTAAGAAAAACCTCAAAGCAAACTATCGTACCGAACGCGACGCGAAACCGGCCATCCGCGGATTACAGGAACTCTAACCTCGTAACGGCATACTCACCGTCGCTGACATTTCTGCTGGAAAAGAAGGGTAAGCTGGCTTCTAATTATAATTTCATATCAATATCGATCAAATGAAAATTGTTGCTACAAATTTCTATAGTGTTATAACTAATTTACTCCTCTTCTTTTTATTATTAATGCTTATGTATGCAAATATAGTTAGGATTGGTTTGATTTTTTTTTAACTTCTCTTTTGCATTCATTCATGCACTAATGAAATTAATTAATTATATAATATAAAATAAAGTAGAGTAATCGTGTTAATTATGCGTAGTTTTTAACGGTGAGAGTGTGAACAAATTTAAATTAAAACTCAATTAACATTTCTTCCCAATGTAACCTTTCAATTTTCGCCTTTCCCCTCCCTAACAACGTACCACATTGTGATCTATTCAGGATTCAAGCAGATATAATTTACAAAGGGAAACATTTAGATGCTTGCTTATATAATAACACAAGTAAAATTACTTTTTCAAATGAGAAATTCAATCATCATGCTGCTCTCAAAGGATAATGATTGCAGTTTTTAAAATCTATATCGCAATATTGAATATTTTGCGGTTTTTCAATTTTGTTTTCCGGAAAGTTCCTTTTCTACACAAATCAACCTTGTTTGTTACTTTCTTTCTTCCATTGTTTTGTTTTACTTTCCTTAGCTATTTATTTTGCATTTGGTTTGAATATTTTTATTTTATATTTCTTAATGAACATGAACGCGAAATAGAATCAATGGATGCACAAAGCAACAAATCATGTTTGAGAGTTGTAGGATATATCCCGTATACCCTACAACATATTTTTTTTTGAATTTTATCTCGTTTCCAGATACCGACGTAACCCGATTACCGGTCGTTAAGTTCTTTTGTTTTAAATGTTTTCACAACCTTTCGCACAAACAAAACTAAAGAGTGCTCCTTGTCGAGCTTTTGATTTTTATTATATCGCTAAGATATATACTTATTGAAACAAAGTGCTTTTTTTTTAGGGTTTTGTAAAATAATTTTACAAAACCCTTCTAAAATCGCGTCCTGTCTGTCCGTCTGTCTGTCTGTCCGTCCGTCCGTCCGTGTGTCACAGCAGTTTTTCTCGGAAACTACTTAAGCTAGAAGCATCAAATTTTGTATGTAGGTGTAACGTGGTGATCTCTTCAAAGTTCAACTACTAAAAAATTTTTTAAGGTATTTAAGGGGGGTCTCCCCATGTAGGGGAGTGACCCCCTGAAAAAAAAGTTTAATTGAAGGTAGCCGATATGGGTATCAAATGAAAGGTCTTGATGAGAACTTTTCAAAACAGGTCTTAGTTTGGCAAAGTTTGCTTCGAGGGGCGTACAGGGAGGGGAAATACACGAAAAATTTGTGTCCCCCCCCCCCTAGCGATTGGACACCTTCCATCCGAAAAATCTGAAAAAAATCAAGAATGTAGGCCTTGATGAGTACAACAACAATAAATGCGTGAGAAGTCGCAATTCACTCAACTTTGTTAGTAATAGTATGATTTATCGATTTTATGTTTTCTTGAATAAAATCTTAACGGTACCCTTAAATTCAATGAAACACAGATGTCTATTTATAAGATTGATTGCATCATATTTAGCGAAGTTATAGCGGTTTGAATTTTCCTGTTTTACTATGGAACAATATGCGCTGCATGTATTACTATGGCAACATATGGCTATGGAACAACATGCGCTTTTTACCGACTCAGACACTACAGTTTTGCTGGGATTTGCATGAAAATTTCAGGAATGATAGGTGTCATGAATAACTTTGAGAATCAGTTCAGCTAGTGGTATCAGTAATCGTAAAACAAAATAGTGGCTGTTTTAAATGCGAAGATTGAATAATTTTCAGTTATTTTTTCCAAACTTCAATGTTTAAGGTGCATGCTTTGAACACTTGATTCAATTTAATGAATGACTGAAGCTGAGTACCTACAATTAATACTCATAAGTGAAACAAGTCAAGGAGGCGGGAGGGAGCTTCTAACAAAAGGGCTTTGTAGCAACTCTAGGATTCGAAATAATTGGCTATTAATCGATGATAACAGTACAGGAGAGTGGCCCCTGAAAAAAAATTCATCAAACGTAGCCGATATGAGTATGAAATTAAAGTGTTCATGGGAGCTTTTCAAAACAGTTCTTAAACTGTCAGTTTTAGCTTCAGTGGGGGTACAGGGGGGAAATACATGAAAAATATGTTTCCTTCCTCGCGAATGGACATCTGAAATAATTATCAAGGCAGATATTTATGAGTATAACAATAACAAAAACCTCAGAAGTCTAAATTCGTTCAACTTTGTTAATAATAGTATGATCTTCGAATTTCATAGTTTCTCCAATAAAATCGTCATTGACATGCTTCTTGACTTTATTCAATCTGGTGACTGCATTTTGAAAATTGAATACAAAACCTTTCTGACATGAGCGTAGGTCTGTTTACCCAACTTGTTTTCAGTAATTCAAGTTACTTTGTTTTATATCATCTCTATAATATAATTGTATTTTCATTCTTTTTTCTCGCTTGTTTGTTTTTGTTTAAAAACTTTTTCGGCTTTCTGCCACCTCTCTTTGTGAGACCGCCGGGAAATCCTGCTTCTGGTGTAATTGGTGTCGTTGCCTGTCGTTTTCTAGTCGATCGTGATGCACCAGGCGAGGATTTTCCTGTTGGTTAATCAACTGCATTTTTATTCGACGACAATGGTGTACTTGAATTATCCCTTTGGTGTTAAATTGTTTTCGCTTGTTGGTCCGTCAAATAAATGTCGGAAGCACTGACTTAAATGTCTTTTCCGGCTATGTCTGCAGTGTGCATTAATTTTGCGCCGCTTTTGTCTATTGCTTTCACTGTACCTAGTTCATAGTCATCGTCAAGCAGAGCATAGACAGAATGATCCTTATTAATGGTGTTTTCAATGGCATGTTTTTTTTCCTAGCACTATATCATCAGCGCATAATGATAGATAGATCATTTAGTTTACATATATGTGGATTGTTTATAAATAGCAGAAAAATATTGATCCAAATACGAAGCCTTGTGGAACGCCTGATTTCATGGGTGACGGATTACCCAAAACATTATTGACTGCTGTTCTCTGCAATCCTTCTTTCAAAGAATTTCTAAAAAGTTGATTCGGTGTTCGTTGGATACCATATGATTTTAGTTTACGAAGTAATAGATCATGATCAATCGCATCGAATGCATTTTATGATCCACATAATAAAAAGCCAATAACATAATCTTCTCTGTTAAGTCACGTACTGAAATCCAATCTGCGGGAAATTCGAAATTAACTTATCAAATATGAAGGATGTTAAGCGAATTTTTATTCATTTTTCGCAATTAAAAGTAGTTAACCTACAAAAAATTTTCACATGAAAGCTTCGGTGTTTTCTGCTCGATGAATGTGTAAGGAAGAACATTTTAAAAGAAGAAAAGCGCATAACCGAAAATGAAGAAAACGCCGAAACAATCATGTGTCAAAATTTTTGTAGGATAAAAATTTCAAGTAACGTCCTGTGTAAATTGGTTAAATGATAATTAGCTGGGTAACGAAAATTTTAAGTTTTTTGGGAAACAATTTAGTTACTTTCACTTTTGTTCTAGGTATTGTGGGAAATGTAATTCGTTTTCAAAAATGGAGGATAAAAATCATTTTTTTTCCATTACCATACATGTGTAACTTCTGGAGTCGCCATTTAATTTGAGAGCAGTGGTACGATAGCAATTACAGTTTATTCACCGTTCATTAGAGTGATTTCAAAAACACGAAAATTTTTCGGGATGCGTGGTACAAATGCGCGCGGATTCTAGACATGTGGAAATCACAAAAAAACACTTACAATTTATTATTCAAATTATGCCTGAACTGGCCAAACCTGGACAATGACATTCCACCGGAAAACACCTTACACTTTCACTCAATTTTATTACTTCTAAATAGAATAAGAATTTATTTCTTACTATACCAATTTCTAATGTTCACTCACTGACGTTCTCTATTCAATTGTTAAAACGCGGTTCAGTTTCAGCGAGCGGTTAAAGGGTCGCCACCGAACCGTCGACGTCAATAACGACCTGCGGATCATTGTCAGTGGCGTAGGGCTGATTCATTACATGTCTTCATATGGAGGCTTCTTCGGAATCATATCGCAAGATCTGTAGCTGTGAGCGAAACCCCCTGGATTGCACAGCCTTTCCATCCTCCAGACAAGTATATTGCAACTTGACTCACTACTGGCTTCGTTGCTCCAAAAGCATTCGTGTATTTTGACATGAATCGATATGTTCTTGATTCTGACGGTGTCCCAATCATATACGAGGTGTGTTCAAAAAGTATCACGAATTTTGAATTTTCGCGGGTTACGTATATTCGAATTTCGATTTTTTTGTGGCGTTATGTTGGTACTCATGTCTGTCACTTATGCCGACAAGCTCGGCCATTTTGAATGTTCACTTAATTGGTGATAGCTGCTTTACTTGCACGTGTTTTCAATCGTCTTCGATTTTTACTTATTCAAAAAAATGGATCAAAGAACGTGTATCAAATTTTGTGTGAAAAACGAAATTAAGTGCGCGGATGCATTCCGAATGTTGACTGTGGCATACGGAGAAGCTACCTTGGACCGAAGCAACGTTTATCGGTGGTACAAAATGTTTTTAGAAGGCCGAGAAGATGTGAACGACGAAGAGCGTGCCGGACGCCCGAGCACTTCAACAACAGACGAAAAAATTAATGAAGTGGAGAAAATGGTATTGGCCAATCGTCGAATCACCATGAGAGAAGTTGCTGAGGACCTAAATATATCGATTGGCTCGTGCCATTCGATTTTTATCAACGATTTGGGCATGAGACGGGTCGCCGCGAAATTCGTACCAAAATTGCTCAATTGCGACCAAAAACAGCAACGCATGAACATTGCTAATGAGATGTTAAACTCTGTCCGCGACGAACCAAATTTGCTCCAGAGGGTCATAACTGGTGACGAATCGTGGGTTTATGGTTATGACGTGGAAACCAAAGCTCAATCATCTCAATGGAAGCTGCCGCATGAACCAAGACCGAAAAAAGCGCGCCAAGTTCGGTCGAATGTGAAAGTTTTGCTGACAGTTTTCTTCGATTGCAGGGGCGTGGTGCATCATAAGTTCTTGCCACAGGGAAGAACGGTCAATAAGGAATATTACCTGCAAGTTATGCGCAATTTGCGCGAAGCAATCCGCCAGAAACACCCGGATTTGTGGGAGAACAAAAATTGGCTTTTGCACCACGATAACGCCCCTGCTCACACATCGTTGCTTGTGCGCGACTTTTTGGCCAAAAACAACACACTAATGATGCCGCAGCCACCGTATTCCCCAGATCTGGCCCCCTGTGACTTTTTCTTGTTTCCTAAACTGAAGAGGCCCATGAAAGGACGACGTTACGCTACGCTTGACGAGATGAAGACGGCATCGAAGGAGGAGCTGAACAAGATTAAAAAAATGATTTTTTGAAGTGCTTCGAAGATTGGAAAAACCGTTGGCACAAGTGTATAGTATCTCATGGGGATTACTTTGAAGGGGACAAAATAGATGTTCATGAATAAATAAATAATTTTTGAAAAAAAACAAAATTCGCGATATTTTTTGAACACACCTCGTATCACATATATAGATGTGCCACCAATAAGAAGATAAAATATCCTCCGAATGTGAGTTCACGAGACCAACAATTTCAATGGAGATACTCATTTGCTAGATTCGTTGAGGATGGTCGGGCTGAGACAGAGCAATTTAGGTATTGGTGGCTGAATCATAAAATATGTATTAATTTTAATTAATTTAATTTGGTTTTTATTTTTTATTTAATGTTTAGGCCATTAAGTTTCAGTATTTTTAGGCCATTAAGTTTCAGTATTGTTATTGTTTGGAATTTGCTTTATATGCTTTGAAAATTTATAACGATTAGTAGTGAATAAAGCGCTTTTGACTTGGACTTTGCATGTCTTCATTGCGCTCACAACAGGCAAGACGAAGCACGCAATTTAGTGCTCGACTTCTTGTGTGCTCTTGAATTTTGTCCACTCGGACAATCGCCCCGTAGTTTTTACCTTTTTCCTCCATGGCTGGTGTCCCACACAAATGTATCCTTAGCCCACTCTTGTCCAATTTGTTGTTTTTGCTTCCAACAGTTGCTTCTATGCCGATGTCTTCAATATTTTCAGTCCACTCAAATTATGATTGCTTAGGTCTTCAAAAGAACTGTAAATCTACTCGCCAAATGGTGGGGTATTAATCTTCTTCCCCTAAATATTCTGAAGTGTTTTCATGTGTGCTTTTCTAACAAACTTACTCGTACTACAATAAATTTCAACTACTCGATAAACAATTCAGGACTTTTATCAGTTGACCATTTTGAGGATCTAAATATTACTAGTACTATCTGCTTAACCCATCCTACGACTATATAAAGTCATTTCCTTCAACACATCCTTTAGACACTGAAGATGGCTCAAAGTAGTCAAAACGCGTCTGCTTACATAACAAAGCAAGGTCCTGCGGCTTTCCAAAAAAAAATCTAAATATTATTTCATACACATCTGAAATTTGATACCTGTACATATCTTGCATATGACTTTTGGAGCAGCTCGTATCGCCAATTTTAATCTGCAATGCTCTCACACTTCTTTTCGCACTTTTATCTCACTTGCTCACTCAATACCCGTTACATTTACCTCTGGAATGCTGTTGGTTCCATACAGAGGAAATTCATTCACACGCTGGTCTGTAAAAAAAACCTGTCTTACCGTCCTTATCGTGAACATATTGTACCAAATAATGCTTGGTTTTGGCATCCCAGCCAAATTAGTCCATCTTACCAAAATGACAATGACGTCGACAACCTCCCAGGTTCGCATCAATAACCAACTCACCGATGCCTTTGACACAAATATCGGACTAAAGCAGGGAGATGGGCTGGCCCCATTGCTATTCAATTTGGCCCTGGAGTACGTCATACGGAAGCTACCTGTCGACACGCGAGGTACATTACTATACAAATCGAGCCAAGTAGTGGCCTATGCCGACAACATCAACATTCTGTCACGGTCTTTAACAACTGCCAAAGAACTCTTCCTGAAACTCGACAGCGAAGCAAAACTAGTAGGACTACAAATCAACGAAAATAAAACAAGGTTCATGACGCAGTCGAGAAAAAATGCAAAATATCACACTTGGCGAATACAGTACGAAAATGTTGGCAAATTTGTATATTTAGGCGCCAAAATAACGAAAACGGGCAATGAAAGAGACGAAATACCAGCTCCATACACAGGAAAACAAAGTTCCAAGTATACAAATCTTTGATATGAGCTGTGTTATATTATGGGTGTGAAACATGGACCCTGTAATGAATTTCTTTTTTTCAAAAATCCGTGTAGGATACGGGTGCCGATAGTCTGGCACAAGTGCCAGCGAGCTATAAACAACACCGAGCTCAGCTAACTAGCTTCGCTTAACGACCGCGTACGCGTGCTTTATGACTAGCATTTGCGGGATAATATGAGGCGGGTTCTTGTCGAGCCACGAAGCTACATTACAAAATACTTATCAGTTTTAATTATCTTTAGAAATATTGTATTATGTGTCAATTAAGCTACTCCACAGTACTTCAACATTTTTTTGCCTCGTTCAAGTTAGCGGACACGGAGACTTGAGACAAACGCAAACATTTTACAAAAAGCAACCGGTACTTTCTTCGAAGAAGGTCGTTGCATTACAAGGGGAATGCCAAACATAAAGATGTCAAACATAAAGATGTTGGCTGAGTCTCTGCGAAAGGATGGAAACTTGACAGATGTAGTTTACGTTTACCTAGTAAAACAACAAACTAAGCAGTTTCAACGGGATGGTCACCTTATCTCTGCAGGAGCAGCCACTCCTGATCACCACGGGGCTGCTCGACTGCTTACGTTTATTACAGGACAGTCTCTTCGATGCCGACCCAGACATAGAGAGCCTGAAGGATTTTGCTCTTCACTACTGAAGAAACAATTGTTTCCGTAGTGGAGATATGGTTTTTATAATTTTAGGCCCCTCTCCTTGAATACAAGTCCCCGTCTTCTACGAAAGTATGCTTATAGAAACCGCTAACCAATAATAAAAACAAACCCGGTGTCGGTCAAGAATAATTGATGATACGAATTTTATCACTGCCGGTCATCAGATTGGCTCCCAGCAAAAACTGACGCAATTCCAAGCAGTGTATTTGAAAATCCCAGGCATCATCAACTTGTTCAAAATTAGAACAAGACAACCAACACATCTCTTCAGGAGCAGCCACTCCTGATCACCACGGGGCTGATCGACTGCTTATATTTATTACAACCCTGCCGGGTCCTGAGGCGGAGCGAAGCTAGATGGGGACCAATGGCGAATTCGATACAACCATGCGCTGTATGAAATTTTTGACGAGCCGGAGGTCTCAACGATTATAAGACTGCAGAAGCTGCAATGGGCTGGCCACATGCATCGTATGGACGAACAACGGATACCCCAAAAAAGTATTCGATGGGAGAACTGAAGATCGGAGAGCAGTGGGGAAACCGAGGAAACGCTGGCCTGACCCGGTCAACGAAGACAGTTTATCGCTGCTCGGATTTCGGAATTGGAAGACGCGGTCAACGGACCGAGACAGTTGAAGGCGGCATTTGCAGGAAGCGAAGGCCCGAGAGGGCTGTAGTGCTTAAAAGAAGAAGAAGAAGGAAGTGATCATTACAAAAGGGCCCCTAAAACAACGCAAGTAGGAATTAAGTTAAGCAGGTAGCTAGACCAATTGTAGTATTTCGTGTATTGAACTAGTGAGTTAATTTAAATAGTAAAATAAATTAACTACAACAGTAAAGCTAGTAACAAAACTTTTTAGTTTCCGGACCGTTTTCACCTCGGGGTAATGTTAAAACAAAAAATAAAAACTATAATTTACCCAAAAAAGGAAACAAAATTGTGTATTTTAATGTAAAGTTAGTATTAAACGTTTAGGATTGATTTCATTTCCTTAGAGAAAATATTTTATACATGGAGGCAGCTCAAAAGGGGTAATATATCAGTGGTTCCTGGACCAAAAGCGCTGAAGAGCGGATGACTTTTCCGTTGAGTATTTAAATTAGAAATGGGTTAAATGAAGACACCGAATGCCTACTCTAAGTGTATATAGATTCAGTTTTATGAACACCCCAAAGTTACATAGATAGAACTCGCAGAGAGCTGCAAACTTATTTAGCAACTAAGATGCAGGGAGAGTACAAAGTGAATCAGAGGTGCCGACACCCTTCACCGGTGAGCAGGCAGCGACCGTTTTATCTTTCCTCCAAGTTTGTAGGGTATCCGCCTAGTTATGTTCCTCGGCTATTTCCTGCTCCCGGAAATCTACAGGAGAATGTGGAAATGTGGATCACCATCCATTCAATCAAATTGAGTACGTCCGCCCAAATAATAAGCTGCATGCCTTCTCAAATCTCTATTGGATGATTGATTGCATCAAAATAAAAACAAATTGAGTCGGCAGGATTATTTTCCTATCAGAAAGGTTTTGTTCGCAACCTGTGAATTGTAGACTTTTATCTGAAATATATACATGAAACATACAGTCACCAAACTGTTAAATCGCATGTGTACTAAACGCTTGAGTTCAGGAAATGGAAGCAAGCTTGCTCATATTTCATTTCAAGCGGCAGCCCATATGCTTTTTCAGGACTAGTTCAGGATACTATTGTTAACTAATTTGAGTGGATTTCGACTTCTCACGTGTTGTTCGCCTTAGTACACATAAAAATCGAACTCTGATTATCTTCAGGTTTTTTGTTTCATATGTGTCGAATAACGAGGAGGGTTTTTTTTATTACTATATTTTGCTCCTCCTTTGCGCCTCGTTACCATTAATGCAGTTATGAGACTTGATATAGAAAGATCATGCTAAGATATTTTATTTGACCTCCCAATTAACTGTTCTCGAAAAAAAGGAGATTATACCTTACACTGGGAGAATTTTCCAAGTGCAAAATATTCGTCAATGCTAATCTATAGCTTATTCACAAAGTTTGACGGCTTCTAATTCCCTCGTGATAAAATTTTTTAAATAATTTACAAAAGCCTGCAAAATTGCTCTAAAAATTACAGAGGCATTGCTCTGTTATGAAGCTCTTGTGAAGTGGTTAACACAGAAACATGCAAGTTAAATATTGCTCTTCATAAGCGGTTTATATTGCATATCCAGCTTGATTTATTATTGATTAACCAAGATCGTCGTTCTCTAGTGTACACGCGCGTAGATTCGTTACGAAGAATAATTTTTGGCCACACTTTAAAAGTTGTTGGCTACTATATGTAGTATTTACTTTAAGATTAATGCATGATCTGCAAAATCGAAGATATGTATTAATTTAATTATATTTAACTTAATGAAAGAATAGCAATGTATCGCAGGATTTTTTTTTTAATACCTCCATTCCCTACCACTGTCTCCATCACTCTTTCTTCGTCGCACAACGCTCGTGCGAACTGCATTCACATTATGTCGCTTGGGCCTTTTTGCCACCCAGACAATGTTTAATACATCGGTATAAGGGGTCCAAAAATCATGATAAGCTCTCAAAGATAAAAAAAAATTAAATATAATACGACGCATTCAAAAAACCTCTGAGTAACTGTCACTTCAATATCTCGTCGATAGGGTCAAAAAAAACGCCCTAAGATACTGGTCTCATAATAGCAGAATCACAGATCCACGCTTCAATCAGTGCCCATTAAATGCTCCCTTAGTCTTTTCTTCAATACCAAAAGTGAGTTTGCTTCCTTAACAATTTCTGGTAGATTGTTATACAGATATATACGCAGAGCATCATTCGTTGTATCGTTCTTTAGACGATCCGTTCAGGCAAAAGGTATTGCAAATCGATCTGCATTCCTCGCATTATATGGGTTGATCTGTGATACCATAATTAATGAATTTTTCCGTTGCTCCTTTTTTGGCGTTAAATTCAAATGAATAAATAAGAACCCTAATATTTTCCGTAAAACGCCAATATTTATTAAAACCCGGGCAGACACTTGTTTCCCAAACACGTGCCTGCCCGGGTTTTAATAAATATTGGCGTTTTACGGAAAATATTAGGGTTCTTATTTATTCATCTTAATTAATGGTATTTGTTCCGATCCATTCGTTTTAAATTTCTGTAGATAAACCTAGCTTTCTCCATTGTAATGATTTGACTAAAGGTTAATGATTTTGCTAATTGGTAAACCAAACTAGTTTGAGTAAGCATTGGCAGCTTCAGAATGTTTTTATACGCTTTGGTCAGCAGCCTGGATATACTGTTTAAATGTTCCTTTGTTGATTGACTCCAAAGAGGTACTCTAGAATGCAATTTCACCAGGACAAACGCATTTAGAACAAGTTTCTTGATATGCATCGAAAAATCCTCATATCTTCTTAAAAATCCTATTATTGGGGCTAATTGCCTCCTTAAGCTATTTATGTGTGGTAACCAGGTCATACGATGGTCTATGATAACACCAAGATATTTCATTTCTAGCACTCTTTGCAATTTTTCGCCGTTAATATTTTGTTCGACATCTATGTCTCCTTTGTTCTTTTGCTTAAAAACAATATATTTTGTCTTTGTAGTGTTCATACTCGTTTGTTTCCAATTAACCACTGATGGAATTGTCCTAGATCTTCGTTGATAGTGTTCTCCGTGGCAGTTTTATCTCGTCCTGAATAAAGTAGAACTGTGTCATCAGTATATAATGTGTGATACCCCGTCAGCCCACATGTATTTAGATTATTTGTGTATAGAAGGTACAGAGTTGGGCCAAGTATTGAGCCTTGGGGAACTCCTGTTTTCGTATGTGCTTGATCACTCAGGACATTGTTGATTAAAGTTCTCTGCGATCTTCCCTCCAAGTAACTCTTAAACAACTGCTTAGGACTACCCTGAATACCATACTATCCAAGTTTACAAAGCAAAAGGTCATGATCAACTGTATCAAATGCTTTTTTCAAATCCACAAAAATTGCGATGACATAATCACCTCTGTCAAGTCCTAGATTGATGAAACGTGTAACAGAATGTAGGGCATCCAAAGTACTCTTCTTCTTTTGAAAACCAAACTGATGTTGTCTTATGATAGAGTTTTCGGTTAGAGCACTCTTTTATCGAATGGTTACCGCTGCACCGATTGAATTCAAATTTTATATTCCGGAGCACTTTTTAATTCTAAAACCGATAAGGTGAGGAAAAATCCGATCCAAACCCTTTTTCAATATAATTTTATTAATTTTAGTATCGAACTGACAGATGAGCACTACATTTATTCGTCAATTGACAACCTACACATTTATTCAATTGTGATCAGATGTTGTCATACCTGTATAACACAATGGAAGAAAATAACTTCTAAAAACTGGAGAGGTGCCCTTCTCAAGAATACAAGGGTACTCTTTCAAAGAATAGAAGGGTGCCCTTCCAAAGAGTAGAAGGGTACCCTTCTAAAGAATAGAAGGGCATCCTTCTATTCTCAAGAAGAGCACCTTCTATTCTTAGAAGGGTACTCTTCAAATGAATAGAAGGGTTTCCTTAAAGGATAGAAGGGTACCCTTCTATAGAGTAGAAGGAAGAATACAAGAATGCTTCCCTAGAGAAAAGAAGGATGCACTTCTATAGAATACACACCTAAAGAATAGAAGGGTGCTCCTCCAGAGAATAGAAGGGTGCTCGCCTAGAGAATAGAAGGGTGCCCTTCTACAGAAAAGAAGGCTGCTCTTCTACAACCTGTCCTTGCACAATATATTACAGCAGCATCGGGGATCTGCCATTTCAAATATTATAATTTAATGCCTTAAATTTCACCAAAATGTTGTTGAAATACAATTTTCTTCAATTGTGTTACATGACATCTGATCACTATTGAATAAATGTGTGGGTTGTCAATTGACGAATAAATGTAGTGCTTCCCATCTGTCAGTTCGATACTAAAATTAATAAAATTATATTGAAAAAGGTTTTGGATCGGATTTTTCCTCACCATATCGTTTTTAGAATTAAAAAGTGCTCCGGAATATAAAATTTGAAAGCAATTGGTGCAGCGGCAACCATTCGATAAAAGAGTGCGCCAACCGAGTTTTCAACTAAGAATGATGTCAATCGATTTAGTATTTTTTCAAATATCCTACTAAATCCCGTCAGCATTGTCTATTCTCTACTATAATTGCAAATCCACGACTATTAAGTAGACATTAGTTACGTTTTTTAAAACAAAATTTTATTAAATAATGTATATTATATGCTATAAAAGACATCAAAAACTAAGCAGCTTACTTTCTTTTGCCTGCTTCAATCTGTTTCTATATATTTGATCATTTCCGGAGGAATATCTAATCGACCAAACAGATCAACTTCATCAATGTTCAATTTCTCGCATAAATCTTTCACTGCTCGATTAAATGCTACTTTCCAAATATCTATAGTTCTTTGAAGATGCATTATTTTCTCGTCATGCACGTAGTGAGATTCTACTGCGTTTGTGGGTTTAGATATATTGGCATCGGAAATTTCCTCGCTAGCTTCATCAGACAAAGGTCGAGCAAAGTCCAGACGTTTTTTCCCAAACTTTTCTCGTATTCTGCGACTCAAAGATAGTTTGCTTTGGCCTGTACTAACTGAAACTCGAGCAACTTGTAAGTTTTGGTTTGGTGTCGCTGAAGGACTTGGTGCACACCGGATCTCACTTGCAGGGCTTTGGAGCGTTACACTTTCTCTGTTAACGCACAAAACGTTTTGTCGTTGGGGCAAATATGGTGACTGGCTTACACATCGTTTGAATTTGCTACGCCTTACACCTAATCTTTTTGCGGAACTCAGGACTGGAGAAGAAATTTCATTTGGAAAGTTCTCTTCCATTGTTAACCGCTTTGTTTGTAAACAAATTGAGTCTGACTAGTGTCTAGTGTACTGACAACTCCATATGACTGTCAACTAAGCGAAGCTCAGAACCCAATTGTCAGTCCACATCAAAACTTACGACAGATACAAGCCATATGGTAGCAATTTGCATATGTATTAGTCGGCCTACTATGGACAAGCTTCCGGTAGCTGTCATCCAACTGCGGAATTAGCAAATGCTTATATTTCGTCATATATACTATTCCCCGAATAAAAAACGTCCCGAACGCATTCCGTGCATGCTATAAATTCACCTTGTATAGCCCATTGTGCTCCTAAACTTTCCAAGACGAGCAAATGAAGCACACGTTTTGCAGCTTCGACTGATAGCTCAGCGTTGAGATGTAAACAAACTCCTATAAATTCACTTTGGAAGGCGATAAAAACTAAACGGGTATAAGAACTGAAATAATTTTCACTTCACTAGGAGCGCTATTGTGTTCTCCGCGGATCATCTGGATTTCACTGTAGAAATCCGTCTCTAAACCGTACAAAACCTCGAATTTTTGTTGGCACCTCCACAATTCTTCATATAACGCCATGTAAGTTAGCCAGCAAAGTCGGCCTACTAATGGTCATGTGTGTGGTAGTAAGCGCTGCTGCTATATGGCTTGTATCTGTCGTAAGTTTTGGTCCACATTCATTTGCAGTGATACCAATTCATTCATATGCGAGTGAACCATTTGACATTTCCTTAACCAAAAAATAGACAACGTTAAATGTTTCTCCAAGTGCTTCGGAATTTAATCCCAAGAAGTAAATAACACTAAATTCAGCTCAATAAAGTAAATATTTATTCATTTTAGGAGAGGTATCGCTTCTTATTCGCGGGCAGTCAACAGTTGTGCAGATCCCAAAAACAACAGAAACCGAACAAAATGATGAGCCTATCGACATTCCCAATCCTTTCGAGAAAGAAAAGCCGAAATGCATACTTTGCCAATTAGGCATTGTCCCTAACTACAAAAACGTTAGGCTACTATCACAGTTTCAGAGCTCGTATACTGGACGAATATATGGAAGACACATAACTGGTTTGTGTAAGGGAAAGCAAGAACAAGTTGAAAAAGAAATTGTCAAAGCACAAAGCTTCGGCTTAATGCCGACCTATCATAAAAATGTGGAATTCCTGCAGGATCCCAAGCTATTTGATCCGGAACGACCGATAAGGCCTCATAAATACTAATATTATAATGCAAATGTTTTTTAATAGTTAATCTAACATAGTTTTGTCTTAAAAAAATGTCTCTTATTTTCCTTGGGTTATCAAAAAGTAGAACATGAATATTAAAATTGATAGAAGTTTTTTTTGTAGAATACATGTAAGTTTTGGATTTGTGATATTGGTCTTAGTCTGCGAAGCGATCAAATTTGTTCTCTGTCATAATGGCTGACTCGATTACTTGAATGGCAGCTTTGAATTTATAGCTATTAAAAGCAGCAATTCCTTCAACGGTGTTCGGCTTATTTTTGTCATTTTAGTACAATTATAATCGATTTAAATTATACATATATTTTGTACTGATATGTTTAGTCATCCAATTCCTTTTTTAACCTCCGGCTCAGATCAGATATTACAAAAATATTTCTATCCTTGTTCGGATCACTACAGTACTTTTCGCTGCTTTGCGACCTACAAAAAGCACCTCCAACTGTTTCGGTTCAGTGATCTCGTCTTCCAATTTCGAGATCCGAGCAGCGATGAACTGTCTTTGTTGACCGGGTCAGTCCAGCGTTTCCTCGGTTTCCCCACTGGTCTTTACCCTGCAGTTCTCCAAACAAATACCTTTTTAGGTATCCGTTCATCCATACAATTCACGTGACCAAGCCATTGCAGCTTCCGCAGTCTTACAATTGTTGAGACCTCATTTCTACGTCTAGTCTCTGCGTACAAATGTGGTTTTTTAATTTCTCCTGTCATAAATTTTTGAAAAATTAATTATGATTGGTGGAAGCATAAATTTTAAACGAAAAAATTCTAAAAAGAGAAATAGATACCATTGAAACCGGAAAAGGAAAGCTCCACAAAATGACGAATAACGGTGGTATGGAGAAAATCATAAAAGAAAATGAAGAGATGTGGTGACGCATAACGTCAGTGGAAATTAACAGTCAACAAAAAGAGCAAATGAAGGAATTAGAAAAAAAAGCCAAGATGTTTGAAAACCCTGACACAAATGAAAGTGGAAATCACTATACAGTGCGAAATTCTTCTTCTTTTTCGTAGCACTACAGCCCCTCTCGTGGCTTCGCATCCTGCAAATATCACCTCCAACTGTCTTGGTCCATTGACCCCATCCTTCCATTTCGAAATCCGACCAGCGATGAATTGTCTTCATCGACCGAGTCAGACCAGCGTTCAGTTCTCCCAACGAATACCTTTTTGGATATCCGTTCTTCGTCCATACGATTCATGTGGCCAGTGCATTGCGTCTTCCGCAGTCTTACAATCGTTGAGACCTCCGGGTCATCAAAAATTTCATACAGCTGATGGTTGCATCGAATTCGCCATTGATCCCCGTCTAGCTTCGCCTCAGGATCCGTCATGTCGCTCAAAGGTGTTCAATGATCCACTCCAAAGCCCATCTGTAGGTTTCGAAACATTTTAAGGTTTTCCACGGGCGGGGAGTTAGCCCGTCGCCCAACCTCCATTCCGGTGGTAAGGTTATTACTTCGATTCCGTTATCAGGCACGGAATATGCACCCTCTCACGTCCCCACAAAGGAGGTATAAATAGGATTTAGTAGCAGAGCTGTAGATGTGTTTACAGTTATTAGCATTTCTCGGCATTTAATGTCCCATTATTGGGGAGCTACCCAATGTGCGACCTGAGAGCATTGAAATTACACCTGAAGAATGTAAGGAACTTAATCCGTTCATACTACAGGAGTGAAGCCAGCAACGATTGGACAGAGAAACTGAAGGATATTAGCTCACAGGGCTAAGATGGCGTTATTATGAAAGCAATGTGGTGACACTTGACCGATAGCAGGGCACCTGTTGTTGAGATGTTGTGACTACAGCAAATTCAGTTGGCAAAATTGACACCGGAAAAGGATAGGTGAGTCTTCACCAGGCCGCGATAAAGAGATTTCGTTAAGATGCGAGGACTGTAGCCGGCACGACAAATAACATTATTGAATTTTATTGTTATTGTTGTTAATAGTATTAAAA
>OZ017739.1:276684528-277002028 GCA_963969285.1 Odontomyia ornata | reverse complement strand
TCATTTAGTTTCCAACAGATGTCTGGATTGCTTTCGTTGTCGCATGTATGGCCGAATGCCTGGCACAAAAACCACGTCCACCAATGTGGACGTTTAATGCTTTGTTTAGTATCGCTTCAAGCACCTTGCTGATGTGGGCAATAGCTTTTAGGGCATGAAGATTCTTTTCATTTCTTCCAGATCGTAGAATTGCTCAACATGTTGTTGAACAATATATTCACTGGCAACCTCAGGCAAATGTCGGAGAACTATATTTAGAATACCTGTAATGTGACGCCTACGCCCGGGAATCGAAGTGATTCCGATCCCGAACCCTTGCAACCGGCCAGATGGGTATGTCCTCGAAGTGCCAGCGGACTTCATCTGTCGTGCGGATATCGTTGCGCAGAAAATATTTCTTTTCTGTCCAAATATTTAGATCTGTGGATATAAATATTCGAAATATAAAATTAATCCAAACCCCGACACATTTCGAGACATATCCATCTGGAAATGCCCCTCCACCGTGGCCATCGAAAAACTATGCCACTGGCGACAGATGGAGAGGCACATTGCCGCCATGTGGCGTGCCATTCCACACACATCTGTTTTGTCGGATGTTGTCAGATTGACAGTCCGACGGAACGTGGAATAGAAAACACGCGGGAGGAAAGTGCTATATCTGTATTTTTCGTTATTCCCCCGTAATCTTGGTGTTCTGGAGGAAGGCCGAAAATATTAACTAACAGCGGTGGAAAAATAAACGCGTCACTCTGTAGCGGGGGATCAATATCATGGTTTGCGTCAACCATTATGATCCATACGGAGAGCCAGGATGCTTCTGGGCGTTCAATTATTTCTTCTACAACAAGAAGTTGAAACGCATTGTGTTCTACACTTGTCGTGCAGTCAACTCATTATATAGTGGAGACTCTGGAATATCGTCAGACATGTCCATGGAAGAAGATACTTGCTGCTATTAAGACAGGAATAATGCCAGGCCAAATTAGTTCCAGCTGATACACCCAAAAAAAAAAAAAAAGAACGCCAAAGAGAACTCGTGGTTCAATGTCACTTGAATCGAATAGTCCATCAACAACCCACCGCCTACATCGAACAACAAGCGCCGAAGAATTTAAAATTCGTCTAATGCGGTAATGTACACATCCAGAAGCACTATACTAAAATTTTAATCAGGAAAAAAATGGTACGTGAGATGATAAATCCGTAGAACTGTTAAACATGATAAACCAAATTCAATTATATAATAGCACAAATTAATCTAATATATAAAGGGGAATAACATTGTAGTGTTATATGTAAGTTTCGAATCTTCGGAAAATACATATAACATATAACATATAACACATATTCATATATCATATTAGATAAAATCGAACACTTGGGGAGAGTCAAATCCAATTTACTATATACTTTGGTAATGTTTTGAACATTCTATTGTCAAAATATTTCAAAAATAATTTATGTTTACGCAAACAGAAGGTTTAATCCGATGAGTACAATAAATGTACTCTTAATATCAATTAGAGTTTAAAACACGGGAAAACTTTTAGTACTTTCGCTATATTTGCGTGTTTCTAGAACCATATTCAATTCGACAATTATATTCAGATAGCAAGATAGATTGGTGCCGGCAATTCAAATCATAAATAATCCAGTTTTCGAACTATATTTTCTTTTGAATAGTATGTTTAATTATGTAAAGGCAGGTGAAAGCTGCGATGTGAGAATTTACGTCGATAAACGTACGCGATGCAGGCAAAATTTCTGCTGCCGTATTCTTAACTAATTTTCAATTTGTAGTCTGAAGTCAATGTATTCTCCCTAAACCTAACACGGTTTTAGTGATAGTTGTTAAAAAAGTGATGAATGTGTACTTACACAGAGTAAGTAGGGTAACATTTAGGACAGTACGAGAATAAGAGTACTTGTGATTGATTATTGAATATCAGAGATGGAACAGGATAGGAATAGATGAGGAAGGTTAGGAATTATCGAACGAAGTATTTTAAATCATAAAAACGATTGGTGTTCATGGTTGGCTATGAGGCATTTAAAGGGGAAAATGATAGCAGTTTTAACGGCAAAATGAATAGTAATGGAACCCAAATATAAAACCTACATTTTAACATTTAAATACCATATACGGATATATCAATCGAAATTCAATTTTATCGTGGGGATTTTTTTTAGAGTTAGTTTTCATTTTAAATTAGACTTATAGAATTGCAATTCTAATTTAGATCGCAGAAGAAGAATTACTATTCAAGTTGGGGATTGTAGCATGTGGGCCTGATTGAAAAATGCATCTCATGCCATCCAATACTCTCCAAGGGCCTCTGCTTTTATAGTACGTAAGATTTAGAAAGCAGCAGAAAAGATGCCCCTGTTTGTGTTTTGAATATAAATTCTTTCCTACGTCAAATATGTATTTCCTAAAAAAAAAATCATCATGCATATATTTACGGATCATATCGTGTCTGAGGTCACAATTCATTAATAATAAAAAAATAACTATTCGGGCACTAACAGTATCTTGGTACACTCGGTTTGATAGGGCAGTGTCGTATTTTGCGTTTGACTCTCAGCAAAATCAGCGATGCTTTACGGCATGCGAGAACTATTTAATTGACTGTACTTTATTTTTTAACAATTCATAACATAGATATTTCTTTTAAATTTAATTTTTTATATATTTCTTTTTAACAATTCATAACATAGATATTTCTTTTAAATTTAATTTTTTATATATTTCTTTTTAACAATTCATAACATAGATATTTCTTTTAAATTTAATTTTTTATATAAATGTTTAACCCTTATTTTAATTAATTGTGTGGATTAATTTGACTTTGTATTTGATTTGATTTGCGTTTTGAAATTACAAAATCACATTAAAGGGATCAAACCCATGTTGTAATGATATAAATGGAAAAATACGAAAATCAGTAGTTGAAGATGAGATTATTATTTGATAATGAATTTAGTTAGAGCAATAAAATGAATTGTTAAATAATTAACGACTTTCCTTTTCAGTAGTTCTTTCTGTTTCAGCAGGAGGGTGAGTGCATGGTAGGTATGCCGTCGCGAGGGTAGGGTTTCGACAAATCCGCTGAGGTCGGTTTCGCGTCGCGCGCGGTACGCGGTACCTTTGATTGTTTCGTCATTTCATTAGAGTAGTTTTCGTCGGTTTGATTTCGAGTAGCATATTTTTCGGTACCGCGTCGGTGATTCGGTAACGCGCCTATGGGATTTTGTAGCGTTTTTGATTTGAGATCTGTGGAGAGATCACATCCAGAATTAACGTAACGTAGGTTTCCCGTTCTGGATGAGTAATTGTTGACGCGTTTGGAAAACGGGCATATTCAGGTGGCTGAAATATTGTAATTGAGCGTAACCCATTCGGAGACCCGCGACCGAAATCCTCTCCGAACTAGCTGGCCGACAAGCAGTCACCGCGTGAATGGGTTACGGTGCATGGATTGGTTGACCTGTTGGTACCATCCGTTGGCACTACTCAGACTTAACGTCTAGAACCGATGAGAGGTCGGTTCCGTGTTCGGACTTGAAAGGTTGAAAATCATTACAAATGGCGCCCAACGTGGGGCCTAAAGCATCCTAAGGGGGAAAGAACTTCGCGTCTTCTGACGAGTTGGTCCTTTACGGAGGATGTAAGGTACTTTGGTACTCGAGTCCCACTATCAGGAGCAGTGGAGTTGTGTGATACACACTAGAAGTCGCTTCACGCGAGTTGTATCTTCCGCTCTCCTTTGGTTGATTTTTTTTTTTCCGCGACAGAATCCTTCCGATGTGTTGTCCTAGGCTAACCCTGTAAGGACCTTCTATTTTCTTGATGGAACTGCCAGTCTGATGGGTTTACCTATCAGCATGGACTCTCAAGAAAATAGAAGGCTACCTTGCCTTTATGTCGCGGAAGGATTCTAACTATTTCTTATGCGTGTTAGACGAGTGGTATCGGTTCAACGTTCGGTGGCGTATGCTGGAGTTGCGAAGCCCGGAATGCTTCCACGCGTCGGGAATTTTGACCGCGTACAAAATCGTTACGGTAGCTCTACCACTTGTCTCGTCGAGTCACTTTAACGTAGTTTAGAGACGGTTTTTTGTAATGTATGTGGGTTATGGGGTAAATTTCGTAAATCGACCGAAAGCACCCTTTCTTCGGCAGATTACCACGCACTCTCCTTTCCCGTTGAATGAGTCGACCACTGAAAAGGAAAGTATGTATCAAATAAATTTTTTTTTCTCTCTTTCGCTATATCTTGTCTATAGCTCGCCACTATCGGCCGTTAAATTATTTTTAAGCCTTTAGTCATATTATACTTAAGTCCTTAGTCATATTATATAATTACATTTTTCTTTCTTCGTTACTAAGACATAACACCCACCCAAAACCAGCAAGAACAAACATGGCAACGAAGCGGACCCCAGATAAGCGTTGGACCCGATCTAAAACGGTCCAACCAGCTAACTGTGGGATCTGCTTCGAAGACGTAGTGGAGGGCGTACACAGCGTGCGATTGGATTGTGGACATCTATTCCATCGTGCCTGTGTACAACAGCTCCTCCTCACGTCAGAGAGTTGCCCATTATGTCGGCGACCCATCGAGCGGTCTGCCCTAGACGTCCCCCTCGGAACGCCCCTACCAATGCGCGGAGCAGTGGCGAAAGGAGTTCCAGAGGCCGAACAGTCCCAACCACTTTTAGACCTGCAAGGAGCCGTCGGCGGTGAAGTTCCGGCCGCAAGTGTCGTGTCCGAGGTGACACCCATGCCTTCCGCCCACTCCATTGACACCCTCGTGGCGTTGATGAGGGATATGTCGGAGAGGATCGGCAACCTGGAGGGAAAGCTCCAGAATCTCCCGTTAAGCCAACCACCCAGTCGCGTAAGAACTCCGCTTGGCTGGGAACCCAATCCCAGTGTGGCGATGCCCCCCTCCCGACAATCCGAGCAATGGGTCCCACCTCCAAGGAACTCGGGAATGGATCCCAGAGCTCCCGAATATAGACCACGACACAGTACCGGACCTCCGTTGGTACCTCCAGCCCCCGAGGCCGTTCAGTACAACAGGTCAAACGAGGATGTGATTCCCCCCGGGAACGCAATGACACTTTTTCGAGACCCGACGCCTCGTATCATGGAGAGTTGGCGCCTGAACTTTACAGGGTTCAACGATATGATATCGGCGGACCGGTTCCTTTTCCGGATTCAGGCGTTGGTATCCAGCACCCTGGGAGGTGATTCCTCGGCCTTCCTCCGGCATGCACATCTTTTGTTCAGCGGCGACGCTGCCGACTGGTACTGGAGCTTTAAAGAATCAACGCCACGTCCCACTTGGCACTCTTTCAGTGCAGCCTTCCGCAATCGATTTGAGGATGGCTTCACTGAGAGAGAGCTAAGGGAGCAAATAAAGAAACGGAAACAAGGCGCTCACGAACCGTTCGACCAGTACTACACAAGTATAGTGAGATTGAGCACTCGCTTGCGAAATACCATGCCCGAGGACGAACTGGTAGAAATTATCAGAGAGAATATGCGCTGGGATCTCCAGAACAGCCTTCTACATTTTCCAATCAACACCATACAGGGACTGCGCCTTCATGCCCGTAGACAAGAACACTTGGATGAGCGGCGAGGTACCTTCCGTCCACAACCTCGCATAACGGGACCAACTCCCCGAAATCATCACACCGCGGAGTTGATGGCAGCTGACCACCTGCTTGCTGATCCAGTACCAGTACCGAGGAGCGGAGCACCACCGGAGTTTGAGGACCCAGCCTTGAATGATCGGCCCTCCCTTGAAGCAATTACAAGCCCGACGGTCTGTTGGAACTGCCGACAACCGGGACATCGGTTCTATGCATGTCCAGCGGAGCCAACGCTTTTCTGCTACCGATGCGGGAAGGCCGACACATACGCACCTGACTGTGCTAATTGCAAAGGACGAAAAAACTTGCCACCGAGTGCCGCGACCACCCGTCGGCACTCCTAAACCCCGTACGAACCAATCCAGACCCCATCACTAGCTATGACCCAGCTCCCGACATGACTCCCATTCTGCTGACTCGCACCGCCAAACACAGTTCTCCTGAAGTTCCACAACCGACGCCATCCTTCGCCGAGGCCAACGCGCAGGGAAATGATAGCGAGACGAAAGTTCCTTGGCATGTAAAACCTTTTCATGTCAGGCTGCGGAATTACTTGGTTACTCGACAGCGCATCTTCCATGAGGAGTTGGCTACAAATGTCCCAACGCGAAGCAAGCGAGCCACGCGTCGGATGCGGAGCTTCTGGAGAAAAGTCAGGCAGTCGAGGAAAGTGTTGAAGGACATATACTTAGACGAATTATTGAGGGATGATGTTCGGCCATATGCGTCAGTACACCTCCTGCAAAAACGAGTGTCAGGCTTAGTCGATACGGGAGCCAGTGTGAATTGCATATCTGCCGAGTTTGCAGGGGAGGTACTGGCAAGGCACGCGGACCAAATCCGTCATTTCACCTCCTGGTTAAGCACGGCGGACGGAACTCGTCACTCTGTAGTGGGAAAAATTATGACGGATGTCACCTTTAAAGGAGTAACTAAACCCATGGAATTTTTCATCATACCTCAGTTAACCCAGAATCTTTACCTAGGAGTGGATTTCGTTCGAAAATTTAACTTGGCCCCGGCACTATTTTCCGGTTCGACCCTGGAGTCCGTCACCACAGCTCCTGACCAATCTCAACCCACTAACTTATTACGGCATACACTGGATGTAACTCAGCAACTGCGTCTTGACTCGGCTATATCGGCTTTTCCATCGCATGAGAAGGAAGGTCTCGGGCGGACTGCCCTGGTGTTCCACACTATAGATGTGGGAGATGCTAAACCCATAAAACAGAGACATTTCGCCATATCTCCGGTGAAGGAAAAATCGTTATATGCCGAAGTGGATCGAATGCTAGCATTAGGCGTCATCGAAGAATCACAGAGCGCGTGGGCTTCCCCAGTCACCTTAGTTGTCAAGCCGAACAAGGTCCGGTTATGCTTAGATGCCAGACGCTTGAATGCCGTCACAGTCAAGGACGCATACCCTCTACCGTTGATCGAAGGCATTTTGAGTCGGTTGCCTAAAGCCCATTTCATCACGAGCTTAGACCTCAAGGACGCCTTCTGGCAAATTCCTTTAGACCCCGGTTCAAAGGAGAAAACAGCCTTCACAGTCCCAGGTCGGCCCCTATACCAATTCGTGACCATGCCATTCGGATTGTGCAATGCCCCCCAAACAATGACGCGCCTTATGGATAAGGTGATACCACCTCATTTGCGGCACCAAGTTTTCGTTTACTTGGACGATCTGTTGCTTATAACCGAGACCTTTGATGAACACATCGACCTGCTTCAGGAGGTGGCTCTACACATCCGGAGGGCAAGATTAACTATCAACATAAGGAAGAGTCAGTTCGTGATGACGGAGGTGAAGTATTTAGGTCACATCATTGGGCATGGCCATATCAAGACCGATCCGGAAAAGACTCAAGCGATTGACGTTTTTCCATTACCCAGGACCACCAAACAATTACGCCGATTCTTAGGTTTATGCGGATGGTACCAGCGTTTTGTACGCGACTATGCCACCATTACCACTCCTTTGACCGACATGCTGCGTAAGGGACGTAAATTCGTCTGGGAAGAGCCCAGCTTGCGAGCCTTTGAAGAGCTAAAGAAGAGTCTGACTACAGCCCCCGTACTGCACAGCCCGGACTTTGACAAACCGTTCTCAATCCATTGTGACGCGAGTCAACATGGGGTGGGAGCAGTCTTAGTCCAGGTTGCACAAGACGGCGAGGAGAGACCTATAGCCTTCATGTCTCACAAGCTGAACCCAGCCCAGCGAAATTACACGGTCTCCGAGCAGGAATGTCTAGCTGCGGTGTTGGCAGTGAAACGCTTCCGAGCCTATGTGGAGGGACACACCTTTGAAATCGTTACGGATCACGCTTCTCTGAAATGGCTAATGAGCCAGACTGATCTCAACGGCAGATTGGCCAGGTGGGCACTGAAACTACAGGCATTTGACTTCACAATTCGCCACCGAAAAGGAAGCCAGCATGTAGTCCCCGACACCCTATCCAGAATGTTCGCCCCTGAAGGAGCCGAGTTGGTCCAAGAGGACGACAGCCCCCAATTGATCGATCTGGACCATCCTGCCTTCAAGTCAGCAACCTACACACAACTGATTCACACTATCCAGAATCAACTGTCCCAGCTTCCTGAACTGCGGTTGACGGATGGATTTATTTATAAGCGGATGGGACACGCCTCCGGAGACCCCATACAAGAAGAAGAACAGTGGAAGTTATGGGTGCCCGAAGAATTAACCGCTGATCTTATCAGACGGGCCCATGACCACCCGTCAAGTGCGCACGGCGGTTACGGTCGTACAATTAGGCGGTTGAAAACCTGTTTCTTTTGGCCTAAGATGGCACAACAGATAAAAGCGTACGTAGCCTCTTGTGAGCTATGCAAGTGCACTAAAGCGCCCAACACCATTCTTCGGCCACCCATGGGTAAGGTTGAGGTCCCCGAACGCGTGTTCCAGCGCTTGTACATTGATCTTATCGGTCTTTACCCTCGATCTGCTTCTGGTCACACGGGAGCTGTCGTGGTCCTGGACCAGCTCTCTAAATTCCCTATCATAGAACCACTACGTAACATGCACACTGGACCTATAATCAGCTTCTTGGAGACCCGAGTCCTTCACATGTTTGGAGTTCCGGAGAAACTTGTCTCCGACAATGGGGTCCAGTTCACCTCCAGCAAGTTCCGAGACCTAATGTCCAAATACGGCATCATCCACCAGCGAACTGCCGTCTATTCACCACAAGCCAACGCATCCGAACGACTGAATCGTACGCTCATAGCGGCCATCCGCGCCTATGTCCACCCGAATCAGAAGGACTGGGATCGCAAATTGTCCGCCATCACTAGTGCGCTGCGCTCGTCGTACCACGCCACCACCGGCACTTCGCCGTATTTCGCATTGTTCGGTCAGTACATGATCTGTCATGGGAGCGCTTACCGGCTATTGCGGCAACTGAAATCGCTAGAGGACCCAATCGTGGTCCTGGAACCGCACGAAAAGCTCCAACTTCTGCGAGAGCAACTGCGGGAGAAGATTGAAGAAAGTCGACGGATGGGAGAGGAGCGGTACAACTTGCGATCTCATCCTTCTGGCTTTAAGGCAGGCGACGAGATATACCGTCGAAACTTCCGGCAGAGCGATGCCACCCGACATTACAATGCCAAACTAGACAAGAAATTCGTGAAGTGTCGAGTCCTACAAGTAATAAGCCCCACCCGATACCTCATCGCGGACATGACTGGTAAAACCCTGGGAATTTACCACGCAAAAGACCTTAGACGATGAAGTACAACTATTTCACACGAAAAACCTTGGCTTACCTAAATCTCTGCCTAGACGAAGACCTCCGAATAACACCTGACTCCCTACTATATAGTCACTGTCGAGTCTTCACGAACATGGTTGTAGCCTATTCCTCGAAACCGACCTTCGACCCGCCACGGCCCTAACCAAGACCTTTTACATAGGAGGCGGGATCGTAATTACTTCGATTTTGGGGGGGGGGGAATGTGTAATGTGACGCCTACGCCCGGGAATCGAAGTGATTCCGATCCCGAACCCTTGCAACCGGCCAGATGGGTATGTCCTCGAAGTGCCAGCGGACTTCATCTGTCGTGCGGATATCGTTGCGCAGAAAATATTTCTTTTCTGTCCAAATATTTAGATCTGTGGATATAAATATTCGAAATATAAAATTAATCCAAACCCCGACACATTTCGAGACATATCCATCTGGAAATGCCCCTCCACCGTGGCCATCGAAAAACTATGCCACTGGCGACAGATGGAGAGGCACATTGCCGCCATGTGGCGTGCCATTCCACACACATCTGTTTTGTCGGATGTTGTCAGATTGACAGTCCGACGGAACGTGGAATAGAAAACACGCGGGAGGAAAGTGCTATATCTGTATTTTTCGTTATTCCCCCGTAATCTTGGTGTTCTGGAGGAAGGCCGAAAATATTAACTAACAGCGGTGGAAAAATAAACGCGTCACTCTGTAGCGGGGGATCAATATCATGGTTTGCGTCAACCATTATGATCCATACGGAGAGCCAGGATGCTTCTGGGCGTTCAATTATTTCTTCTACAACAAGAAGTTGAAACGCATTGTGTTCTACACTTGTCGTGCAGTCAACTCATTATATAGTGGAGACTCTGGAATATCGTCAGACATGTCCATGGAAGAAGATACTTGCTGCTATTAAGACAGGAATAATGCCAGGCCAAATTAGTTCCAGCTGATACACCCAAAAAAAAAAAAAGAACGCCAAAGAGAACTCGTGGTTCAATGTCACTTGAATCGAATAGTCCATCAACAACCCCACCGTCTACATCGAACAACAAGCGCCGAAGAATTTAAAATTCGTCTAATGCGGTAATGTACACATCCAGAAGCACTATACTAAAATTTTAATCAGGAAAAAAATGGTACGTGAGATGATAAATCCGTAGAACTGTTAAACATGATAAACCAAATTCAATTATATAATAGCACAAATTAATCTAATATATAAAGGGGAATAACATTGTAGTGTTATATGTAAGTTTCGAATCTTCTGAAAATATTTCAAGGTTAGATATGTACACACATATTCATATATCATATTAGATAAAATCGAACACTTGGGGAGAGTCAAATCCAATTTACTATATACTTTGGTAATGTTTTGAACATTCTATTGTCAAAATATTTCAAAAATAATTTATGTTTACGCAAACAGAAGGTTTAATCCGATGAGTACAATAAATGTACTCTTAATATCAATTAGAGTTTAAAACACGGGAAAACTTTTAGTACTTTCGCTATATTTGCGTGTTTCTAGAACCATATTCAATTCGACAATTATATTCAGATAGCAAGATAGATTGGTGCCGGCAATTCAAATCATAAATAATCCAGTTTTCGAACTATATTTTCTTTTGAATAGTATGTTTAATTATGTAAAGGCAGGTGAAAGCTGCGATGTGAGAATTTACGTCGATAAACGTACGCGATGCAGGCAAAATTTCTGCTGCCGTATTCTTAACTAATTTTCAATTTGTAGTCTGAAGTCAATGTATTCTCCCTAAACCTAACACGGTTTTAGTGATAGTTGTTAAAAAAGTGATGAATGTGTACTTACACAGAGTAAGTAGGGTAACATTTAGGACAGTACGAGAATAAGAGTACTTGTGATTGATTATTGAATATCAGAGATGGAACAGGATAGGAATAGATGAGGAAGGTTAGGAATTATCGAACGAAGTATTTTAAATCATAAAAACGATTGGTGTTCATGGTTGGCTATGAGGCATTTAAAGGGGAAAATGATAGCAGTTTTAACGGCAAAATGAATAGTAATGGAAACCAAATATAAAACCTACATTTTAACATTTAAATACCATATACGGATATATCAATCGAAATTCAATTTTATCGTGGGGATTTTTTTTAGAGTTAGTTTTCATTTTAAATTAGACTTATAGAATTGCAATTCTAATTTAGATCGCAGAAGAAGAATTACTATTCAAGTTGGGGATTGTAGCATGTGGGCCTGATTGAAAAATGCATCTCATGCCATCCAATACTCTCCAAGGGCCTCTGCTTTTATAGTACGTAAGATTTAGAAAGCAGCAGAAAAGATGCCCCTGTTTGTGTTTTGAATATAAATTCTTTCCTACGTCAAATATGTATTTCCTAAAAAAAAAATCATCATGCATATATTTACGGATCATATCGTGTCTGAGGTCACAATTCATTAATAATAAAAAAATAACTATTCGGGCACTAACAGTATCTTGGTACACTCGGTTTGATAGGGCAGTGTCGTATTTTGCGTTTGACTCTCAGCAAAATCAGCGATGCTTTACGGCATGCGAGAACTATTTAATTGACTGTACTTTATTTTTTAACAATTCATAACATAGATATTTCTTTTAAATTTAATTTTTTATATATTTCTTTTTAACAATTCATAACATAGATATTTCTTTTAAATTTAATTTTTTATATATTTCTTTTTAACAATTCATAACATAGATATTTCTTTTAAATTTAATTTTTTATATAAATGTTTAACCCTTATTTTAATTAATTGTGTGGATTAATTTGACTTTGTATTTGATTTGATTTGCGTTTTGAAATTACAAAATCACATTAAAGGGATCAAACCCATGTTGTAATGATATAAATGGAAAAATACGAAAATCAGTAGTTGAAGATGAGATTAATATTTGATAATGAATTTAGTTAGAGCAATAAAATGAATTGTTAAATAATTAACGACTTTCCTTTTCAGTAGTTCTTTCTGTTTCAGCAGGAGGGTGAGTGCATGGTAGGTATGCCGTCGCGAGGGTAGGGTTTCGACAAATCCGCTGAGGTCGGTTTCGCGTCGCGCGCGGTACGCGGTACCTTTGATTGTTTCGTCATTTCATTAGAGTAGTTTTCGTCGGTTTGATTTCGAGTAGCACATTTTTCGGTACCGCGTCGGTGATTCGGTAACGCGCCTATGGGATTTTGTAGCGTTTTGAGATCTGTGGAGAGATCACATCCAGAATTAACGTAACGTAGGTTTCCCGTTCTGGATGAGTAATTGTTGACGCGTTTGGAAAACGGGCATATTCAGGTGGCTGAAATATTGTAATTGAGCGTAACCCATTCGGAGACCCGCGACCGAAATCCTCTCCGAACTAGCTGGCCGACAAGCAGTCACCGCGTGAATGGGTTACGGTGCACGGATTGGTTGACCTGTTGGTACCATCCGTTGGCACTACTCAGACTTAACGTCTAGAACCGATGAGAGGTCGGTTCCGCGTTCGGACTTGAAAGGTTTAAAATCATTACATACCGTCAGTACCACATGAGTTCTTGTTGTTTATCCTGCCAAATATGAAAAACCAGTCTTCAAAGCTGACAAAATAATCAATAAGATTCAAACTCAGTATGAAGTCGAATGTTAACGTTTCATTGAAATGAAGAATTGATTCGCCTCTCAGGCTTGATTTGAAGTCGGAAACTTTGGCTTCAACTACCTCTGAAAGTATTTGATTCCCCTCTCAGGGTTTGATAGATGAACCAATTCAAAATGTGTTCCAATGAGGGCATATATAATGCTGTTTCCACTTCTATCCGGAGTCGTACTATCAATTTCGATACGAGCCCTGTCGAGAATATTTATCTCATCACTAGCGACTCCAAGATTCGATACCTTCACTTCAGACCAATTACGGAATAAGCTATTCACTTTCGTGAAAACGCTATCTGGGTCTTGTGGGCAATTACCCCTCAGTTTTTCCGCACATTGATTTCTGACCTCAATCCTGAAGTATGAACGGATTTAGTTCTGGACATTTTTCAGGCGTAATTCCAATAAAGCCAACGAGAAAAAACGCTATCTGGGTCTTGTGGGCAATTACCTCTCAGTTTTTCCGCACATTGATTTCTGCCCTCAATCCTGAAGTATGAACGGATTTAGTTCTGGACATTTTTCAGGCGTAATTCCAATAAAGCCAACGAGAGATGGTTGTAGTCGGTTATAATTTTGAAAAAATAGTTTTTTTACATGTTTTGATTCCTTATACCTTAAGAAATCATCTCCTAAATGTTATCTCCTAAAATTTTATATTACGATATAATATTACAATATAAACAGTAAAAATACTTTAAAGGCGATTTTCTCCAAATGGTGTTTTTTCTATCGGTCCCGATTTATTCTCCACATCCAGAAGACATATCTTTTTAATTTTCCTTAAGTTTTGTTTTTTTTATGTCCTGTATCGTAATTTATCATTGACAAGGGAAAGAAGGGGGAAAAACGTGATTTTTACAACAATTTTATAATAGGTGGTAAATAACGATGTAAGACACCTTCATCTTTCAAAATCTTTTTGATTTTTTTGTTTCAGAGTTGTCAATTTCGCGATTAACCCCGGGTCATGGAGCATTATCATTTTTCAGCACTCAACTTTAGCGCCCTCTATATAATTATGTACATATTAAAAAAATTGCTTTTTGTAATTTAGAATATTGTACTAATAAAATTTAAAAAGTTATACAAGGTTCTGTAATAAAGGAAACGAGAAAAAAAATTAATTATAGATCATTTTTTGCCTTTGTAACCGGTAATAGTCCCTTAATTCAACCGATGATTTTCATGTTGAACTGGAATAGGGAAGACGAGATATGTCCATTAGAGAGGTCATCCTTCTTCATGACAACGCTAGGCCGCAAACCACAGCTTTGACAAAACGCTATCTGGGCAGAAATGGGTTGGGAAATACTCGTCACCTTGTGACAACTTTTTGTTCCCACCCCTGAAAGAATCACTTGGAGGAAAACGAAAGTGTGTAGACAACGCAGAAGACTACATCGAGAAATGTTGATACGGTTTGTTCCGTTTATATTTGATCCACCCTCGTATAATATAAACTGTTGCATTACATAAACGATTATAGCACTATGAAGAAAAGCAAATAGTAAACCAAAAATATTAAACTCATTTCAGAGCTCCATCAATCGAATGCAATTTAACGGAAGATAATCCCTGAGACGGATTGGAAGTACTATATATCGAATAGAAAATTTATCAGACCGCTAAAGTGACAAGGGTCGATATCTTCATGCTGTAAATTCTTCGGAATCATATCGGAAGATCTGTAACTTTGAGTGAAAACCATTGGATTTCACAGCCGTTCCACCCTACAGACGGGTATATTGAGACTTGTCTCACTACTGGCTTCGTTCTTCCAGAAGCATTCGTGTATTTGGACATGAATCGATATGTTTTTTATTCTGATGGTGTCCCAATCATATATCACTTATATCGACGGGCCACCGATAAGAAGATAAAATATCCTCCGAATCTGAGTTCACAGGACCAACAATTGCAATGGAGATACTCATTTGTTAGATTCGTTGAGGCTGGCCGGGCTGAAACGGAGCCATCTAGGGATTGGTGGCTGAATGACAGTGTCTAAATTATTTGTGTTTATTTTCTGCTTTTGTGTTTTTTCTTTACTTAGTTTTTAGTTTCATCTCATTATTGCTACATCTAGTGTTGTTGTTTATTTGTATTATAAATTAGGGATAGATTACAGTATAAGATAACGTTCATTTGGATTGAATTTATTTAGAATTAGATTGTAACATGTTAGGTATAGGATAAAAGTTCATTGTTGTGTTAGTAAAATAAGTAATTTTTGAATAATGCTGGTTGGTTTTTTCTCCTTTTGCCCATTGAATCAAAAAATATGTAATTAATTTAAATTTGCTGGTGTCTTTTTTTCATTAAACGCGTTTTTTTGATAACTTATAAATTTAGAGAGCCGTTTGGGCCATTAAATTTTCATAGTTTTATTGTTTGGAATTTGCTTTATGTTCTTTTTAAAATTTATAACGAATGGTATTGAATAAAGCGCTTTTGACTTTAAACTTTAACGGAAGATAATCCAGTACATTGGTTCTTGTCACTTTCACTTCAATAAACATGCAACAGTTTTCTGTATAGATGAGGCAAAAATAAAAAGGAGTTAAACTTTTAACTTGTTAGCATAATTTATTCGAATATTCTCTGAACATTAGCGTTTGAAAAAACTTTACTACATAAACATACTTGACTATTCCTTACTCCATTTAGACACGTTCTACAGACTATATGATCACAGGTAGTTATTTTGAACAATTGAGTATTTGAATCACAGGAAAAACATTTGGATTTTTCCTTGATATTAGAAGCATAAATTGTCGATTGTTGACGAATTGCATTTAACGCAGCCTCCATAGCTTCATTAAGCGGCATACTAGACAGGTTAGAAGAAAATTTTCCGTTGGGTTTGAGAGTTTGAGCTGAACTTTGAGGTGAATTATAACTGATATTTTGTTCATGACATGCTTCCTTTTTATTGTGCTTCCGACCAAGGGTCCGAGGTATGCTTAAAAAATCCTGATGATTTGAATTTTCCAACAGAAATTTGTCTATTCTTGACTTCAAATTTACATCTAGAATGGGTTTTGATTTGGCAGTATAAGCTTTTCCGGTAAATGGATCACTTGGAGGACGGCCCCATTTTTCTTCAATGTTTGAATGCTTTTCTACAGTCGGTTGATCGACCACTTTTCCAGAAGGCAGCCGCATAGGAAACAACATTAACTCGCATGTTATGGAATCTAAGTACTCTTCTGGGATGTTATCACTAATTTGTGATTCCTTTGGAGTTTCGGTTTCTGGACGTTTCCGTTTCCGTTCATTTATTCCGCTAGAGCATGCTGCACTCCATAACTTCCAACATTCGTCCTGAGTCTTAGTGTCCAGGCTGCTAGAAGGTTTGCCCCATATTTCGATTCGTGCAAGGACTACTGCACATCGCCCTGTTGAAGTTATCACCAGACGAACTTTGTTCGTGTTTTCTAATGATTTTCTAACTATGTTCTTCGGAAAGAATCTAGATTGCAAATAATTGGAGCCTGATGGCAAACTATTGTCACCGTGATTGAATTCGATGGCATTAACTTGCACATTTGAACATTTCCCCGCTAAGATGTATCCACTATCACTAGGAGTATACACTTCGAAACCCGTAGAGCGCAAAGAACCAATAACAGTCCAGAGTTTGATTCTTGACAAGTTAATGCTGTAGTTTAATGTGAATGTTAATTCGACCGGCGGCTTTACTACATTGAACGCCATAAAACCTCTTTCGCGTTCTTGGTTATTTGGTGATATTAAATTTGACGGTTGATAATCATCTTCTGCAACACAACTGCATGAAACTTCCGCTTTAAATCCTGGATGCAAGAAGTTTATTTCAGACATCTTCGAAGCGTTTGACGTTTATTTGTTTGTCTGCCCACAAGCAATGCCAGGCTAAAAATATTCTGAAATAGAATCCACATTCACCATATAGACCAAGAGCTAGCAGCGTATTTACTACAGCTCCTTTTATAATATTATGTAGCAATCTCCGCTGTGAAGCATGTTTCAGGGTTCATCGATGCGTTTAGAGGAGGCATTATGAGAGAGATTTGTTGCATCCGGGCAGTTTTATCGGTGCCAAAAAGGAGTATCAAATAAATCTGAATATGTTCGGCAGGAAAATTTTTAAAGATATTTCATGTTTCCGGAGGCTATTCCTAGGTTGCATTTACGAGTATTAATAAAAGAAAATTTTCTTAAGTTTAAACGGAACTCAAAAACGAACTATCGGGGTTTCACACGATTTCACACCATGAAGGGAGTTCTTCATGTTAATGGGTTATCCTTAATAGATGATTCTATCATCTATTGAGCAGTTTTAGAGGATGAATGAAATGTAAAAGAAAAATATGAAGCAATCGACTTTTTAGGAAGTAAATCAAGATCTGATTAAATTCTTTAATGATAGTAAATATTAGCTTAACCACGTCGGTTCTGTCTATGGGACTATGGGAAGATTTTGCACATGTTATTCTTGGACAATACATGTTACAGGAAGCAATACTAGCTATCAATTTCATTAGTGTAAAAAAATTTGCAACTAGTCAACTATTGAAGGCAAAACATTACCATTTTATTTGGTGTAAATTTCAAACGGCCGCAGTCTAAGTTACCAACAGGTAAGGTACTTGAACTTTAGAGTTGTGAGGTGAGAGCGTCTTCAAAAAACTAAGGTGTTACAGGTGCCAACAATTTGACCGTTCGGCTCCCTTCTACGCACTATCGGTGCGTTAAATGTAAAGATGTTCATGCGGAACCAAAAGAAAAATTATACAGTGTTAGCTGAGGTTTATTTGGTCATCTAGCACCATATCGAAGATTCCCCCGATGTCAAAATGCGAAAGGTAAATTTTACTCAAAACAAACTCAAGTACACCGCAGTGTAACATCGTCTCGCTCCGTCAAGCCCGGGGTATCATTTGCACTTGCTGCTAGAGGACCAGCAGACAACAATGTAAGTAAAATGTAAGTAATAATGTGAGTGGCAATAATGAGCTGCTTCTCAAAATTTATCACCAGCCTGAATTTATTTCGGAAAGAATGAATAAGCAAGATCAAAAACTCAATTTCGTATTTAAGGCCAACATGCTTCAAAATAGTTTGTTATCCGGTCTCATTCCCATGGATAGGATTCCTCTCATCTCGATCAACGTCACCTCCATTGTTACTCTACATCGACGCGACTATCTCTTTGAATTCATTGTTAAGCAAAAGCCTGACATCACATTCTCACTGAAACCCACCTCGATTCATGGCTGTCCATGACATACAAGGAGTAAATGGTGGGGGGGGGGGGGGGGGATGGCATCGGGATACAGGTTAGAAGATCCTATTGTTTTCACAACATTGATAAAGACGAATTCCAGAACTTTGAATCTCTTGAAGTGTCCGTAATCGAAATTTCACTGCCAGGTGGAGACAATCTCTTCGTCATCTCTGCCTACGCATAGGTCGGAACGTTCTTAAGTTCAAGAAAGAGCTCGATTCCTTATTTGAAATACTCGAACTGGACAGGCTGCATACATATTATATTTTTGTCTGTGAACTGAATGCCTGGCGTACATCATGGCTGAACGCTACCAATAATCCCAGCGGTATATTCTCGAAATCGTGGATAACAGAGAATCAAATTGAATACAGGTGCAATCTACATGGGTTGAAATTCCCAACATATCCTCTGACAAATTCATATTTGAACCTCTGCATTGCTGAAGCAAGAGTTTAATTCAGCTTTAATAGTCCTCAACGGAAACCGCAGGTATTTTCTGACGATAGCGACCATTGCGCAATCATAATAGAAATAAATCATCAAAGGGATGATATCTTCCTCATTCCAGTTCAATATAAAAATCATCGGTTGAATTTCGAAAAACGGATTAGGGAAAGTTTCAAAGAAAGTTGAATCGGTAGTACCAGAAACTATGTCCTCCTTCGGATGATGGCAGCACTTGCTCGATAGTTCCTAAAGAAAAGAATCTAGCTAACGATGAAATAGATCTTTATTTGTCGAAGTTAGAGAAGCTGACGTTGGAAACGATTGAGAAAGTAGTTCCCAAGATTAAACATCGAAACAATATGAAAGGATATGAAACACCAACCATCGCAAGGTTGAAAAGATTGAAACACCTTCTTCCCACTCGCGTCAACAATATTTATCGGCGATGTTTGGACTACAACCATCCCTCGTTTGGTTTGTTGAAATTGCAGCTGAAGAATATCCGGAGCTTAATCCGTTCATACTTCAGAACTGAGGTCAGCAATTGATAGGCAATAAAACTGAGGGGTATTAGCCCACAGGACCCAGATGGCGTTTTCACGAAAATGAATAGCTTATTCCACAAGAAGTCTCAAGTGAAGGAATCAAATTCTAAAGTTACTAGTGATGAGATAAATATTCTCGATAGGGCTGGTATCGAAATTGATAGCACGATTCCGGATAGAAGTGGAAACAGGATTACATGTGATGGATTGTAGAAACTTGCCCAGATTGGAACTCATTATGAATCAGTCCATCTACCAAACCCTGAGAGGAGGAATCAAATAAATGATAGAAATCTGATGACGATGATCGACTTCATGTTTTTGATCTCTAGCAGGGAGCAGTTACTGTACCTCTGCTCTTCTCAATATTCATTCGCAAGCAATTGAACGGCTTTAATTTTAACATCTCACCAACTTGATCAGTGGTAGCGTTTGTTGATGATCTGATCATCTATACGGCAGACCGAAAAGATTCGAAAGTTCAAAGCAATCTTCAAAAAATGTTTAATGATGTGTAGCTCTACGTCGACAATTGGCAAATGAAAATGTAGTGATCAAGCAGTCCCCTAAGCAAACTGCTCGAAAGGATCCGAATTTTAATTGCAGACTTCAAAATTTAATTTTTCCAATTTGTAGTCTTATAAATAATAAAATATTTTTTTATTTTTATTATAAATATAAATTTTATATTTTTTCGAATATTAAATTTAAATTTTTCTTCTTCCTCCTTATGATATTTATCTTTTTCAATTATTTTTTAAATTTTTCCTTATTATTATTTTTTTATTAATTTAATAATTCAAATCTCCAATTAAAATTTCCCACTACACATGCACGTATTGCATAGGCGAAGGCAAGTTGTGCAACGGAATGAACGGTTGCTCGCCGAGTCCCAGTGCGACAGAGAGACAGCAAGAGACGACTGACAACAAAACGGGAGTCGAGCTCAAGAATTTAAATCGAACGTAACGTTTTCGCAGTTTCCTCGCTTCGTTCTTGACATTCATTTTTGTTTGTTGTTTGGGATTAAATTTCCACGAAATATTCGGACAGGTGTTAAGACGTTACTCAAAAGAAACTTAGTGAAATTAGCCTTGTAGCATTGTTTATTTATTATAAAGAGATCTAGTCTAAAATCATGTAAATATTTCAACGGTTTCAATTCGCGGCTTGTAGTTTATCGTGCAATATTTCGTAAATTAGGAAAAAGCAGTGGAGTAATCGTTTCTGTTAATATTGTGAATTTATTGCTTAGTGCGTGCAAGTTTTTCGCGCCGAAATCTATTCGTTGGAATTTTTCGAAAAAAAATTGTAACATAGCATTCAAATCGTAAATATAGTCAAGTGCGTAGTAATATCTAAAGAAAGTGATTATTACTTCTCGATTCGCTGTAAAATAAAAAAATAGTTTTTGCGGTGTATATTTAGGTTTGAAAAAGTACTTGAAAATTTCTCAATTACCAAAATATAGTGCCGAAAGTGAATTGAAATCCAGATATTATTTAGTGTAGTTAAAAACCAATTAATTGCATTCACCACTTGGATCGAGCAGAAAGTTTGCAACTGGTTCAAGAGATTTTCTTCATCCGGAAAGTTTGTCTGGTTTACTCAAGACACATGAAGAAGGAGCCAAAGGATTGGATACTCTCGCGGAGGAATATTTCGTACGTGTTTAACGTATCAACGCGGTTGAAATTGGAAAAAAGTGGCTCGCGAAAACGTCGGCGGTTTATGTTGTATAGAAAGCACATTCAGTTATATCCCAATGATCGTTTTACCACCACGATGTTTGTGTTGATCGCAAACGTTTTTATATTCAACAACAAATTAACATGCGGATAACTGCTATTAAAGGAAAAATCGAGGACGTGGAAATGCCAGAGGGAAAGTTGATGTAAATGAAAAACAATTTCTAAATAAGTTATCATTTAACTCAAAAATAATTAAATTATTATACTTTGGATTTTCTAATTTCGGAGCTGGAAGATAGTCACATTTCATGAAAAGAGTCGGTTTAGTGATGAAACAATATATCCATTAAACTTATGACTACTACTAGTTATTTCTGGAATGGAATTCAAGCAATTTCGTGCAAGCGCTCGTAACTTTGAGCTTGCAGGCATCACCACATCACCAGCGGGTGCCCGGTGACGATGTTGGTGAGTAGCCTTTTGGTTTCTTTTATTTTTGCATATCATAAATGATAATTTAATTTTCTTTTGCACATCATTAATGACAAATTTTATTCTTTGCTTACACATTATTCCTGATAACTTTAATTATTTTCTTTTGCACCTCATTACTTAGAAATTATGTTCTTAGCTTACACATTATTCCGTATAATTTTAGTTCTTTTCTTTTACACATCATTGATTAGAAATTTTGTTCTTTGCTTTTACATTATCCCGTACAGTTTTAGTTCTTTTCTTTTGCACATCATTAATTAGAAATTTTGTTCTTTGCTTACGCATCATCCCGTATAATGTTAGTTCCTTTCTTCTGCACATTATTAATTATAGATTTCATCCTTTGGTTAAACATCATTACGTATAATTTTAGTTCTTTTCTCTTGCACATAATTAAGCACTGCTTTATTTCCTCTCGTTTTTTGCACATCACCACATGTAACTTTTTTGGTTTCTGATATTTTGTGTGTATAACAACATGAACTACAGAATGAATAGATGAATTATTAACTGTACTTTCGGTCTTTCCTTTTCATTTGAACCTGATCGGGTATGGACCCACCACGTCGGCTATCCCTCCACTACAATGAGCTGGCCATCGGTTGTGCTCATCCCTTTTTATGTGTTTCAGGTGCTCTTGCCCGGGTAAGGTGGTTTTCCGCTCGCGTGCCTATTTATGGCATAGTGTTATGTGATTCCCTCACATAATGCTATGACATAAATTTGCCACGTTTATATTTTTCATTTAAAGGAAAAATTAATTCAAATTATGGTTGTATGAGTTATTCACTTAAATGAAAAATATGGCCATACTTACGTTTGGATCTTGATCCGGTTGGGAGGGTGCGGGGGGGCCCGCTTCCACCTGGAGGCCCAACTCTTATTTGGGGGCCATAAGTATCCGTCTGTTTTCCCAGGCCCGGTTTGTCCTCTGAGTCTGCAATTTTTAATCCTTAGTAGGTTACTTCAGGCTCGACTTTTGGTCGATATCAAAGCAGAAAACAACCAATGACCCGATTCAAAATAACTATTTAGATGAAATAATTACGCACAAATGAAAAAATATTTCAGCGGAACTACATGTAGAATTAAAAATACTGTCACGTGTTATAGTTCGCGGTCGATGGTTTTCATGTTCCGGGAAAGTGAAAATGCACAATCATCAATTTCACTTTTGCTTTTTTTACAAATAATTAAAATGTTATTATTTTTCACTTGTCTGTCAATTTATATTCCCACTGTTTCTATCACGGAAATCACTTCACCCTCAATCAATATCGCCTTTACTTCGCGCTCCACTCGTTTGCAGTTTTACTATCGCGTTTTTACTATATCTACATATTCATTCAGTTTGGCTTTATATAGGGTCTCTAGTCATTCAATACATTTCTCGTATATTGGCGAATACCTCGCAGTGACGTCACTTTCAGATATTGATCATGCTTGGTCGATTCTTGTGCTCTAGAATACATTCGTTTATTGATCGCGATGTTATTAATAGTTGCGACAACAATTGCGACAGTAGCTCGCAGAATCGTTTGGACAGGTAACACTGCCCCTCACCTCAGTTTTTTTCGCCCCGAAAAGATGTGTCGCCAGTTGTAGTTAAGTCTCCCTGGATGTAATTTGGGGCAGTACGGTCCAGGTACACGATTTTCATCTTGGCTCTCGGCTTACGGTGTCCCTGTATGCGAGATACATGCGAAGTAAATATTCGAGCTTATTGAACGTGAAATGACAAACTATTTGATTGTTGATCGAAATTTAGTCCCAATCAGTAAAGAAAAGAAAAGGAATTATTGAATTTCCTGCCATTTTTGGAATAGGAAATCAGAGCAACATTGTATTTGATTAATTTTCCGTAAGAGTCTTCCGAAGATATGCTTTTGTCGCGTTTGTAAAAATACCAACTGCACTGATATCTTGGAGATAATTTTCATTTTTTTTAAGTTTTAATTGTTGAGCATAGTTAAGCGATAAATTATTTATATGCATTTTTTTTTCTCCACTACAATGAGCCAGCCATCGGGTGAGCTTACCCTTCTTAATTCGTTTACAGGTGCTCTTGCAGAGTAGGGTGGCCTTCCGCTCGCGTGCCTATTTATGGTATAAGGTTATGTGATTCCATCACATAATACTATAACATAAATTTACCACGTGCATATTTTTCATTTAAACGAAAAATTCATGCAAATTATGTTTGTATGAGTTTTTCACTTAAATGGAACGTATCTAGCCATACTTACATTGGATCTTGATCCGACTGGAGGGGATTGCGAGGGGGCACCGCTTCCACATGGATACCTCACTCTTATTTGGGGGCTATAAGTATCGTCGGTAACGACGAAGTCCTCTCAAATTCGTCTATTTTCTCCCAGCTCGGTTTGTTATTTGCTTTAGCAATTTTAATTAACCCTCAGTAGGTTACCTCAGGCTCAGCTCCGGTCAATACTTATTTGTATCTTTTGAATTCGTGGATGCTAAATTTCATTTGGTGGAGCCTTGTGCTGGGGAAAAGAACCTGCTCTACGACACCGTAACGCTAACCTTCCAGCGCATTAACGCGTCCTCAGATAAGGCTAATCTCGGCGAAACCCACCATCCTCTCTCGCGGAGGCAGCAGACCACTGCTGCAGTCCTTTACGGACAATTTTATCTACTCATTTCACTAAAATTCCTAACATATTTATTTGTCTAATTTCATTAATTGCTGTCATTATTTGTTCTAAATTTACTTCATGTAGAAAAACATGTCTTTACATATATTAACTTTTGCGATTCTTTTATTAAATGTTTGTTTTTCACATCTAGCTTCTAATTTATTTCTTCTAGCTTTAGGAATTTTCACAAAAATATTTTCTCTTTCTTCATAATATTCTTCTCTGTCTTTATTCTCTCTTATTAGCATAGTATGTTTTGCTTTAACTGTTCTATCATATATAGTTTCTTTGTCAATCTTTTCGAAATATACGTCAATATATTTTTCATTTATCTTCCACCTCTCGGGCCTTTGCTTTGTAATGATTTTCCACCTTTTAAGTCCGAACGCGGAACCGACCTCTCATCGGTTCTAGACGTTAAGTCTGAGTAGTGCCAACGGATGGTACCAACAGGTCAACCAATCCGTGCACCGTAACCCATTCACGCGGTGGCTGCTTGTCGGCCAGCTAGTTCGGAGAGGATTTCGGTCGCGGGTCTCCGAATGGGTTACGCTCAATTACAATATTTTCAGCCACCTGAACATGCCCGTTTTCAAAACGCGTTATCAAACAAAACCATACGGAGAAGAGCCTACTTTACGTTACTCCGTATTTCTTCATTATCCAGTCAAAGTCCACAAATCTAATTTCCGTTTCGCGTTCCCGAATTATACCGACGCGGTACCGAAAAATAGGCTACTCGAAATTAACACGACGAAGACTACTCTAACAAAATGTCAAAACTACAAAGGTACCGCGTACCGCGCGCGACGCGAAACCGACCTCAGCGGATTTGTCGAAACCCTACCCTCGCAACGGCATACCTACCTTGCACTCTCTCTTCCCACTGAAAAAGAAAAACCGCTGAAAAGGAAAGTCGTGGTTCTCTCTTTAGCAATTCATGTTATTGTTTCGTATAGTGGAATTTTACAAAATTACAAATGTATATTATTTGATAAAATATGTAGGTCTAATCTACGCTGTCCTAATTGTTTATTTCATATGCATTTGTTGCAAGAACAATTTCAGTTGTTTGTTGCTTTTTATACCTGAGCGCCTGGATATGTGCACATAAAATACGATGTACATTTATTGTTATGCTTTGTTTGATTTCTTTCAGAAAAATATATTTTTTTATGTTTATTTATATCATGAAAAATATTTTCTTCCTCAATTATTTTTGGCAATTAATGGATTTGTCAAATATTCTAGTTCATATGACTTTAATTCTCTGATAATTCTATTTACTTCTTGCTGTTTGCCTAGCTGCATTTGTATTGTATTTTTCAGGTTATTAGAATTCGATTTTACGTTATTTCATTTTCTTTTCTTTTTGTTTTAGAAAAAAAATATTATTTAACCTTTTTTTTGTACTTCAATGGTGAATCACTGAGCTCATGGTATTCTAAATGTATTTCTTGATGTCTAATTCTAAATATATATCGATATATAGTATATAATGAATATTTACTGTTTTTGTGTATATCTTAAATTTTTTGATTTTTTTCTGAATTGTTTTAATAACGGGCATAATATACTAGAATCTTTTAAATCATTTCTTTTGTTTGATGATGGGTTGAAATTTTCTTGTATATTCTAGTTACTTATACATTGAAACCATGCAAAGGTTAATTTCTTTTCCTTTCATTGTAATAGAATGTACATACATAACGTTTACGTTGTTTTTAACATTGAATTGAATATTCCTAATTTTCTTTTTTTTTAGCTTATTTAAAAATACTAGTATGGTATCTCTTCTTTCAACTACCAATCGAAATTCTGAGCTGACATTTAATTCTTTATGATCGACTGTTAATATTTAAGTAGAAAAAAAAAATACTACGAATTTAATTTATGTTGATGTTTATTACTTTAAGATAAATCTGAGTTTTTGCTGTGCAAAATATTCCAGCTGAATTCCTTTTAATATGTTTGCTTTATAATATTGAATATCTGACGAATTGGAAAACATGCTGTAATTAATTTGAAAAAGGTTGACACCTGACCAAATAAATTTTATATAATCAGGTCAAAGTCACAAAAACCTTGTTAATCTACAGCATACTTATTAAATATCAAAATTGGAAGTACGTCAACAAAAGCGATTACTCTCATAGTTCCTTCAGATAATTGGAAGGGTATAAGAAAGTAAGACTCAACCCAATTATAGAAGAAAAACAATGTCAAAGTTTTTTCGGGCTTGTTAACAAATTTACCGAATGATTGTACCAAGGGGTAGATTCCTCTCAGGTAATATTAGTCTATATTTGCCGAATTTTGTGATTTTAAACTCTATAAGAGTACTAAACAAAGAAGCTCTGTTTTGAGCTGCTATTTCAGTTGCTAATAAAACCCATACACCTTTAGTTTCCCTGATCTATAAAATAAATGGTTAAATGCGCATGCGTTAAAGGGATTAACCATAGGATTTTCATCGCATGCATTCAACTGACACTAAATTTACCAAAGTAATTAATAAGGCATATTTACAAGAATAATAGTTAAATATTAAAATTATTAAAGGAAAAAGGATTTTTTTTGTTTCCAAATGTGGACATGCTCCTAATTTAAAACAGAGAAAGTAATAAAATTGGTAAATATTGCACGTTCGTCACAATTAAAAATAACGAAAAAGAGGAATCTAAATGTTCGAGTAGTTTGAGTCGCTTGTTGATTGTTTGCAATAGTTAAGGTAGCCCGGAATAGAGTTTTGTGGATCCGGTCACTTAGTAAAATTCGGGTTTTACTCATATTTCACTCAAAATTAAGGTCGTAAGAAGTGTTTAGAAAGTGTTAATTTTCCTTCTATTCTTATTGATCAAAAGTCGTTTAGGAACAGATTTCTCAATTTCAGATCGCGGCGAATTATTTGATTGTCCTCAAGATTTTTTTTTTTTACTAACCAAATACAAAAATGACATTCGTAGCCACTTAGAATCTTCTTATAAGTGTGAAATCCTATCATAGGTCCTTTGTTTTTACAAAGCATCAGAACAACGTATGCGCTGTTGCTGTCATTGAAACAACTATGAGACAACTACGAATAATTTGGATAGCTTAAACTTATTTTTTTGTGTTATCTTATTTTTTTATAACCCGTGGAGTCCGGGACTTGATTCGTTGGTTTTTAGGTTAGATAAATAGCAAGAAATACGTACATACTTGTCAGGTTACAACACTTTAGTCTTATTACCGAATATGATACCGTTGTTTCATTGAAAAATGTTTTTGTTTTCCACTCGGCTCACCAATTTTTGAGGAGCTCACTGGGATGTGGGGGTGCTGGTAAGCAATTTTTGTTTTTAATGACTGCACAAGTTGATGGGTATCCATCGATGTTTTCTGGACAACTTCCTTGTTTTCTAAGAACAGTGGTACCTTGCTTTCCATCCAACAGAACGTTCTCTACATTCTTGAACCCTATATGTATCCACCTGTCAAAGATTCCAACTGTTAAAAACAAACGGTACCGTCATTTTGTGTTCGCACTTACGTTTCGCCACGAAGCGCACTCAGCACTTTCCGGCGCAGGGTTTTACTTATCGACATTTATTAACACCCTCGCGATGTCCAGAATGTCCATTTCCTTTCGGTTTTTAGGTCGTCCAGTTGGCCTTTCAATCTCGAAATTATCGAGAACCGCTCCAACTTCTTATGCACAAGACCCGATGATGGCAAACACAAAACCGAACGAGAAAGAATTTCTCATTCAAATTTTATCGTCGCCGTGATATTCTTATGAAACTCGCGGCGATAGCGCAGATCAAGAAAACTTTGCCAACTTTCCGGGATTTGCAATTTTCTCCAACCGATCTAACTATTCACACGAACACCTCGGAATTTTATATTTTTTTTTGTTTTTTTTAAAACAGTCAATCGTACAAAAACTATACTTTTTCGTTGACCACTAAAAATCGCAGTTATTTCCCCCGTTTCTTTTTCTCGTGGCCCCCGACTGTCAATCTGACAACCACCGACAAAACAGATGTGTGTGGAATGGCACGCCACATGGTGGCAATGTGCATCTCCATTTTCGCCAGTGGCATAGTTTTTCGATGGCCACGGTGGAGGGGGCATTGCCAAATGGATATGTCTCGAAATGCGTCGGGGTTTTGGTTAATATTCTGTTGCAAACATTTAAATCCACAGATCTAAATATTAGGAGAAAAAAAATATTTTCTGCGTAATGATATCCGCACGAAAGATGAAGTCCGCTTGCATTTCGAGGTCATACCCATCTGGCCGAGTGCAAGGGTTCGGGATCGGAATCACTTCGATTCCCGGGCGTAGGCGTCACATTACAGCTTCCTGTAAGTAGTGCCTCCAACTGTCTCGATCCATTGACCGTATCCTCAAATTTCGAAATCCGAGCAGCTTTTAACTGTTTTCGTCGACCGAGTCAGACCAGCATTTCCTCGGTTTTCCTACTGGTCTCCAGCCTTCAGCTCTCCCAACGAATACCTTTTTGGGTATCCGTTGTTCGTCCATACGATTCATGTGGCCAGTCCATTGCAGCTTTCGCAGCCTTACAGTCGTTGAGACCTCCGGTTCGTCAAACATTCCATACAGCTCATTGTTGTATCAAATTCATCATTGGTCCCCGTCTAGCTTCACACCAATTATTCACCTCAGGACCCGTCCTTCAAAGGCGTTCAATATATTTGCGCATGCTTGGGTTAGGGTCCATGTTTCACACCCATAGCACAGATTTGTACACTTGGAACTTTGTTTTTCTGTGTATGGTGGTCTTCAAGATCGTCAAAACTGAATAATTATTTTATTTGCGAGCTGTATTCTTCAGCGTATTTCGTCTCTTTCATTACCCGTTTTTATTTTGGCCCGTAAATACACAAATTCACTCACATTTTTGATACTGTATTCGCCAAGTGTTATATTTTGTGTATTTGAGGTATTTTTCCTTTCATTTGAAGTTGAATGTATTTGTCTGTTTTAAAATTCTAGAGCTTCGAAGAGTTTATCTTTTGTGGTTTATTTAGGTATGTCATTACATCTAGTTCTCACCTTTTCGTGTATAGTTTCATGAAACCCCTCAATATCTTCAGTGTGATGGCCTGAGGAGAATTAGTGCGCACGTCGAAACCACCTTCTTCTAACATTTTTCTTCTCTAATAATTTTTCAGAAAAATTATTATTCAAAATATGCAACTCATTTATATGTAGCTGCAAACAATTCCATAAAAAGTAATTTAAAAAGCTATCGGAGCCATCCGAAAGAGTGATCGATATCCGCGCGACGTTAGATAAAGCTTCAAATGTAGAGCAAATTTGTCGTATAGATTTACATTAAATTGATGTGAAAAGGGTGAAATGATCCAATTAAAAAGTTTAGCTAATACAAGTACTTACAAGAGAAATTTACCTTGAATATAACTTGCAGATACAAAAACATATTGAGTTTGCATAAGTAGAAAAATTAAAAATTAACTCCCTCACCTCTGAGCATGGTGGTCGCCATCACCGGTGTGTATCTAAGTGTGATGGCCTGAGGAGAATTAGTGCGCACGTCGAAACCACCTTCTTCTAACATTTTTCTTCTCTAATAATTTTTCAGAAAAATTATTATTCAAAATATGCAACTCATTTATATGTAGCTGCAAACAATTCCATAAAAAGTAATTTAAGATTGATTAATGTTTACGCGCCGTCCGAAGAGGCTCAAGTTCGAACCCTTCTCACCGGCATGGAATTAGGTGATAGCAAGCCGTCACAATTACTACGACGTATGAGTTTGGCTGCAAAAAGCAAGGTAAGTGAATCATTTTTGAAATGACTTTAGCTACAACGGCTGCCCGCAGATGTACAATCGATTCTCGGCATCGAGGAAACAACGGATCTCACTCGTCTCGCAGAAACGGCGGACAAAATTCTAGATATCAAAAGGCCTAACGTAATTTTTGAAGTCTCTGATTGCCAAATATCAAAATGAATTTCGACCAATACTGCAGATTAAGTTACACAGATCGCAGAATCAAAAGCATCAATCCAACAATTACGAATACCACCCGCTCGACGCTTCACATCCCCACGACACTTCAGAAGACGAAGCCGTTCTAACAATCGAGAAAACGGAAGAAAAATCAGCTTCTATCATTGAAAATTCGGAATAGCCACTCATTGTACCAAACCATGTAACTTTCAGGCCCCATCGATGTCGGAAAACGCCTAAGAGCCCCTGCGTGTTGAGACGGCTCGCAGTCACTCCGCAATAAACCGTCTTTTTGTTACTGACAAACTAACACAACTTAAGTTTCTAATTGACACAGGTGCAGACGTGTCAGTCATACCTCGACTTCCAACGCTTAAAAATAACACAAAAACAGAATTTAAGCTTGACGCGGCCAATAAATTTCCGATCGACACTTATGGTGAAAAGTTGCTTACATTAAATCTCAATTTACGTCGACAATTTACGCGGCCATTTATAATAGCAGACGATGCGCAGCCAATAACAGGTGCTGGTTTTCTTAAAGAACATGGCTTGTCTGTAGATGTTACAAACAGACGTCTTGTAGACTCGAAAACGAAACTTACAACAGCACGAACCGTATCAATTCTACCCACAGGATCGATCTCTACATTGATCGAAGAATCGCAGTTCCACGCATTACTGAAATCATTCCCAGAAGTAACGAATCCTGCTCTAGCGAACACTACAAAGTACTCTGTATGACACCGTATCATCACTACTGACCCCCCGGTAGCAGAACGCCCGAGATGACTACGCCCAAACAAGCTAAAAAAAGCTAAAACTGAGTTCCAGTACAGGATGGATAAGAACTACTGCCACCCATCGAACAGCCCATGGGCTAGCCCTTTGCATCTTGTGCCCAAGAAGGAAGGTTCCTGGCGCCCATGCGGAAATTATCGTAAACTAAACGCAATTACTATACGCGATCTATCCCATGCGGCACATTCAGGACATTACATCAGACTCACAGGCAAATGTATATTTTCTAAAACAGACTTGCTTCGAGCATACAATCAGATCCCAGTTGCGGATGAGGATTCCCAAAGACGGCAGTGACAACACCATTTGGCCTATTTGAATTTAAGGTAATGACTTTTGGCCTCCGAAATGCCGCCCAAACCTTTCAACGGTTCGTTGACGAAGTATTGCGCAGATTGGACTTTTGTGTCTGTTATCTAGATGACATTCTTTTATCATCTAACTCAATTGCAAAATATATGGACCATCTTCGTATTGTATTTGAACGATTAAAAACTTACAGATTGATAATCAACGTTGCAAAATGTGTCTTTGGCGTCGAAGAAATTGAGTACCTGGGACGCAAAATAAATAAACATGGCATTTCCCCACCTGATTCGCGAGTTCAAGCCATACGTGATTTTCAATTACAACACCAGTCAAACAACTACGCCGTTTCCTGGGCATATTAATTTTTTACAGGAGATTCATCCGTAATGCTGCCAACCTACAAGCACTGCTCCGCCAACATCTCCGCAATGTAAAAAAAAGGCGACAAATGCGTTATTCAATGGTCACCCGAAACCATAAAAGCCTTTTTTTGTGGTAGGGAGGTGAATGCTATTTATGCACAGAGTGTGGGACTCCCATGCGCGACTGGACTACCCACTAAACACCTCCCCTGTCAACCTGAGAACCCAGCCTGGAACCGTTTGACACATTACTTCGGGCCAGGTCTCGTTTTGTTGCGCCGTGGGGCGCCTTCAAGCTGGGGAGTCCTTTTCCTAGCGGGAGAGGAGAGGGGAAGAGGAAATGCCAGAAGAGCGATCCCCCAGCCCCAGCGCTTCCGGCTGCTGTGAGTCCCTTTTATATTTTAAGACTGCCCGAGCATAATGTGCCACCTGGTTCCATTTGTCAATCGATTCGAGCATAACCGCAACTATATTATCCGGGGTGAGCGCTCCTGTCTCCCTGTAGAGTTCCCTTTGCAGCCTGACCCATTTGGTACACACAAAAAATGTGTGACAGGCATTGTCCTCCTCTCCTGGGCAAAACCGACAATCGGGAGACCGTGACTTACCGATCTTGTGCAGGTAAGACTGAAAACACCCGTGCCCGCTCAAAAGCTGGGTCAAATAGAAGTCAGTCTCACCATGCCTTCGATTTAGCCACGGTCTCACATCCGGGATGAGGCGCGCAGTCCACCTTCCCTTCGTGCAATTCACCCAAGAGTGCTGCCAATCGTTGAGCGAGCGCTGTCTTTCCTCGCGGACAACTATCTCCCTCGCATCCTCGTTTCGGCGCAGGTAAATAGCGCGGCACTCTCTAGCAAGGAGGGCGACAGGTATCACACCTGCAATCACTTTCACCGCCGAGTCAGAGGCTGTTGGATACGAAGATGCAATTCTCAGTGCTCCTCTTCTCTGTACCTGTGCCAAAAGTTTTCGGTATATCTCCTTGCTGAGAGCGTCGCCCCATACTTCTGCTCCGTACAGTAGCACTGACCCTACAGCACTCATCAAGAGGCGTCTTCTTGATGGGCTGGGTCCCCCTACGTGAGCCATAAGTCGACTCAGAGCCGATATTATCGAAGCAGCCTTCTCAGTCGTTGCCTGATTTGCTCAGAGAAACTCATCTTCGAGTCGATCAGTAGCCCCAGGTACTTCACCGCTGGCTTCGATTCGATTTGTATATCTCCAATACTGATCATCCTTACTCTAGGGATTCTCTGTTTTGTCAAGATGACCACTTCGGTTTTCTCCAGTGCTAAACTCAGCCTGCGAGCAGTCATCCAGTCCCTCGCTCGGCGCATTAGCATACCTAGCCTAAGTTGCGCTTGTTCAACGGTGCGTCCAGCGACCAAAGCCACAACATCATCCGCATAGCCGACCAAGCGCGACTCATCTGGCATCTCAAGTGTCAGTAGCCCGTCGTAAGACACGTTCCACAGGTCCGGACCAAGGATAGATCCCTGGGCAACACCCGATGTAATTTCCATCCTTCGTTGGCCCTGTGTCGTGTCGTAGAGCAGGCTTCGGTCCTTTAGGTAGTTCCTCAAAAGCCGCATTAGATATTCTGGAACTTGAAAAGAGTTTTCCAGCGTCTCCAGAATATCCACCCTTCTAGCGGAGTTGAAGGCATTCCTGAGGTCGAGTGTCACCAACAGGACGATCCGTCGCTTGGTGCGACTATATGCCTCTGCCTTTTGGACCGCGCTGACCACCTCTGCAATCGCATCAATGGTAGAACGTTCTACTATAAAGCCGTACTGCCGAGGAGATAGGTCCCCAGCGGCACGAATTGCGTCAGTGAGTCTTCCCTTGATGAGTTTCTCCAGCACTTTCCCAGCCGTGTCTAGCATGCATAACGGGCGGTATGCAGACGGCGATTCGGGATTTCCCTTCCCCTTGCTGATCAGCACGAGCCTCGCCACCTTCCATCGTACCGGGAAAACCCCGTCCCGTAGGCAAGCGTTGAATGTACTGAGCAGCAAGTCAGGCCAATGGTGAAAGACGAGCCGCAACACCTCAGCTGGAACACCATCTGGACCTGGAGCCTTCCTCGCTTTCAAGGAGAGGACTGCCTCCTCCAGTTCCAGCTGTGTGAAGAGTGGGCACTCTACTGCTGTTTCACCATGGACAGCGTCAACACGGACGGTATGGGTGGGGAAGAGTCCCCGCACTATCGCGTCCATCTTTTCCACGTCATGTATACAAGGCTTCCGTAGAGCACCAAGTTTAACGATTGTAAGGAAAGCCTTGCGAAGGAGACATTGCTAGTACATTTTTTTCCATTGATGCCATTACAACTTGTCACCAACGCATCTGATGTTGCAATCGGATCAGTATTAGAGCAAAATGTAACTGGCAGTTGGCTACCATTAGCTTACTTTCAACGAAAACTGAATCACGCTGAATGAGAGCACAGCGTTTACGACCGAGAGCTGTTGGCTATTTACAGCAGTTTAAAACACTTTCAACACTCGCTCGAAGGCACCCAGTTTGTTATCAAAATGGACCACAAACCGTTGATATATACGTTCAGTCAAAAAACAGAAAAATCCTTGCCGAGACAAATTAGGCACTTAAGTTTTATATCGGAATCTTGTACCCAAATTGTCCGCGTTAATGGAGAGGAAAATATTGTAGCAGATACGCTATCAAGAATCGAAGCGATCAACTTGCCATCTACATTGACCACCCACGAGCTGATAGATGAACAACGTAACGACACTGCACTTCAATCATTTCTCTCTGGAAACAATTCATCACTTAAGCTGCATCCACTACCTATAGAGGAATATGGAAGTTTGCATTGCGATACGTCACCAAACAATATTTGGCCATACGTACCATCAACTTTACGTAATCGAGTTATGAACACCTTCCACAGATGCTCGCACCCTGGAGCCCGCACGATGATTCGAGCTGTACAAAGGAAGTTTATTTGGCCTGACATGAAAAAAGATATTCGAGCCTACACACGCACTTGTATACCATATCAAAGATCAAAGATTGGAAGGCATACAAGAAACGATATCCAGCAGTTTTCGATACCGGACAGACGATTCCAGCAAGTGCACCTTGATATCATCAAACCACTGATGATAGCCAACGGTTATCGCTACTGCATAACGACGGTTGACCGATTTACATGCTGGCCAGAAGCAGTTCCTGTTTGCAACCAAACAGCTGAAACTGTCGTACGCGCATTTAACACTAACTGGGTATCGAGATTTGGAGCGCCGTACATAATCACAACTGACCAAGGAACTCAATATGAGCCCACGCTTTTCTCTTCTCTTTCCAAACTTTTGGGATGTAAACGTACGCGAACATCGCCGTATCACTCAGCATCCAATGGATTAGTAGAGCGATCTCTTCAAACATTGAAAGCCGCCATCATGTACTATGAGCAGAATTCCAACTGGCCTCGCATCCTGCCGAACGTTCTTCTAGGACCCTGAAACTCATACAAGGAAGATCAAGGCGCAAGTTGCGCAGAGCTCGTTTACGGAACAACTTTAACACTTCTTGGAGAATTCTTTGTAAGCGATGACTATCTGTTCGATCCGCACGCTTTTGGATCCTTGTTAAAACAGCAAATGCGTGAGTTGCGACCTGTTCTAATTAACCACCGCAATGATCGAACGACCTTCATACATCATCAATTAAATTCATGTACGCACGTCTTCTTAAGAGTTGACGCCGTAAGGAAATCGCTATGTCAACTCCCAATGTGCCTCACTGCTGTCTTTTTTCTCTTGATTCTTGAAACCGTGATAAAAATTCTGCAGGAATGTTATCCTTTCCTGTAATATATTTGAGCTTTATATCATATTCGCCTAATTTTAATATCCATCTTTGTAATCTTGGAGTTATATCTTTTCCGTTAGTTTTTATATTTTGTAGATCGAATTTCCTACCATATAAAAACGGTCGAAGGTAATTAACTGCCCAAACTATGGCTAATATTTATTTTTCAATTCCGGCGTATTTTCTTTCATGATCGTTTAATGTTCTAATTATAAGGAGGATATCCGTTCTGATTCAAAACCACTCCCATTGCAAAATTAATTGCATCTGTAGTGACTTTTTCCAATTTTTAAAAGGCTGTCGCTCAGATTTACTTTCTGATCCTTCTTTAAGTATCTTGTCATTGGCTGTGCCAATTAAGCATAGTCCTTTATGAACTTCCTATAATATCATGTTAAACCCAAAAAGGATTTGATTTCCTTGGAGTTTTTAAGGAATTTGCACTTGTAGTATCTTTTTGATTTTATCGGTGTTCGGTTTTATACCCTCTGCTCCAATAGTATGGCCCAAAAATTGTGTTTCCTTTTTAAAGAACACATATTCATCGGCTTGTAATTTCAAATTACCAAAAATTAAAATACCCTCGATTGATATAATCATTTAATACATGATTAATTAATCTTTGAAATGTAGCTGGAGCGTTCTTTAATCTAAACGGCATTCTCATATATTCATAATGTCTTGTTGCTGTAGAAAATGCTGTCTTCTTTATATCGGACTCTTTCTTACAATTTTGATGAAATCCTTTTGCAAAGTCCAAAGTGGTAAAATATTGGGCTCGTTCTAATTTCTCTAAGATTCCATCTATGGTCGGAATTGGAAATTTATCGTCTATTCTAACTGCATTTAATTTTCTATAGACAATAGCTAATCTACACCCCTTTTGACCAGAATTATCCATCTTTTTTGCAACAACTACTACAGGTGAATTATCCGGTGAATTACTTCCTCTTATAATTCCTTGCTCCAACATTTCTTTGATTTGTTTTTCTATCTCCTTATCATGTATTTGTGGATTTCTATACATTTTTGAGTACATTGGGTCTTCTGTTGTTGTTTTAATTTCATGCTCGATTTGAGTAGTGGCTGACAAATAATCTCCCTCTAAATAAAATATTTCTTGATTAGTTTCTTAAGTCCATATTTTTCTTCTTCATTTAAATCACTCATATGTTATCTATGTCGATTCTATTCACATATTCCATAGTATGAATTTCTTCAAAGTTCAATTTATTGAATTCACTTTCACTTGTACTTTTGAATTTATTTTCAATAATAAACGGTACTTCTTTATCACCAAACGTAGCACTTTTACTTCCGAAATTAATTTTCGAATTGGCACAAGACAATATATTCGTACGAATTATTGCATCGAATTTTCTACCGGATAAATCTGCAAGTTTCCATATTGCATATTCCCGTATACCAATTTCTTATAGAGTTTTGGTCATTGTCTCGTACTGTATTTGTTGCGTACCAAATAATGTCCGATATTGTTCATTCATATCAACTTTAGTTTTTGGATGATTCTATAAATGATGAGTATTTAAAATTGAAGCCGTAAAACCAGAGTCAATTAATGCTCTGGTTGGCATGCCATTAATATGAATTCGTATTTTGGGAAGGTAGGTGTTTCCGACCGAGGCTACCGTAGGAAAATTTTCCTCTATTTTAATTAAATTTGTATCCATTGGTTCCACTCAATCATGATTATTGTTATGTTGGTTATTATGAAAATTATAATGATGATTATTTTGTCTGTAATTGTGTCTACTTCCGTCATAATTGTCATTCTAATTGTTATGGCTGTGTTGGTTAGAACCATGAGCTCTACCCCTATAATTATATTGGCTTCAATAATTTTAAAAACGACCACTATTATTTTGATGATTTTGGTCATCCTCATTATGATTACTCTCTGTTATCTATTTGTCTATTTTTTTTATTATGTTTATGTTTCTTTTTAAATGCTTCGCAATTCTCAATATGTCCTGTTTGCAATAGTTCCTGGTAAGCTTCTTATTATGTTTTGACATCTTTCGTCCTCAAATACATTGCATCTGTTCTATTTATTTCACTAAGAAATTTTTCTAACAGACTAAGTTCATTATAATCAGGATTAAATTCTTTCTATATAGGCTGGCTGGGTTTTCCAGGATCTAAAGAATACTTTAAATCAAGCTTATCTAAAACGACTATAAGATGTTGATAGATGACCTTTGCGCTTGTTGATAGTATCGATCAGCTTGCTCCTTTAGTTTCAAGTACGACTCCTGGACTCCAAAAGAAGTAATCAATCGTTGCCATCTTACTCAGGCCCATAAGGAAATCAATTAACGTACCTGACGTCACTTCCCGTACCGGAAACAGTAGCTCTAAATTTCATCAGTAGCTCTGAATTTCGATAAACAGCTACTTTTGAGATTGTCAAATATGGCATTTCTCAGATGAAATTTAGCGGAAATGATACAAACGGGATCGAAATACATATATTTGCGCGCTAATGTCTTCGACGTCTCATATTTAAAATAAATCGTTGACATAGTACTGATACAATTTGAAATTACAGTCATAAGCACTGTCAAAAATCTTTTAAAAATTTGTTTGATGTAAACAGCACTAGATGGCGCTGATTAGGTTGCTTGAAGTGGTTAGTTCGCGACGTGACGCGGTGTTTCCGTTTTCGGGCCTGAGTAAGAAGGCAACGAATCAATGCTTTTTTCACATTCTTCCATGTTTTCTCGGTTATCCGTCGAGCGACTACTGCAGCTTTTCTTTGCAACTTTGAAAATAGTATTTCTGAGCGATATCTTGATTCAGCTTCGTCTTCTATCAGGCTCATTAAATTTTTCACTCCCAATATATAACTATGCAATTCTTCTTCTCCTGTGTAGGCTGGCATTGCTCTTGCCTCCCTTAATACGTCAGAATATGTGATCAGCATTTTGATTTAAAGTATTTTCTTAGTTGTTTTGTTTCTATAAATGAGTTACAGGCTATTTATTACCTTAGTATTTCTGCTTCTTGATGGCTTGTAATTATTCTTTTAAAAATCTTACAGGGGTGACTCTTCCTTTAGATTTATCATTTTTTAGTTTTCACTTTTTACAATAGCCTTGTCTGTTACGAGCACAGCAAAGGCAGAGAATTCTCTGAAAATTCTACGTTCGGGACAGTGAAAGTCCTTGTTTTTTATATTGTTTTTGGAATTGTCAGTAAGTTTCACTAGCAATTTTCACTTACTACATATGTGCACTATTTCAAAACCAATTTACACTTGCTTCTCCAAAACGATCGTTTTGTGTATACCGGAAGATTTTGAAATTATTAGTTCGCACGATATCTAACGGATTATTTCCACTTTCACGATTTACATTCACGAATTTTAGTGAAACTTCCCAAAACTTGTTGTCGCGATGAACCATTTGGTATCCTACCGACTGCATCAATTTTGTTTTCGAGTTACACGAGGTTAAAAGAAATTGAAATTATTAGACCTTCCGCGGTCTTTTTAATTATAATTTGTAATGATTTTCAACTTTTTAAGTTCGAACGCGGAACCGACCTCTCATCGGTTCTAGACGTTAAGTCTGAGTAGTGCCAACGGATGGTACCAACAGGTCAACCAATCCGTGCACCGTAACCCATTCACGCGGTGGCTGCTTGTCGGCCAGCTAGTTCGGAGAGGATTTCGGTCGCGGGTCTCCGAATGGGTTACGCTCAATTACAATATTTTCAGCCACCTGAACATGCCCGTTTTCCAAACGCGTTGCAAAACAAAACCATACGGAGAAGAACCCTACTTTACGTTACTCCGTATTTCTTCTTATAACCAGACAAGAATACAAAATCTAATTTTTATTTCGCGTTCCCGAAGTTTCGACGCGGTACCGAAGAGTATGCTACTCTAAATTAACACGACGAAGACTACTCTAATAAAATGTCAAAACTACAAAGGTACCGCGTACCGCGCGCGACGCGAAACCGACCTCAGCGGATTTGGCGAAACCCTACCCTCGCGACGGCATACCTACCCTGCACTCTCTCTTCCCACTGAAAAAGAAGAACCGCTGAAAAGAAAGTCGTGGTTATTTATTCGCAATTCATTTTATTACCTCCTTTTTTGTTTTTTTTTTTTTCTTTCACGTTAATAACGTTTTGTAATTTTCATATTTTGCGTTATTTGTATATACATAATAGTTCTGTATAATTATAAGAAACTAGTCGTTAATATTCGACGAAATAAGGTAACATCCTAAATGAAATAAACTTAATTTACATTTTACAGGCTTTTCATTCAGTTGGAAATTCTGATCCATCTGATTAATAAGTAACAAACTTCTTTCCATTAAGCAGCATATCAATATTGAATTTGCCATTCAGAAACTGAATATAACGAAACATTTACTCATATCCAAGAAAATGAAAGTTATCCTCGAATTCAAATTTACCGTACGTACAGCAAAAGTTCAAATTGGAGAAGAAGGAATATTTCTCATCTGTGATTTCTACAAAAATTGATATCTACCTAATATAGTATAAATTTGATGTTAATTCACTTTTCATTTCATCTAAATTTCTTATTTCATTGACTAGAAAGGAATTTATTGTTGCTCTTTTTCGTATTTTCTTTTTTCATATGAATTACAAATAAATTTGTATGGGAGTGTAAAATAACGAAAATATTCTAATGTCGAAAGAAGCTTTATATAAAAAAATGCATAAATATCAGTAAAAATTATATGTAATCCTAACTTAATAGTAGATTGATTTATGTATTGATCTAAGTGTACGTGATTAAATTGTTGACAAAATATAATGTATAATTGAATACAGTGTATAAAAGAGCGAAATTTAAACAGAAATGCAAATAATAAATGCATGATAAACAAATCTTCTAATTGTCTGTATGAGTTTATCAATTTGTTTGTTTAGCTCCATGGTATGTCTTGATAACTTTTGATCTAAGATATAAATTTGACCATTTATGCATGTCAGCAGTGTTAAAATCTTTTCATATATTTTACACAGAGTTACAAGCGGTTGTGTGTAATTTTACATTGAAATTGTTTATTACATGAGTTTAGTTTGTTCTAAGACCATCAGTTCAAAATTGAATGTATATGAACATGTTGGCTAAGGGCGGTTAAAATGACGGTTTGTATTTTTCGTGATGGGTTGTTTAGAGCTTTGGCAGACGGTAATGAACTTACAGGAAACCGGGCTATTTCAGCTATAATTTTTTTCAACAATCGAAAAGGCAAATTTGCTTTTTTACTACATCTAGGAACTGCTACACAGGAACTGCTCACGATTCAGGCAAATCAGTGATTAATTTGTACGACATTTTCCGGGAAAATTATTCTTTATACATACAAATTATGAAAAATGTATTGAATCGAATATAAAAGAAAGAACGTGTAGTCAATTCGGAAGACTTAGTGAATGAAAAACCCTGTTTTCAGATAAACTATTTGAATGGGAGAGGGTTGAAAGAGAAAGGTGATTGTATATGATTTGGAAACAGCGAATTGTGGACATAGAGCATGCATTTGAAGATTACATTATTTCCGGCAACGAAATCAATTCCCTCTTCACTAATTTACTGTTGCAGAGTTCATTGATAATTTCTTCATTCTATAAGCTATTGTTTTACTTTCTAAGCAAACTGACCTTAGTTTACCTATATTCTGTCACATTACTTGCGATCATATAAATATATGTATCAATTTGTTCGTTGCTACATTAGAATTCATATTTTTAATATATTTGGCCTTCGTTTTCTTTTCTTTCCGACCGCTATCAGAGTCAAAATTGTTTTGCTATTTGAACCGGGGGTAAATTATGGAGAAACTTTTGTGCGCAAAACTAGCTTCCATACGATGCGACATAACCTAATGAGACCTAGATGTATCATCTGGTAATGGAGACAGTAAGACCTGAATTATTTCAAGCTGATGTAAATGTTGGCACCCTTATAAAGGAGGATATTGCGCGAGTAATATTTGCTGAAAACGGTCTGACCTGGTAGATAATACTTCAACTTGACCGCACATATGAGGCGATATCCGCACTTTTGTTTCAGCAGGCTCCCACTTGCAGAAAGTCGATCGTTCGCTTTGAATCTATGGTCTATATCGTCCGACTCCCATGCTAAGACCGAAAAACATCCTCCTCGATTCGGAAGCGAATGCTTAGCAGAGCCAAGGGAAAATTGCAGGACTTGGAGGAGAGCTGTGAGTTCAGTCACCTCCAGCGCCACTTCTTCACTGGTTACCATGTATTGGCGCTTGTGCACGTGGGGCCAAATATCCCCTTCTGGGCTAATTGCTTCAATTCCAAGGGGAATGAATCCCTAGTCACAGCAAGGGGAGACTGGTACAATGTTGTCCTGCCCTATTGTAGCCCTTTCTACTGCTTCCTACAGCATATGCGCACTCGCGGTAAAGCTCACTTTCACTTACAAACGGGTCGAAAGGCGCAGCGACGTGTAAAATCACTTTACCACTCTGTAATCCCGGAGCTTTCACTTGTCAAATTGACTACTTGTTTTCTCCTCGGACAAAACAGATGTGTGGAATGGAACGCCACATGGCGGCAATGTGCATCTCCATTTGTCGCCAGTGGCATAGTTTTTCGATGGCCACGGTGGAGGGGGCATTCCCAGATGGATATGTCTCGAAATGCGTCGGGGTTTTGATTAATATTCTGTTTCAAATATTTAAATCCACAGATCTAAATATTTGGAGATAAAAAATATTTTCTGCGCAACGATATCCGCACGAAAGGTGAAGTCCGCTTGCACTTCGAGGTCATACCCATCTGGCCGAGTGCAAGGGTTCGGGATCGGAATCACTTCGATTCCCGGGCGTAGGCGTCACATTACACATTCCCCCCCCCTCAAAATCGAAGTAATTACGATCCCGCCTCCTATGTAAAAGGTCTTGGTTAGGACCGTGGCGGGTCAAAGGTCGATTTCGAGGAATAGGCTGCAACCATGTTCGTGAAGACTCGACAGTGACTATACCGTAGGGAGTCAGGTGTTACTCGGAGGTCTTCGTCCAGGCAGAGATTTAGATAAGCCAAGGTTTTTCGTGGGAAATAGTTGTACCTCATCGTCTAAGGTCTTTTGCGTGGTAAATTCCCAGGGTTTTACCAGTCATGTCCGCGATGAGGTATCGGGTGGGGCTTATTACTTGTAGGACTCGACACTTCACGAATTTCTTGTCTAGTTTGGCATTGTAATGTCGGGTGGCATCGCTCTGTCGGAAGTTTCGACGATATATCTCGTCGCCTACCTTAAAGCCAGAAGGATGAGATCGCAAGTTGTACCGCTCCTCTCCCATCCGTCTACTTTCTTCAATCTTCTCCCGCAGTTGATCTCGCAGAAGTTGGAGCTTTTCGTGCGGTTCCAGAACCACGATTGGGTCCTCTAGCGATTTCAGTTGCCGCAATAGCCGGTAAGCGCTCCCATGACAGATCATGTACTGGCCGAACAATGCGAAATACGGCGAAATGCCGGTAGTGGCGTGGTACGACGAGCGCAGCGCACTAGTGATGGCGGACAATTTGCGATCCCAGTCCTTCTGAGTCGGGTGGACATAGGCGCGAATGGCCGCTATGAGCGTACGGTTCAGTCGTTCGGATGCGTTGGCTTGTGGTGAATAGACGGCGGTTCGTTGGTGGATGATGCCGTATTTGGACATTAGGTCTCGGAACTTGCTGGAGGTGAACTGGACCCCATTGTCGGAGACAAGTTTCTCCGGAACTCCAAACATGTGAAAGACTCGGTTCTCCAAGAAGCTGATTATAGGTCCAGTGTGCATGTTACGTAGGGGTTCTATGATAGGGAATTTAGAGAGCTGGTCCAGGACCACGACAGCTCCCATGTGACCAAAAGTAGATCGAGGGTAAGGACCGATAAGATCAATGTACAAGCGCTGGAACACACGTTCGGGGACCTCAACCTTACCCATGGGTGGCCGAAGAATGGTGTTGGGCGCTTTAGTGCACTTGCATAGCTCACAGGAGGCTACGTACGCTTTTATCTGTTGTGCCATCTTAGGCCAAAAGAAACAGGTTTTCAACCGCCTAAGTGTACGACCGTAACCGCCGTGCGCACTTGATGGGTGGTCATGGGCCCGTCTGATAAGATCAGTGGTTAATTCTTCGGGCACCCACAACTTCCACTGTTCTTCTTCTTGTATGGGGTCTCCGGATGCGTGTCCCATCCGCTTGTAAGTAAATCCATCCGTCAACCGCAGTTCAGGAAGCTGGGACAGTTGATTCTGGATAGTGTGAATCAGTTGTGTGTAGCTGGCTGACTTGAAGGCAGGATGGTCCAGATCGATCAATTGGGGGCTGTCGTCCTCTTGGACCAACTCGGCTCCTTCAGGAGCGAACATTCTGGATAAGGTGTCGGGGACTACATGCTGGCTTCCTTTTCGGTGGCGAATTGTGAAGTCAAATGCCTGTAGTTTCAGTGCCCACCTGGCCAATCTGCCGTTGAGATCAGTCTGGCTCATTAGCCATTTCAGAGAAGCGTGGTCCGTAACGATTTCAAAGGTGTGTCCCTCCACATAGGCTCGGAAGCGTTTCACTGCCAACACCGCAGCTAGACATTCCTGCTCGGAGACCGTGTAATTTCGCTGGGCTGGGTTCAACTTGTGAGACATGAAGGCTATAGGTCTCTCCTCGCCGTCTTGTGCAACCTGGACTAAGACTGCTCCCACCCCATGTTGACTCGCGTCACAATGGATTGAGAACGGTTTGTCAAAGTCCGGGCTGTGCAGTACGGGGGCTGTAGTCAGACTCTTCTTTAGCTCTTCAAAGGCTCGCAAGCTGGGCTCCTCCCAGACGAATTTACGTCCCTTACGCAGCATGTCGGTCAAAGGAGTGGTAATGGTGGCATAGTCACGTACAAAACGCTGGTACCATCCGCATAAGCCTAAGAATCGGCGTAATTGTTTGGTGGTCTTGGGTAATGGAAAAACGTCAATCGCTTGAGTCTTTTCCGGATCGGTCTTGATATGGCCATGCCAAATGATGTGACCTAAATACTTCACCTCCGTCATCACGAACTGACTCTTCCGTATGTTGATGGTTAATCTTGCCCTCCGGATGTGTAGAGCCACCTCCTGAAGCAGGTCGATGTGTTCGTCAAAGGTCTCGGTTATAAGCAACAGATCGTCCAAGTAAACGAAAACTTGGTGCCGCAAATGAGGTGGTATTACCTTATCCATAAGGCGCGTCATTGTTTGGGGGGCATTGCACAATCCGAATGGCATGGTCACGAATTGATATAGGGGCCGACCTGGGACTGTGAAGGCTGTTTTCTCCTTTGAACCGGGGTCTAAAGGAATTTGCCAGAAGGCGTCCTTGAGATCTAAGCTCGTGATGAAGTGGGCTTTAGGCAACCGACTCAAAATGCCTTCAATCAACGGTAGAGGGTATGCATCCTTGACCGTGACTGCGTTCAAGCGTCTGGCATCTAAGCATAACCGGACCTTGTTCGGCTTGACAACTAAGGTGACTGGGGAAGCCCACGCGCTCTGTGATTCTTCGATTACGCCTAATGCTAGCATTCGATCCACTTCAGCATATAACGATTTTTCCTTCGCCGGAGATATGGCAAAATGTCTCTGTTTTATGGGTTTAGCATCCCCCACATCTATAGTGTGGAACACCAGGGCAGTCCGCCCGAGACCTTCCTTCTCATGCGATGGAAAAGCCGATATAGCCGAGTCAAGACGCAGTTGCTGATTTACATCCAGTGTATGTCGTAATAAGTTAGGGGGTTGAGATTGGTCAGGAGCTGTGGTGACGGACTCCAGGGTCGTACCGGAAAAAAGTGCAGGGGCCAAGTTAAATTTTCGAACGAAATCCACTCCTAGATAAAGATTCTGGGTTAACTGAGGTATGATGAAAAATTCCATAGGTTTAGTTACTCCTTTAAAGGTGGCATCCGTCATAATTTTTCCCACTACAGAGTGACGAGTTCCGTCCGCCGTGCTTAACCAGGAGGTGAAATGACGGATTTGGTCCGCGTGCTTTGCCAGTACCTCCCCTGCAAAATCGGCAGATATGCAATTCACGCTGGCTCCCGCCGGCGAAGGATGGCGTCGGTTGTGGAACTTCGGGAGAACTGTGTTTGGCGGTGCGAGTCAGCAGAGTTGGAGTCATGTTGGGAGCTGGGTCATAGCTAGTGATGGGGTCATGATTGGTTCGTCCGGGGTTTAGGAGTGCCGACGGGTGGTCGCGGCACTCGGTGGCAAGTTTTTTCGCACTTTGCAATTTGCACAGTCAGGTGCGTTTGTGTCGGCCTTCCCGCAGCGGTAGCAGAAAAGCGTCGGCTCCGCTGGACATGCATAGAACCGATGCCCCGGTTGTCGGCAGTTCCAACAGACCGTTGGGCTTGTAATTGCTTCCAGGGAGGGTCGATCAATCAATGCTGGGTCCTCAAGCTCCTGTGGTGCTCCGCTCCTCGGTACTGGTACTGGATCAGCAAGCAGGTGGTCCGCTGCCATCAACTCCGCGGTGTGATGATTTCGGGGATTTGGTCCCGTTATGCGAGGTTGTGGACGGAAGGTACCTCGCCGCTCATCCAAGTGTTCTTGCCTACGGGCATGGAGGCGCAATCCCTGTATGGTGTTGATGGGAAAATGCAGAAGGCTGTTCTGGAGATCCCAGCGCATATTCTCTCTAATAATTTCTACCAGTTCGTCCTCGGGCATGGTAGTTCGCAAGCGAGTGCTCAATCTCACTATACTTGTGTAGTACTGGTCGAACGGTCCTGAGCGCCTTGTTTCCGTTTCTTTATTTGCTCCCTTAGCTCTCTCTCAGTGAAGCCATCCTCAAATCGATTGCGGAAGGCTGCACTGAAAGAGTGCCAAGTGGGACGGGGCGTTGATTCTTTAAAGCTCCAGTACCAGTCGGCAGCGTCGCCGCTGAACAAAAGATGTGCATGCCGGAGGAAGGCCGAGGAATCACCTCCCAGGGTGCTGGATACCAACGCCTGAATCCGGAAAAGGAACCGGTCCGCCGATATCATATCGTTGAACCCTGTAAAGTTCAGGCGCCAACTCTCCATGATACGAGGCGTCGGGTCTCGAAAAGGTGTCAATGCATTCCCGGGGGGAATCACATCCTCCATTGACCTGTTGTACTGAACTGCCTCGGGGGCTAGGAGTACCAACGGAGGTCCGGTGCTGTGTCGTGGTCTATATTCGGGAGCTCTGGGATCCATTCCCGAGTTCCTTGGAGGTGGGACCCATTGCTCGGATTGTCGGGAGTGGGGCATAGCCACACTGGGATTGGGCTCCCAGCCAAGCGGAGTTCTCACGCGGCTGGGTGGTTGGCTTAACGGGAGATTCTGGAGCTTTCCCTCCAGGTTGCCAATCCTCTCCGACATATCCCTCATCAACGCCACGAGGGTGTCAATAGAGTGGGCGGAAGGCATGGGTGTCACCTCGGACACGACACTTGCGGCCGGAACTTCACCGCCTACGGCTCCTTGCAGGTCTAAAAGTGGTTGGGACTGTTCGGCCTCTGGAACTCCTTTCGCCACTGCTCCACGCGTTGGTAGGGGCGTTCCGAGGGGGACGTCTAAGGCGGTCCGCTCGATGGGTCGTTGGCATAAGGGACACAGCTCGGACGTGAGGAGGAGCTGCTGTACACAGGCACGATGGAATAGATGTCCACAATCCAATCGCACGCTGTGTACGCCCTCCACTACGTCTTCGAAGCAGATCCCGCAGTTAGCTGGTTGGACCGTTTTAGATCTGGTCCAACGCTTATCTGGGGTCCGCTTCGTTGCCATTTTTGCTGGTTTTGGTGGTTGCTAGTAAAAAAAAGATATAAAATATACTTATTGCTACTATAAACTTATTACTAGATTAGTGGCCGATAGTGGCGAGCTATATAAGTGGAAAAAAAAATTTATTTAAAATATACCTTCCTTTCCAGTGGTCGACTCCCTCAATGGGAAAGGAGAGTGTGTGGTAATCAGCCGAAGAAAGGGTGCTTTTGGTCGATTTACTAAATTTAAACCCCTACCCACATACATTACAAAACGTTTCTAATCTACTTTAAATGACTCGACGAGACAAGTGGTATAGCTACCGTAACAGCTTAGTACGCGGTCAAAACTCCCGACGCGTGGAAGCATTCCGGGCTCCGCAACTCCAGCGTACGCCACCGAACGTTGAACCGATACCACTCGTCTATCACGCATACGAAATAAGTAGAATCCTTCCGCGACATAAAGGCAAGGTAGCCTTCTATTTTCTTGAGAGTCCATGCTGATAGGTAAACCCATCAGGCTGGCAGTTCCATCAAGAAAATAGAAGGTTCTTACAGGGTTTAGCCTGGGACAACACATCGGAAGGATTCTGTCGCGAAAACAAAAATCAAACAAAGGAGAGCGGAAGCTACAACTCACGTGAAGCGACTTCTAGTGTGTATCACACAACTCCACTGCTCCTGATAGTGGGACTCGAGTATCAAAGTACCTTACATCCTCCGTAAAGGACCAACTCGTCAGAAGACGCGAATTTCTTTCCCCCTTAGGATGTCTTAGGCCCCACGTCGGGCGCCATTTGTAATGATTTTCAACTTTTTAAGTTCGAACGCGGAACCGACCTCTCATCGGTTCTAGACGTTAAGTCTGAGTAGTGCCAACGGATGGTACCAACAGGTCAACCAATCCGTGCACCGTAACCCATTCACGCGGTGGCTGCTTGTCGGCCAGCTAGTTCGGAGAGGATTTCGGTCGCGGGTCTCCGAATGGGTTACGCTCAATTACAATATTTTCAGCCACCTGAACATGCCCGTTTTCCAAACGCGTTGCAAAACAAAACCATACGGAGAAGAACCCTACTTTACGTTACTCCGTATTTCTTCTTATAACCAGACAAGAATACAAAATCTAATTTTTATTTCGCGTTCCCGAAGTTTCGACGCGGTACCGAAGAGTATGCTACTCTAAATTAACACGACGAAGACTACTCTAATAAAATGTCAAAACTACAAAGGTACCGCGTACCGCGCGCGACGCGAAACCGACCTCAGCGGATTTGGCGAAACCCTACCCTCGCGACGGCATACCTACCCTGCACTCTCTCTTCCCACTGAAAAAGAAGAACCGCTGAAAAGAAAGTCGTGGTTATTTATTCGCAATTCATTTTATTACCTCCTTTTTTGTTTTTTTTTTTTTCTTTCACGTTAATAACGTTTTGTAATTTTCATATTTTGCGTTATTTGTATATACATAATAGTTCTGTATAATTATAAGAAACTAGTCGTTAATATTCGACGAAATAAGGTAACATCCTAAATGAAATAAACTTAATTTACATTTTACAGGCTTTTCATTCAGTTGGAAATTCTGATCCATCTGATTAATAAGTAACAAACTTCTTTCCATTAAGCAGCATATCAATATTGAATTTGCCATTCAGAAACTGAATATAACGAAACATTTACTCATATCCAAGAAAATGAAAGTTATCCTCGAATTCAAATTTACCGTACGTACAGCAAAAGTTCAAATTGGAGAAGAAGGAATATTTCTCATCTGTGATTTCTACAAAAATTGATATCTACCTAATATAGTATAAATTTGATGTTAATTCACTTTTCATTTCATCTAAATTTCTTATTTCATTGACTAGAAAGGAATTTATTGTTGCTCTTTTTCGTATTTTCTTTTTTCATATGAATTACAAATAAATTTGTATGGGAGTGTAAAATAACGAAAATATTCTAATGTCGAAAGAAGCTTTATATAAAAAAATGCATAAATATCAGTAAAAATTATATGTAATCCTAACTTAATAGTAGATTGATTTATGTATTGATCTAAGTGTACGTGATTAAATTGTTGACAAAATATAATGTATAATTGAATACAGTGTATAAAAGAGCGAAATTTAAACAGAAATGCAAATAATAAATGCATGATAAACAAATCTTCTAATTGTCTGTATGAGTTTATCAATTTGTTTGTTTAGCTCCATGGTATGTCTTGATAACTTTTGATCTAAGATATAAATTTGACCATTTATGCATGTCAGCAGTGTTAAAATCTTTTCATATATTTTACACAGAGTTACAAGCGGTTGTGTGTAATTTTACATTGAAATTGTTTATTACATGAGTTTAGTTTGTTCTAAGACCATCAGTTCAAAATTGAATGTATATGAACATGTTGGCTAAGGGCGGTTAAAATGACGGTTTGTATTTTTCGTGATGGGTTGTTTAGAGCTTTGGCAGACGGTAATGAACTTACAGGAAACCGGGCTATTTCAGCTATAATTTTTTTCAACAATCGAAAAGGCAAATTTGCTTTTTTACTACATCTAGGAACTGCTACACAGGAACTGCTCACGATTCAGGCAAATCAGTGATTAATTTGTACGACATTTTCCGGGAAAATTATTCTTTATACATACAAATTATGAAAAATGTATTGAATCGAATATAAAAGAAAGAACGTGTAGTCAATTCGGAAGACTTAGTGAATGAAAAACCCTGTTTTCAGATAAACTATTTGAATGGGAGAGGGTTGAAAGAGAAAGGTGATTGTATATGATTTGGAAACAGCGAATTGTGGACATAGAGCATGCATTTGAAGATTACATTATTTCCGGCAACGAAATCAATTCCCTCTTCACTAATTTACTGTTGCAGAGTTCATTGATAATTTCTTCATTCTATAAGCTATTGTTTTACTTTCTAAGCAAACTGACCTTAGTTTACCTATATTCTGTCACATTACTTGCGATCATATAAATATATGTATCAATTTGTTCGTTGCTACATTAGAATTCATATTTTTAATATATTTGGCCTTCGTTTTCTTTTCTTTCCGACCGCTATCAGAGTCAAAATTGTTTTGCTATTTGAACCGGGGGTAAATTATGGAGAAACTTTTGTGCGCAAAACTAGCTTCCATACGATGCGACATAACCTAATGAGACCTAGATGTATCATCTGGTAATGGAGACAGTAAGACCTGAATTATTTCAAGCTGATGTAAATGTTGGCACCCTTATAAAGGAGGATATTGCGCGAGTAATATTTGCTGAAAACGGTCTGACCTGGTAGATAATACTTCAACTTGACCGCACATATGAGGCGATATCCGCACTTTTGTTTCAGCAGGCTCCCACTTGCAGAAAGTCGATCGTTCGCTTTGAATCTATGGTCTATATCGTCCGACTCCCATGCTAAGACCGAAAAACATCCTCCTCGATTCGGAAGCGAATGCTTAGCAGAGCCAAGGGAAAATTGCAGGACTTGGAGGAGAGCTGTGAGTTCAGTCACCTCCAGCGCCACTTCTTCACTGGTTACCATGTATTGGTGCTTGTGCACGTGGGGCCAAATATCCCCTTCTGGGCTAATTGCTTCAATTCCAAGGGGCATGAATCCCTAGTCACAGCAAGGGGAGACTGGTACAATGTTGTCCTGCCCTATTGTAGCCCTTTCTACTGCTTCCTACAGCATATGCGCACTCGCGGTAAAGCTCACTTTCACTTACAAACGGGTCGAAAGGCGCAGCGACGTGTAAAATCACTTTACCACTCTGTAATCCCGGAGCTTTCACTTGTCAAATTGACTACTTGTTTTCTCCTCGGACAAAACAGATGTGTGGAATGGAACGCCACATGGCGGCAATGTGCATCTCCATTTGTCGCCAGTGGCATAGTTTTTCGATGGCCACGGTGGAGGGGGCATTCCCAGATGGATATGTCTCGAAATGCGTCGGGGTTTTGATTAATATTCTGTTTCAAATATTTAAATCCACAGATCTAAATATTTGGAGATAAAAAATATTTTCTGCGCAACGATATCCGCACGAAAGGTGAAGTCCGCTTGCACTTCGAGGTCATACCCATCTGGCCGAGTGCAAGGGTTCGGGATCGGAATCACTTCGATTCCCGGGCGTAGGCGTCACATTACAAATTATCAAAAACTCACAGTTAAATTTAAAATTATTCACTTTATTATATGTCACGAAGATATATTAGTGATTATTACGAGTATTAACCAGGATCGACTATAATTTCATGTTCCGTTACCTGACTCATCTACTGTCTTTTCAAATGTTTTATAATATTTTATTAATGAGCTTGCAATTCATGATTTGTAGATGTTCAAAAGTATTATTATCTTTACATTATCAATATCTTTACATGAGTCAGATGCAGATATTCAAAAGTATCAATATCTTAAGATGAGTCAGATGCATATATTTAAAAGTTACATAGGTCATGTTGAACATTGTGAAAGTATCAAATTTTGCTAAAATTTGCATATTCTCAGGTGTTCTTCTGTTTCTTTGTTTATGTAATTATAATATGTAGCAAATGTCGATGAAGATGACGATCCCGTTGTAGATTCCGAAATCCTACAATACTTAAGTCCATGTAGGACACGGAGGCCGCTGTTCTGGCACAAGGGTCAGCGAGCTATATATAAGACCGAGCTCAGCTCAGAGCTTCACTTTATGACCACTTACGCGTGCTTGTCGGCTAGCTATTTGTGCGATCATATAGGACGGATTCTGAGCCATCACATGCACATTAAAACATTTATTACGCGTACTCCACTCTTCAGGAAATTTCGATCAATTTTTATTATCATTAGAAATTTTCCATTATATTTTAATTAAGCTACTCAACAGTAATTCAAAATTTTTGTTTCGTTAAAGTTAGCGGACATGGAGGCTTCAGACGAACATAAGCATTGTACAGAAAGCAAACGTTACTTTACCTGCGGATTGTTCCATTACAAGGAGAATATCAAACCTGAAGATGTTAAAGTGGCTGAAGTATATATGTTATATATATATATATATATATATATATATATATATATATATATATATATATATATAAATATATATATATATATATATATATATATATATATATATATATATATATAAATATATATATATAAATATATATATATATATATATATATATATATATATATAAATATATATATATATATATATATATATATATATCTATATATATATATATATATATATATATATATATATATAAATATATATATATATATATATATATATGTATATATATAAATATAAATATATATATATATATATATATATATATATATATATATATATATATATATATATATATAAATATATATATAAATATATATATATATATATATATAGATATATCTATATATATATATATATATATATATATATATATATATATATATACATATATATATATATATATATATATATATATATATATATATATATATATATATATATATATATATATATATATATATATATATTATAAATTATGCAAACTGGTGTAGTTGACTATGACCTAATAGGAAAAACAAACTTAGCAGTTTCGACTGGGTGATCAGCTTCTTTTGCAGGAGCTGCCACTCCTATATCAAATACCCCGGAGCTGTTTGACTGAATAGGTTTACTGCAAATAAGGAAGCAGTAAATACAGTAAGTACAGCATGTACTTACTATTATATTTTTTGTCACGTGCAGGGAACATCTTCCCGTTCACGTCACAAAATACGACGTCTAACCATGTCAAATCTCTATACCTATGAGTATGAACTTCAAATCCCAAACGTCAACCTAACCTCAAGCTCAAGTTCTTGTCTAGCTAAAGCCCTCTATTTCACCAAGTCTATGGCCAAGACACTACCACTAGCATAATTGGCAGTAGCCAAACGGTATTAAAAGACATACTTCAGCAAGGGTGGGATTTTTTTTGTGTTAGGGAGGTGAATGCCATTTATGCACAGAGTGTGGGACTCCCATGCTCGAAAGAAGGTGACTGGACTACCCACTAAACACCTCCCCTGTCAACCTGAGACCCCAGCCTGGAACCGTTTGACATATGACTTCGAGCCAGGCCTCGTTTTGTTACGCCATGAGGCACCTTCAAGGTGGGGGAAGAGGAAGTGCCCGACAAGCGATCCCCCAGCCCCAACGTCCCTGGCGGCTGTGCGTCCCTTTTATATTTTAGGACTGCCCAAACATAATGTGCCACCTTGTTCCATTTGTCAACCGATTCAAGCATCACACCGACTATATTATCCAGGGTGAGCTCTCCCGTCTCCTTGTAGAGGTATCTTCGCAGCTTGACCCATTTTTTGCACACAAAAAATGTGTGGTAGGCATTGTCCTAGTCTTCTTGGCAATACCGACAATTGGGGCACCGTGACTTACCAATCTTGTGCAGCCCCGACTGAAAACAAGCATGCTCGCTCAAAAGCTGCGTCAGATAGAAGGCAATTTCACCATGCCTTCGATTTAGCCACGGTCACACATCCGGGATGAGGCGCGCAGTCCACCTTTCCTTCGTACGATTCACCCAAGACTGCTGCCAATTGTTGAGCGAGAGCTGTCTCTCCTCGCAAACAACCATCTCCCTAATATCCTCGTTTCGGTGCAGGTAAATACCGCGGCGCTCTCTAGCAAGGAGGGTGACAGGTATCGCGCCTGCAATAACTCTCACCACCGAATCAGAGACTGTCGGATATGAAGATGCAATCCTCAGTGCTGCCCTTCTGTGTACCTGTGCCAAGCGTTTTCAGTATGCCTCCTTGCTGAGACCGTCGCCCCATACCTCTGCTCCATACAGTAGCACTAACCCTACAGCACTCATCAAGAATCATCTTCTTGATGGGCTTCCTTGGCCATAAGTCGACTCAGAGCCGATATTCCCGAAGCAGTCTTCTCAGCTGTTGCCCTGATTTGCTCAGAGAAACTCATCTTCGAGTCGATCAGTAGCCCCAGGTACTTCACCGATGGTTTCGATTCGATTCGTATGTCTCCAATACTGATCATCCTTACTCTAGGGATTCTCTTTTTTGTCAAGATGACCACTTCGGTTTTCTCCAGTGCTAAACTGAGCCCACGAGCAATCATCCAGTCCCTCGCACGGCGCATTAGCATACCTAGCCTAAGTTGCGCTTGTTCAACGGTGCGTCCAGCAACCAGAGCCACAACATCATCCGCATAGCTGATCAAGCGTGACTCATCTGGCATCTCAAGTCTCAGTAGCCCGTCGTAAGACACGCTCCACAGGTCTGGACCAAAAAAAGATCCCTGGGCAGCACCCGTTGTAATTTCCATCCTTCGTTGACCTTGTTTCGAGTCGTAGAGCAGGCTTTGGTCGGTAAAAAAATGTCCGTAAAGGACTGCAGCGATAGTCTGCTGCCTCGGCGGAAGAAGATGTTAAAATCCGCCGAGAATGGCCTTGACTGGGGATGCGTGAATGTGCTGGTGGGCTAGCGTTGCGTTGTCGTGGGGCGGGTTCATTTTCCCAGCACAAGGACCCACTACAAAAGAATTTCGCATTCACGAATTCTTGGGTCTTAGAAACAGGTCGACCGCAGTCGAAAAATGGAGGTAACTACCTGAGGGTGGAAATTGCTTGTTCATAGAACAAGTTAAAACGGGTAAAAGCAGACGGACTTGTGGAGATTTCGTTGTTACCCGACGATTCTTATGGCCCACAAATAAGAGTGGGGCAACCGGATGGATGTGGTGCCTCCTCACACCCACCCACCCGGATCAAGATCCAAACGTTGACGTGGCCATATATTTCCCTTTTGAGTGGAAAACTCATACAAACATACTTTGCATGAGCTTCCCTATCAAACGAGAAGTATAGACGTGACCGACTAATGTTATAGAATTATGTGATCGGATCACATAACCCTATGCCATAAGAAGGCACGCGAGCGGAAGGCCACTCAACCCGGCAAGAGCCCCTGAAAACAACAAAATATGTGGAGCGCGCCCGATGGCTAGCCCATTTTCCGTGAACCGCCTGCCATCGTAGCGGGTCCTATACCTGGTCAGAGGGAACAAAATTGAAAGACTGAAGGATATACTTTTAACAATTCATTTTGTATTGAGTTTATGCATAAATACAATTATTACAATAGTACAATATTACTCCCATTACGAAAAAGCTAATCAAACTAGCTTCTCTAGAAAATGCAAGAAATTAATCAAACAATGTTGCCATTAGTTTCGTTCTGTGTTTATAAACTTCCTCTTGAAAGAGACCACAACAATGTGCCTCACTTTTGTCTCAGAAGTTACACTACGTTTTTTTTTATTTTTGGTTATTTACATTTCAATAGAAACATTTAACAAAAAAAAATGAAAAACTAAAAGAGTACTTACCCATCCTCCTTGACGAGCGCTCGTAGATGGGGTGGGTACATCTGCAACTTTTTCATTAAATTGAAATTCACAAGAATGAAATTTAATAAAAATCGACAAATTGCAATCACATTTTTTCTGAATTGAAGAATCGATCCGAAGAAACAATTTTTCGATATCCAAGCAAAATTTAAAATGGGGACTCGAGGCTCTCCTTTTTATAAAGTTTGTTTCCTTGTTAAACGGAATATTTTGTTGATCACGAAATCACCGGTGGTACGATGTTTCTATTGGTCTTCGGAACACCATAACTGAATTTAGGGGACCGTTTGTCATTAAAAATTAAGGTCACCATCTTTAATTCGATTCGATTAGCTATTCATCTGTTTTCCAGACTCATTCGTTATTTTGCCAAAAAACTGACTCAAAGCTCCACAATACATTTCACGTCCAGAACGTTACATTTGATTCGGAATGGTGGGGGTAAATGAAATAATACAATATATCCAATCACCGTTTATTCACTACAACTTTCATGATTTTATTAGAAGAAATTATTAGGATTGGTTCAAACATTAATGGAAGCTTGGAGCACTTCCTCATCGCATTTTGCGTCGATTTAAAATTTATTGGGCACACTTGGGTTTAAAATGATCAGAAAACCAATTTTGGTTCTTGATTATCAATTAAAAATTGTAATAACGGTATCAAAAGCACAAAATGATGTCAAATGCACTGTTGGAACAGTTTAAGATCACAAATTAAATTTTTTCAGGTCTCTTGACGAAATCACGCACTTGAAAACAATCAATTTCCGCAATTAATTACGATAATTCACCAGATATCAACCTGGATAATTTTTTATTCACATATTTTCAACAACAATAATTTGAAACAATTTGTATTACACTGCACTAGCAATAGTGACAACAACAACAAGAACAATTTCGGTTTCTTTATCATTCCAAAACACATCACATATAAGATATATGGGAAGAAGAAGAAAATGAAAGTTAAGGGCAAAGCCAGGCAACCCGTCCACGTTGATGAAATATTCGACGAAAAACCCCAAAAATAATCCCGCGAAATTATCGTGGTGCACATCGTCGCCGTTCTCGTCTTCTTCCCCCTCCGACGTGATCCCGGTCGCGATTAAAAGCCGAATCCCCGTAAACTCCCCATTTTTCCTTCAAAAGTATTTCATTCTCTTTTTTTCTTCCGCACAATTGTGCTATTCAACATACAACCAATACAATCGAAAGTTGGAATACCGTAATATGAGGAGTTTACGGTATTTGAATCTCATTACTCGTTTCTGTGTATTGATCACATCGGATTATATTGTTACGCTTCGTGTGATTACAAGTAGATCCATTTCATCAGCACAGAACAAAGAAGGCTATCAAACATTTTATCTTTCCGTCAACCAACAAAATACCAACAATGCAAATCCTCCGTAATTACGAGACGTTCGGAACAAAGCATGTTATACATTTCAGTTTTAGATTAAATTGCTCGAGAGAAATTCACCTAGAGTATCATATATATATAAATATATATATATATATATATATATATATATATATATATATATATATATATACATATACATATATATATACATATATATATATATATATATATATATATATATATATATATATATATATATCCAAGGTATATATATATATATATATATACATATATATATATATATATATATATATATATATATATATATATATATATATATATATATATATATATATATATATATATAAATATATAAGAGTATATGGGCAATTTTGCTCCGATTTTCACCAAATTTTCAGAAAAGGTATATATATATATATATATATATATATATATATATATATATATATATATATATATATATATATATATATAAGAGTATATGGGATATAACGAATTTTGTGACTATGCTAGAGGCTGCAATTTTGCTCCGATATTCACCAAATTTTCAGAAAAGGTGGTTTGATTAAATATCTCGGTTAAGTTTGTGAACCAGCTATATCGGCTAACCGAAATGGCGGCCATTTTAAACGAAAAATCTGTTCTGCTCTGTTCTGACCAAAGTATCGCTCCGATTTGGATGAAATTGGGTACAAAGGTTCACTGATGTATGAATCTCACAATAAAAAATCCAAAGTCGGTAAAGCTGAAACAAAATGGCGGCCGCTCAAATGTCGAAAAAGATACAAAATTTTATTGTTGTAGTTTTGACCAAAGCTTTCAACCAATTGTAGTGAATAAAGGTGTTCAATAAGTCCGTAAAGGACCGCAGCGATGTTCTGCTGCCTCGGCAGAGGAAGGTGTTGATTCCTGCCGAGAATGCCCTCGTCCGGAGACGCGTGAATGCGCTGGCAGGCTAGCATTGCGGTGTCGTGGGGCGGGTTCGTTTCCCCGGCACGAGGACTCACTACAAAACATTTCGCATTCACGAATTGCTTGCAGAGATCAAAGAAGACGACCGAAGTCGCACCATTGTAGATAACCTCCACGAAGGAGACATACTTGTTACTAGAACAAGAGAAACCTGAGAAGAAAGGCGAACTTGGGGTAACCTCGTCTTTACCCAAGTAAATTCAGGGCCCACAAATGAAAGAGGGGCAACCGGGTGGTGGTGGAGCCCCTTGATGCCCACCCAACCGGAATAAATCCAATGTTAAACTGTTGAAGTGGCCAGGTATTCCTCTTCTGAGTGGAAAACTCATACAACTTGAATTATATGAACTTTCCCATCAGAAGGGGAGAATTGACCAATTTATGTCATAGAATTATACAATTGAATTGCATAACTTTATGCCATAAAAGGGCACTTGGCTTGGGCCACTCAACCCATAAAGTCTCCTGAAACAAAAGAAGAAATTACTCTGTACCCGGCGGCTGGCTCATATTTTGGGGTGGAAGCCTGCCACCGTACCGGGTCCTATACCCGATTGGAAAAGACCGGAAGGGAAAAGACTGATTCTTCCAGTTTAATTCATCATTTTGTTTTTATTCGAACAACGCCAATGTAATGAAATTGATATATCTCCACAGTATGATTTTTCTATGGCAATCAGCACAGCAATTTACAACACCATATTGAAAGGCATTTAACCATCGAAAGAGGGAAATTGATATTAAAAGAGGATTAACATTAGAAGAAAATTCATTTTACTCCAATTTCCTGTATTATTACAATTATTGTGGTTAGCTCTTGTAGATGCAACTCTTTCACCCTTCCTACATTATGTTTCAAAACTTTTTACATGGATTTATACGAAATTAATCATTATTTCCTTTAAAAAAAAAACGATTTTATACGACGATTCTTCCTTTTTTCTTTCTAAATAGACGGATGCATTGGGAGGACGATTGTCGTCCTATTACATTTTCATTTTGATCATTCAATAAATTAAATTTTTATATATATTCAATATAATTTGCTATGTGGAATAAATATTAATTTTTATATATATTCAATATAATTTGCTATGTGGAATAAATATTAATTTTTATATATATTTGATATATATATATTTTTTTTAATTAAATAAATATATAATTATAAAAATGTTAAGAGGGTACTTACAGTACCTTTCCCTCGACGACGAGCGCTCGTTGACGATTTGGAGGTAAGCAAGTCCTGGAATTTTTGGTAGTGAAGAATCGCGTTCATATATCAAATATTAACACACGAGTATTAAGACATAGAATAGATCTTAAGGGTGTATAAAATCATCTAAAAATTCAGCTATCAAAGTGTAAATACATATAGACTTCCTTGAATATCAGAACCGTATGGTCTTCGAATGTGGTAATGCTCGCTGCTACTTCTTCTACTGCTTTTAATGTATAATATTTCGTTTATATGCAATCCGTTGGTCAATATATGGATTGAGTGATTTGACTAACTCTTCTGGATCTAACTTTTCAGTTGATTTATCACTCTTGGTTGAACTATGTTTGAATACACAATGCGCCTTTTTGCATACAAACGGTGTGGTTTCCCAGAAACAGGGAGTACGGTCCCGCCGTTTCCCAATCAACATGTGCCGCTCCGTACGATGACGATCTTCACCTCGCCTTCCAACCACCTGTTGCACCACACTTCGGGACCTAATGCTGATGGCTCACGGCGATATTGGCAGCTGCTATCATTTTTTTACAGGCACTGTCGTAGAAAAAGTAGCATAGGTGAAGTTTTTCCTTTTTTTCCTTCTTTTTTTTTCCGCTGTGCATCCACAGGATGGTAAAAGTTGTCTCTGCCACAAACGTTTTATTAGCACGTCTCCCTTGCCAACCATCCAAACCTACTTCTCAAATGATCACCACAAGCACACAAATCACTTCACCAGATCCCTGTTGGCACTTGATCGAATGCCGTCTTCTCTACGAAGCGGTTTATGGGAAACTGTCCCCTGAAAACATGTTCGAGGCAAACGCAATAACCTCGCTCGTACCATATGGAAATAGAAGTGCCATCTATGTGTGAACATGCGGTGGTGATAATGCACACTCATTTCGGTTATTTTTAAAATTCGAAATTGTGTAGATTCGATTAAGTTTTCAATTGAAAGCAATTTATGTTTATAATTATTAGGCGTAATTAAGGGGGAAATAAATCGAAAGAATAGGACAGGCACACGTTAATTACCAACAAACAAAACAATTTTTAATTATTATGGTTGGAATGGGTAAAATTTGACAAATTTTGTGGGGTTTAAATGATACAATGATTTTATCGTTCCTATAATTTAAGGGGTTAACCGTTTCGTTCTAAGCATTTGCATACCGCATTACACCGCGATTAGTTAAATTATGTTCAAAAGATATTGAAATAAAATCACTACACATTAAAACAGTTTTAGAATTTTGTTTCCCGGGTGTTAAGTACAAAAGAAATTTTTCCCTTTAATTATTTTTCATGCGAAAAAAAACGAGTGTCGCGATGAGGAAGGTGACTGAATGGTTACTCCTTGTTGAATTAAGTTGGTGCTGTGTGCCTGTGTCAGCGCTGCTTTTAGAGCCATAGCTCCTAGATTACTACACAATGTTAATGAAATTTGGAAGTTTGATAGAAACTATAAGAATCTAAAGAGTTGTGTTAAAAAACTGGAGGTCAGGTCGCAAAAAATAAAATGGCGGTCAGTTGAAACTCAAAACTTTAAAGTCTTCTAAAAGTCGCAATTTTGATCCGATGTATATGAAACTTGACTTTAGAATAGAAATCAGTTAGATCACATTTCAAAATGGCGGCGGTTTAAATATGCGACTTTATCAAGTTTTTGTGGCCCTCTAGCGGTCACATTTTCGAACGGATTTTGATGAAACTTGAGATTATGGATCTTTGTACTAAGTTCTTGTATTATGCAGAAATTGTTTTGAATCGAATGAAAAATAAAAAAGTCGAATTTTCAAACATACAATAATATTTTTAGCTGCCATTTTCACTAAAAATTGAATAATTTTGCCCTGCCTAGAGTGAAACTCTGATTTGAACGAGATTTGGCACATTGTTTGATGAGGTCCTAGCATACAAAGATTTAAAATAATCCAAAATCAAATGCATGCATTCAAACTGGCGGCCCCCAAAGGTCAGAAGGCAAACGCAATTCGCTAGTTTAGTAGCAACTGAAATAATGAATATTTTTCATGGAAACGTTTAAATTACTTAACTTAGAAGTATTTATATAGCAGGCAATTTTTAAGGATACTGTTAAAATATTTTTACAGTACCCTAAAAAATTATGAAATCGTGACTTATCTGTCCGTCCGTCCATCCGTCCGTTTGTTCGTGCGTCACAATAAGTTTCCTTGCAAACCACATGAGCCAGAATGAGGAAATTTTCTACGTAGGTCAAAAGTGGTGCCTCTTAAAATTTGCAGGGCTAGAAAATATTTTAAGGTGTTTAAGGGGGGTGCCCCCATACAGGGGAGTGACATAAACATTTTTTAATTTCTGTAGCTCTCTAGCAGCCAAGTTTCTCAACAAATTTCAGTAAATTTGTAATTATAAGTTATTGAGGCAAGTTAATTTAATTTAATTTAATTATGCAAATCGGATGACAAATAAAAAGGCGAAATTTACAGCTTAATATTTTTAACAGCCGTTTTCAATAAAAATTCGAAATGATGGGCCCTGATGGTTCAGAAAAGAATTGAAAATATATATTTTAATGGCAACGTAGATGCTGATTAAACTTTTATGGAAATCGTTTGAAATTAACTATTTGAGCTATTGAGGCCAACAAGTTATCACCTTTGTGTGGTAACCACTGTGAAATGTGTAAACAGCAAATGTGACAAGGGTGAAACCTGTCTTTATATGTTTATAACAATTTATTATCCGCCGATTTTCAATATGTGATCCATACGTGTGCAACTCAATTTAACTAGCAAAATATTTGCGCCACTATAAAGGGTCTCGAAATACGAACGTCGGCAGATTCTTTTTAATGGTTAATAAATACCCATGTGGTACTACGAAAGTTGTAAGAAGTCTAGTAGTAGGCAAGCCAAATTTTATTTCGAAACCTTACGCTACATACGAGAAATTTACCTTTCCGGCTGGTGCTGCCAAAGGGGATTTTTCTATTGTGATTGTTTTAGCTGTAGACAAAGTCACCTCATTAGCCTGTTGGATTTGATGTGCAGGTTCTAGAGATTCCGTGGCAATGATTTGTATTTGTCCAAGGGTTTGTCCGTTTTCTGCAACAAGATTTTGTGCTTGAACAATGTTTTGCGATTGGGTTACAACTGTGACGGCTTGATCTTGGTCATTGTTGTCCGCACCACCTTGATTGTGGATACCTTTATGATGGTTTAGGAGGGTCAAGTGCGTGAACATTAGACCACAAACATCACATCTGAAACTTATGTTGGATATTGTGTTCGCCACTGGTTTATTCATCACCTGTAAGCGTCTCTGCCCATCGACAGTAGCCATGTCAGCCCAAGTTCTATTTTAAGCAAGTTGCATGAACGACCGATCACAGTTTGAGCACTTGTACTTCTTAACGGGATTATTTCTTTCTTGTTAACAGATTGAACATTCATATTCTGTTACTTCGTGAACTGAGCGCTTATGCCTCGAAACATAAAGTTTACTTTCGAAGTGATGCCCACATATATCACAACTGAAACTTTCCTTATCGTTATGCGTTTGAAGATGATTGTTGAAGAATCATCAAATTTCCGACTGCATAGAGGGCATAGATAGCGTGGAATTGTAATGGGTTTAGGCATAGAATAGCTGGTATTGTCGCTAAGGGTAATTGCTGCACCGCATTGGGAGTGTATAGAAATGTCTCTTATGCATTCAACTTTTGCTACATTCATAATTTTATCGCCTTTGTTGCTTTCAGGTTTTACTAGTAATTTAATTTCACCATCACAGCTCGACCTATTGATCAGTCGGTGAATTGTAGTGTCTCTTTCCTCATCATTAGAGCTATCAGGATTTTCGCTCTTAAACACATAATCTTTGGCAACATCCTCTTTCATCTGACTGTTAAATTCATTCTCCTATTCGAGGACCTCATCGTCCGAGTTCATGAGCACGATTTCAAAGGAAATTATCTGTTCAAAATTTGATTACGGGCTCGGATCAGCAACAGCACTTATTGGAGGGAAGATGTTCCCTAACTGATTTTGGACTTCAGCACATTGTTTTTTGAATAGACTTAGGGATGTAAATGCTTCAAGGCACTTGGGACATATATGTTGAGGGGAACCATCGTCTTTTTGCCATTGCAATTTTTGCATAGGAGATAGGAAGGTGTTCGAGCAGTGTGCTAGTGTGCCTGCTCGATTACTACAGCATATCCAGAATATCCACCCATCTAGCGGAGCTGAAGGCATTCCTGACGTTGAGTGTCACCAACAGGATGATCCGTCGCTTGGTGCAACTATACGCCTCTGCCTTTTGGGCCGTGCTGACCACCTCTGCAATCGCATCAATGGTAGAACGTCCTACTCTAAAGCGGTACTGCCGAGCAGATAGGTCCTCAGTAGCACGAATTGCGTCAGTGAGTCTTCCCTTGATGAGTTTCTATAGCACTTTCCCAGCCGACGGCGATTCGAGATTCCCTTCACCTTGCTGATCAGCACAAGCCTCGCCACCTTCCATCGTATCGAGAAAACCCCATCCCGAAGGCAAGCAAGGATGGGATAGGGCGCATCTTAGATGCCCCATTACTGTAATCCTTTACCGGCTTTAACTTCTTCAACATACTCACTACATGTTCTCCTGCTTACCACACTTGTTCTTCTGTAGCTTACTAACCTTTGTGCCAGACCATTGGCATGTGTGCTGTATACGAACCGAAATCACATCAATTTTGTTACTAAATTCACCAGAACTCACTTTCTTCAAATCCAAGCTATCTATTTTCTAATTAACTTATTAAAGTGAAAGATATTGCTTGTGAAAAGTAGGAAGTGCATCATTCTTTTGGATAGAATGACATTGCAGGTGATGGGGACATTGACAAAATAACTGCTCAAATACCGGTCTTCATGGTTGTTTGTATTAACAACCCTTAGAGAATCTATAATAGCCTCCGATACTCCGGAGCGACATCGGGAAGAGATGTGTCATCCATACATGAGTTGCACAGAATTTGACGAAACATCAATAAACGCACTCGTGTTGATGATAGATGTCACCCGAGTGATCGTTCCGGAAGTAAGTAGTTGACGTCTTGTCAAATTCCAAGCCTGTGTAGCGAGACATGAAAATTCGGACAGAATGAAAAAAACAAAGGCACCTAAAATCCTCCATTTTGTTTGTCGTGTGCCAGGTTCTGTCCCAAAAATAATATCCATGTGAGTGCACAAAAAGAGCAGGATTTTCTACAAAGAATGTGTCATTCGGCCCGAGTGCTTACACGCCAGACCCCTAACCATGGAGTGATGTAGTGCAAAGAACATTCAATTGCCCGGGGAGCACAAAGCTATTTAAGGCTCTTCTTAATCAATGATTTGAGCGAAATTGCCGGTTAAAATTGAGTAACTCTGGATTTTCTTTTAAAGCAAAAACATTTTCTTGAATTAAATCATTTTTTATGCCTGCATATCGTAGGTTAGGTACCAAACCATTCTGACATGAGCTTAGCTCTGTCTACCCAACTTATTATGAGCTTATAATTGAAAGCAATTTGTATCAATGAAAAAGTATTAATTGTTGATTTCCTAGAAAGAACCGACGGCTGGAAATTTGCACATGATAATGTTGGCTCCCTGTATTTGATTCAAAGCAAAAAAAACTCTTTAGATTTAAAACAAGTTGAGTAAGCAGGAGAGTGCTCCTACCGGAAGGTCTTTGTAAACATCCTAGGGTTAGAAACAAGTTTTCTGATAGCGTGAATCGATGACTTGAATTATTCATCAAATACTTGGATATGAAATTGTTCAAATTTATGCGAAAAATGCACAGTTTCTTTCATAAGCACAGTGTAGCCACCATTTTGATCTAGCTTAAATAATTGTTTTGATTATTCGGCCAATGGAACATATTCAAGTTCAACACCATTCCTTAAATTTTCATGAAAATTGAAAGAAAATAAAAGTGCCTAGGTCGATTAGAAATATGTATCAACCATGTCCACGTGTTATTGTTGTTGTAACCCCATACAATTGAAATCGCTATAACTCACTTGATTATTATTCTATCTCTATTAAATTTTATGAACGTACACATCTTATATCAATCTTTATAATTGCAAAATTTCAAAAAAATTAAGGTACCGTTTTGATTTTATGGGCGAAAATGTGAAATCTATAAATCATACTATTATTAACAAAGTTGAGTGAATTTCGATTTCTGTGGTATTTGTTGCCCTTGTACTCCTAAAGTTCCACATTAGTGACAATTTTCAGATTTTTCGGCTCAAAGATGTCCAATCGCGAGGGGGGGGGGGGGACACAAATTTTGCGTACATTGTGCCTTCCCCTGGACCCCCTTATTCATAAAATGAGTTTTTTATTTCTGGTTCTATAAGTTCTAATCAAGACCTTTCATTTGATATCCCACTCGACTACCTTTGATTAAAAAAACTTTTTAAGGGTTCATTCGTTATTAGGGGGGACCCCCTTAACAATTTTTTAAATTTTTGTTAAGACCTTAACTTTCGAGAGACCATCACTTCTGACCTTTTCACAAAGTCTTAGCATTCTAGCTTCTATAGTTTCTGAAGAAACTAGCTGTGACGCACGGACAGACAGGTTGCGAAACTAGTAGGTCTTTGTAAAAAAATTTTGTACAAAGACCTAAAAACGTATTCTTAAGGTTTCAAAGGTGTGAAATTATGAATGAGATTTGATCTATAAGCATAAACTCTATAAAATAATTAGAAAGAAATATTTAAAGTTTGTTTGGAAATGTTTGTAATGCATGGATAGTACTACTGTGATCAAAAAATAAGGTAACATTTGAATTTAAACTGCGTGCTTCGAAGGATTTGTAGAATTTTTTTTTAGGTTGGTAGTACTGTCAGTGCCATCTTTGTCAAATTTACATGTCAAAATATTCATTAGTGTTTGAGATACGCGTCGTTTCCGGAATGGCCTTCAGTTCCGTCTTCGCTGCGGCTTGAATCTCCTCTATCGTATCGAAACGGTGTCCCCGGAGCGGTCTTTTGAGCTTGCTGAACAGCCAGAAGTCGCACGGCGCCAGGTCAGGTGAATACGATGGTTGCGGAACGATATGGGTCGAGTTTTTGGCAAAATGATCACAAATTACGAGTGCAGTATGGGATGCTGCATTATTGTGGTGTAAAAACAAATTTAATGCAAATTCAACAAATTTCGACATCGCGAAAAGCGAAAAACTCAGTTTTAGCAGCACACAAAACGACGCGTATCTCAAACACTAATGAATATTTTGACATGTAAAGTTGACATAGGTGTCACTGATAGTACTACCAACATAAAAAAAATAATTCTCCAAATCCTTCAACGCGCGCAGTTTAAATTCAAATGTCACCTTATTTTTTGCACTCAGTAGTATGTTGTCGGATTATACTCAATCATAAACTAATATCCGCATCCGCCGATATTACTAATAATTGCTCATTTGTAATCTGAAATTAACGTTTTTTTTCAATTATTTACTTAAAAATATCCAAAAGTGTAAAATAAATCCAAACCACATTCAACCAACGTAACCTTTTAAGCCAGTGTGTATTGCATGTCTAGTCTGAATGCAATTTATTGAAAACAATTGAAATATTTAGCAAACACAAAATCTTAAATTGATTGCAAAACGGACAAAGCACCGTTAAACAAAAACGTCGGTCTGAATATCACGTACATGCCGAAAATACATAACTAACATGAAATAGCTAGATGATCAGATTATTATTTATTAAGACATGTATAAATATTTTTTTGCAATCAAAATGGAAACATATTTATCATTAGATAATAATGCACTTGAAAACAGAAAAATTCACATCGATGACGCGTATCCAGGGTTTTGCACTAAAATACCAAACCCTATTGCAATCACGACCTGTGTCCGTTTGCCCGTCCGTCCGTCTGTATGCCACAGCACTTTTTCTTCGAAACTATAGAGGCTACAGCCATGAAACTTAGTGGAAAGGTCAGAAGTGGTGACTTCTTGAAAGTTTTGGGGTTGAAACTTTTTCAAGGGGGTTTAAGGGGTCCCCCCATATAGGGAGGTGACCCTTCAAAAAAAAATCACCATTTGTAGTCGAGCTGGGTGTCATTGGAAAGGGCTTAATGGGATGTTTTCAAAACAAGTCTTAAAATTTTCTTATAAGCTCAGTGGGAGGCAGGAGAACGGGAAATGTACGAACTTTTCGCGTATCCCCCCTCGCGATTGGATACCTTTCATCCGAAAAATCTGAAAAAAACATGAATGTAGGCCTTTATGAGTAGAAAAACAACAACAAATACGTAAGAAGTCGAAATTCACTCAACGTATACGAATGACTTTTTATAAGATTGACCAGACCTGTAAGTTTCACAAAGATCAAAGTGCATTAAACGATGTTATAATGGTTTGAATTATCCTGTATTACTATGGAACAGTATGCGCTGTATTACTACGGAAACATATGGCTCTGGAACAATATTCGCTTTTTACCGATTCAGACACTACAGTTTTGCTAGGATTTGCATGAACGTTTCAGGAATGATAGGTATCACAACAAACAAAATAGTGGCTGCTTTACATGCGAAGATTGAATACTTTTGAGTTATTTTTGCCCAGCTTCAACGTTTAAGCTACATGCTTTTAACACTTGAATCAATTTAACGAATGATTGAAGATGAGTACCTACAACTAATACTCGTACGTGAAAAAAGTCGAGGAGGCAGGAAAGAGCTCATAACAGAACAGCATTGTAAACATTTTAGGGTTCGGTAAAAATTTTCGGATGCTATGAATCGATGATTACAGTGCATGGGAGTGGCCCCTGAAAAAAAATTTTATCAAAGATTGCCGATATGAGTATCAAATGAAAGGACTTTATGAGAGCTTTTCAAAACAGTTTTTAAACTAATAGTTATCACTTCAGTGTGGGCACTGGGGGGAACACACGAATAATGTTTTTCCTCCCTCACGATTGGAGACCTGTGATCTAAAAAATCTGAAACAAGTTATCAAGGGAGATATTTATGAGTACAACAATAACAAATACCTCAGAAGCCAAAATTCGTTCAACTTTGTTAATAATAGTACGATCTATGAATTTTGCATTCTCTCCAATAAAATGCCTTTAAACCCAACAAAATTCTATATTTAGGGAGCCTAACACAAGGCCCTAATACTTTGTAAGTCTGATGAAATTCGTATCATATTCATGGAAGCTATATTCATTTGAATTTCTCCAATTACAACAATATAACATACTAGTTTGGTATTTCATGGACTTCCTATCGAACCAGACACTGCAGTTTTGATTTGATCTTCTTAAAATTTTCAGATAAGATCGATGACATAAATGCTTCTGGGATTTCATGATTTGAGTAATTTTTGTTAGTTGAAAATGGAGAAACAACTGATTTTCTTTTATACGAGCAAATCTCTTTGACATGTTCCTTGATTTTATTCGTTGCAGGTCATTGCATTTTGTAAGTTCAGGACAAAACCCTTCTGACATGAGCGAAGGTCTGTCTACCCAACTCTCTTATTTTGCGATAATCGTAGCATTATTGTTCAGATCTCATTTTATTGGGGTTTTTTATTCTTCGTTTATTTCAAAGTGAATAAAACAATGAACTGCTAAAAAAATTCCGATCTTTCCTTCCCGTCGTTGGACGTTTTTTAGAGGTAATGAAAGGTAGGAATGTCGGTGAGTGGATGGGGTTTACATAATCCGTGACTGATCGATTCAATGGTTTCGGTTCGGACTTTCTTTCACCGCGTCGGTGAATAATGGTGGTTTTGATTGCTATCGTCTCTCTTTTTGGAAGTTTAGCTTTCTTTACGGAGCTTCTGCGAAAAGAGTGAGCCCAGAAAAAGCGTGCGGAACAAAAAAGCAAACGGAAGTGCCATCAGTGACATCTATACTCTAACTCCCTAGCCTGGCTGGTGTCTACACTTAGCTTACAGTAGACTGCAATACTCTAGCCCTCTAACCTGGTTGGGGCCTGCACTCAGCATACAGTAGACTATATGGGGATTATTAATAAGCTATGCGCGATCCCCATAAGAAGAAAGAATATTACTTTACTAAAAACAAATATGACTTTATTAGTGAAACTAAAGAACAGAATTATAAGTATAGAATTGAATGTAGTGAAGGACTACATGTTGGCGCGTGCAATGCTGACTCGTCGGAGATTGCGAACGAAGTGGCCGTCTCGTTGACATGAGTTGAGAAATTCATGGCATCTACTAACTGCTTGATGCACTCCTTGCGGTGAGCATGTGGACCCCACAGTACTCCCTCCCAAGTGACATTTTGATGAGAATGTCACGATCGAAAAATGGCGTTGAAAAATGTCGTAAATGAGCCTGGAGCAATGGCGGGTTGCGTAGCACATGTTCAGATGATGCACTTTCAATGTCGTGAATGTTGCTGTGGGGCTGCAGTGCGAGGTTGGGCATATGACGTAGTGCGAGGTCGTGCATGCTGCCTGGTGTGAGGTCGGGCATGCGACACTGTCGGGCTTGCTGCCTGGTGCGAGGTCGGGCATGCGACATTGTGCAAGGTCGGGCATGCAGTCTGGTGCGAGGTTGGGCATGTAACACTGTGCGGGGTCGGGCATGCGACACTGTGTGGGTTTGGGCATGCGACACTGTGCGAGGTCGGGCATGCGGTCTGGTGCGAGGTCGGGCATGCGACACTGTGTGGCGTGTTGGCAGCGCAATCGAACATGCGATCGAGGCAGTGTGACGTACACATGCGAACGCGGTGTCTGTTTGGGCATGCGTATGACGGGTGCGTGATCGGGCATGTCGGGATTGCATGCGGCGTGCTTGCGCTGACTCGTGAAGCTACGACCTGTGGCGATAGTAAAAAGATGGCGAGCACATGACTCGTGTAACAAAAACGTGAACTTGAACAAAAACGGGGTCACAACTATGGGGATTATTAATAAGCTTTGCGCGATCCCCATAAGAAGAAAGAATATTACTTTACTAAATACAAATATGACTTTGTTAGTGAAACTAAAGAACAGAATTATAAGTATAGAATTGAATGTAGTGAAGGACTACATGTTGGCGCGCGCGATGTTGACTCGTCGGAGGTTGCGAACGAAGTGGCCGTCTCGTCGACATGAGTTGAGAAATTCATGACATCCACTAACTGCTTGATACGCTCCTTGCGGTGAGCATGTGGACGCCACAACTACAATACTCTAGCCCTCTAACCTGGCTGGTGTCTACACTAAGCATACGGTAGACTTAAAGAAACTGGATAATTATTAATTGAGAAGCTTTTTACGTCACTTGCACATGGAGCTCAAACCAAGTTAATATCTACACTCAGCTTACATAAGACTAAAATTGGATATTCATTCATTGAGAAGTTTTTCATGTCATTTGCACATTGGGTATAAAATAATGCAAAATGCTCAGTTATATTTAGACCAATAACTTGAACATTACTAAGGAAATGGGTTAGAAAATACAGTCGAATCTCATTCGCGGATAAAATTGTATGAAAATTTATTAGTGGAGTTTATTTAGCGTGGACATCAAAATGATGGTGTATATTTGGAAATGACCCTGACTTTGCTTTTTGGTGTTGTTGAATAGCTTATTCATGCATTTAACCGCATAATCAAATATTAACAAGGGGTTTAAATGGGCCCAACATATTAAGGGAATTCGTAAAAAAATAAGTTTTACAAAGATTTAATAATTTTGTGGCTAGCAGTAGTCAAGAAGAAAAATTGATGAAAACTATTGAAACGGTAAACGATTCAAAAAGATTGAAACTGCTGCAATTCTTCATGAAATAAAATTCAGGTAAATTTTAACGACTACTATTAATGAGTAAATTTGCAGAACTTTTGGAAGTCTAGGTTAATAAAAGCAAAAAAAATATTTAATATATCCTAGATTTATGAATTTGTCTCATTTGTTCCTTATTTTGTCCTGAATTTATCTATATACAACCTTTCAACCTTAACATAATCATTTGCAAAACGAAGCTAAACTTCCCACCGGACACTCCCAGGGCTTGAAAGAGATAATAATGAGGTAGATTACTTGTAGAGCATAGTCAAATTATTTTGTTTGAAATTATTTTGTCACGTTTTAAATCGGTAATTTGATTGGTGGCTGAACTAGATGCATTCGAGCATAGTCTATTCGGTAATACCTGCGACGGAAAATCCTCTCCAAACTAGCTGGGCGACAAGTAGCTACCGCGGAATAGACTACAGTAGGCCTTAAGAGGCATGGTCCGTTGTTATGTCTATAGATTTCACATCTTTAAGCTGATGAGAGTTCGGTATCGACTTCTTTTTGAAGACGAAACGGAGTTCAAATCATTACAAATCCCTATAGCATTTCTCATTGTAGTTACAATAACTCTTGAGTAGAAGGCAAATGTTGCGTTTATGTATATTGACCAACTGCTTAAAACGGGTATTGAAATATTCATGTAAAATTCCACAAACTCTCAACAATACTAGTTGTGTCCGAACAGTATCCGACTAACGTTCATATCCCTAGGGTGGTGTTAGTTTTAATCATCTGATTCACGACATCCTTGAAAATAGTCCCTGCATGGTTCAGCGGTATGCTCTCAATGGTATTTCAATACCCTGAAGCAGTACTGGAATTCAAGAGTATTTATAACATGCTTTAGCATGAGTGTTTCTTCTTTTCACGTCAACTGACTAAAAAAGGGGAAAGATCCTAGCAATCTTTGCGTATAGATGTGTTTTGAATCACTCCTGTCAAAAGTTTTCAAAAATTAAAATAATTCTTTAAAATATGTCAGCCCGTGCTGTTTTCTCTTTTCACGAACTTTAACCAATATAATACACTGAGCGTAAATCAAGGCTTCCTGCCGGTAACTACGACATCCATGAGAATTTGTGAGAAATTGCTGGTTGTACTTATGCTGCACAGAGTTTGCTTAAATGTACTGGTGCATTAATGGGGGCACAGGTCAGAAAATCCTCAGATACACAAGAACAGGATGAGCTAAGCCCATATAAAATGCATAGGAGAGCATGCGATCAGTTTCTGCTTCTTCCAAGTCAGTCGTTTCCTCTCCGGCTGCCTCTTTTCGCTCACTTTCTTGTTCCAGAAGCTCACTGGATTTGATCAAGATGTCAAGTTGACTGATGCAAATTGGATGCCAAATTGGCCAAATTACAAGTTTCGTCGCAAATTTTATCCGATATTAAAACTGTGGAAAAGGTTCACGATCTGTTCGTTCCAACTGTTTTAATATTCTATTGTGCTTTGTAATTCGAATCATTGAGTAATTAAATAATACTGGAGTGGACAACCACGTGACAATATGGTTGCAACAACCCCTGCGACACTTTTCCTACTGCTACGCTCTTGTTTACGAACTTAGAGAGAGCCAAATTGCACAAGCAAACATGGCTGCTGCTCAATGTAAACAAGTTTTCATACAATACCAAAAATTTGCTTTCTATTTGAAAAACCTTCAGCATTGTATGAAAAACATGCAAAACATTAACATATTAACTACTCACTTGTGAAATGAAACACCTACAGATCCTTTTCTGCTATGATTTTTACACGAAGGCACAACACATTTCATTTTGAAATTGTAAATTAATTTCACAGTGTCACACGTTAAAGTTACTTGAATCATAAACCACAATCGAATCTTTAAACACTTGGCACGAATTTAGATCGCGAACACTTTCCACAGTTTTAATATCGGACAAAATTCGCGACGAAACTTGCAAATTGGCCAATTTGGCGTCCAATTTGCATCAGTCAACTTGACAGACAGTTCACATCTAGCCAGCTTCTGGAACAAGAAAGTGACCAGAAAGAGGCAGACGGGGAGGAAATGACAGACAGTTCGCTTGGAAGAGAGCAGAAACCGGTCGCATGCTCTCTCATGCATTTTATATGAGCTTAGCCCATCCAGTTCTTATTCATCTGAGATTCGAATAACTTTAACGTGTGACACTATGAAATTAATTTACAGTTTCAAAATTGTAATGCCTTCTGTAAAAACTACAGTTGGATCTTTAGGTGTTTCCTTTCACAGGTTATTAGTTAATATGTTAATGTTTTGCATGTTTTCCTCATAATGCTGAAAGTTTTTCAAGAAGAAAACAAATTTTATGTATTGTATGAAAATTTGCGTACATTGGGCCGCAGCCATGTGCAATTGCCGCTCTGTTAGATTATAAACAAAAGCATGGCATTACGAAAAGTAGTCGCAGGGGTTGTTGCGACCACATGGTCACATGATTGTCCAGTCTAGTATTATTTAATTACTCAATGAGAAAATTATTTAGGCAGACCTTATATTTGTCAAAAACAGATCATATATCAAGATTATGATTTTGACATTTTGTATATTTATAGTAACTATTTATCCTGATGCATGTCGCGAACAGATGTCTTTGAATGAGAGCGATTTCTCTACAAAATGGCAGTTATTGCTCCAATTTGATTTTTAATTTTAAAGAGAAATTTTAATTCTCAATTAAATGGACATTTTTTGCTATTGCTATAAAATACTTACCTCAAAAATGCTCTGTAATTTCAGCTGCTAAAATGTAAATGTTGAAATCTTGGGCTCCTTGAAGTATGCAAAAATACCACACAAAAGACAATTGACCCCAAAGAAAAACACAGAAGCAATTAATAATCCTATTCTGCACTTACAACGAAACGCTACTAAGGCTACAGCCAGTATCTAGGGGGTGCGAGTCGAGTTTAAACTAGTGGTACCTTGGGTTTCTGATAAACTTAAATCTGATTTTCCCCGAAAAAAATTACAACTATGGGTTCTAGAGCGCAACTTCTTCCTTGCGGCTACCTCCACACTTCAAGGTCCATTATTCCTCCTTCCAAGTAAGCTATTGTTTCACGCCCAATTGGACTTTTTCGTTCTCAACACCATGCTTCTAGTAGGGTTATCATAATGTCGTATTCAAAGTCAAAGTCAAAAGCGCTTTATGCAATACTAATCGGTATAAATTTTAAAAGAATATAATGCAAATTCCTAACAACAATAAAAAACTTAATGGCCCAAATGGCTCTCTAAATTGATACGTTATCATTAATCACATTTTAAAATAACTATAGCAAATTTAAATCAATGAAGATTATTACATATTATTCCATTCAATTGGAAAAAGGAGAAAAAACCAACCAACACTATCCTAAAATTATTTATAATCTTAACACAACAGTGAACTTTGATCCTACACCTAATATGGTTTAACTTAATTCTAATAAAATGCAATCAAAAACGTTATCTTGTACAAAAAAATTCTATCACAATGTTCCTAACCTAAGCGTTTAACCTTATCTCTAACCTAATATAATAAACATAACATATACCTAACCTATACCTAATTTTTAACACAAATAAACAACAATACTAAATGTAGCAATAATGAGCTGAAACTCAAAACTAAATAACGAAAAACACAAAAATTGGAAATAAACACAAATAATTTAGACATTGTCATTCAGCCACCAATACCTGGACTGCACCGTCTCAATTTGATCAGCTTCAACGAATCTAGCAAATGAATATCTCCATTGGAATTGTTGGTCTCGTGAACTCAAACTCGGAGGATATTTTATCTTCTTATCGGTGGCCCGTCGATATATGTTATATATAACTGGGACGCCGTCAGAATCAACAACATATCGATTCATGTCCAAATACACGAATGCTTCCGGAGGAATGAAGCCAGTAGCGAGGCAAGTCGCAATATACCCGTCTGTAGGGTGGAACGGCCGAGAAATCCAAGGGTTTTCACTCACAGTAACAGATCTTGCGATATGATTCCGAAGAAGTTTCAATACAAAGATATTGACCCTCGTCACTTCAGCAGTTTGGTAAATTCTTCTATTCGATATGTAATGTTTCCAACCCGTTTCAGGCTTTCTGTACAAACCAGTACATGCACGAAGACATTTCCTATCGAAAACTCTTAATTTGTCCATAGTACTAGCACTCTGGTTGTACCAGATCTGACATCCATATGTGAACACTAGTCTAACCAGGGTCTTGTAACAGATAATTTTGACCTTTTGATCAATGTATTTGGAATGAAAGAGTTTTCGTAGGGCCATGACTACTCTTAGTGCCTTACTGAGCATGATTTTAACATGTTCAGTATAGTACAGATACTGATCGAGATAAACGCCGAGGTATCCAACACAGGATTTTCTAAACTACCCTCGCCAGCCATGATGTGGAAATCTTTCCAATTACGTTTCAGGTCTTGACTGACCCCCCCAGCGTTGTCCAAAACAAGATTGTTTCACACTTCTGCGCATTGATTTTCATTCGCAAATTGTCAGTGTACAGCTGCATATCATTGAACATTTTTTGCAGATTGTTCTGAACTATTGTAGCTTTTCGGTCTGCCGTATAGATGATCAGATCATCAGCAAACGCTACCAATGATCGCGTTGGCGAGACGTTAAAATCAAAGCCGTTCAATAGCTTGCGAATGTAGATTGAGAAGAGCAGAGGTGTAGTAACTGTTCCCTGCTGTAGACCATTCAAGACCTTGAACTCGCACATTGTTGTCAGATTTCCATCAGTTACAACAAACAATTTCCCGTATAACATATTACACATCATGGCGACAAGGTGTCTGGGGAACTTGTCCTGAAGGAGTTTAAAAACGAGTCCATCTAACCACATCGTATCGAAGGCTTTCTCCATATCAATCAGACATGCTCCAACACATTGTCTATCATTTAGTTTCCAACACATGTCTGAGGTTACTTTCGTTATTGCATGTGTGGTCGAATGCCTGGCACGAAAACCAAATTGGCAATTCGGCATCAACTCATATTCCTCAATGTGGGCGTTTAATGCTCTGTTGAGTATCACTTCAAACACCTTGCTGGTGTTAGGCAGCAAGCTGATTGGGCGATAGCTTTTCGGGCACGAAGATTCTTTTCCTTTCTTCAAGATCGGAAATACCTAGCCTTTTTCCACTCATTTGGGAAATATGAATTGCTCAACATATTGTTCAACAATATGCAATCATTTCTAATAGTAACCTCAGGCAAATGTTGAAGAACTACATTTGGAACACCATCAGTACCACATGATTTCATGTTGTTTATCTTGTAAAATATGAAACACAAGTCTTCATAGCTGACAAAATAATCAATAAGATTCAAGCTCGGTATGAGGTCAGATGTTAATGTTTCATTGAAATGAAGAATTGATTGGCCATTCAGGCTTGATTTGAAGTCGGAAACTTTTGCTTCAACGACTTCTGAAAATATTTCGTTCCCTCTCTCAGGGTTTGGTAGATGAACCAATTCAAAATGTGTTCCAATCAGGGCAAGTTTATCCAACCCTTCACAAATAATCCTGTTTCCATTTCTATCCGGAGTCGTACTATCAATTTCGATACCAGCCCTATCGAGAAGATTTATCTCATCACTAGTGACTTCAAGATTCGATACGTTCACTCGAGACTTCTTGCGGAATAAGCTATTCACTTTCGCAAAAACGCCATCTGGGTCTTGTGGGCTAGTACCCAATTTTTCCGCCCATTGATTGCTGACCTCACTCCTGAAGTATGACCGGATTAAGTTCCAGACATTCTTCAGGTGTAATTTCAACAAAGCCAACGAGGGATGATTGTAGTCCAAAAATCGTCGATATATATTGTTGACGCGTGTAAAAAGAAGGCTTTTCAATCTTTTCAACCTTGCAATGGTTGGTGTTTCATATCCTTTCATATTGTTTCGATGTTTAATCTTGGGAACTACTTTCTCAATCGTTTCCAACGTAAGTTTCTCTAACTTCGACAAATAGACATCTATTTCATCGTTAGTTAGATTCCTGTCATTAGGAACTATCGAGCAAGAGTTGCCCCCATCAGAAAGGGGACATTGCTTCTGGTACTCGTGATTAAACTTCTTTTGAAACTTTCCCCAGTCTGTTTTTTTTAAGTTCAACCGATGATTTTCATATTGAACTGGAATGAGGAAGAAATCATCCCTTTGATGATTGATTTCCATTACGATTGCGTTATGGTCGCTATCATTAGGAAGCGCCTGCAGTTTCCGTTGAGGACTATTAAAGCTGAATTCAAGTCTTGCGTCAGCAATGCAGTGGTCCAAACACGAATTTGTCCTAGGGTATGTTGAGAGCTCCGACCCATATAGATTGCACCTGTTTTCAATTTGGTTCTCTGTTATCCACGATTTCAGGAATACACCTCTGGGATTATTGGTTGCGTTCAGCCATGATGCATACTTGGCTTTCAGGTCACCAGCAAGAATATAATAGTTATGCAGCCTGTTCAATTCGAGTTTTTTAAACAAGGAATTGAGCTCCTCCTTGAGCCTGAGAACAGTTCCACCAGTTGCATAGGCAAAGATAACGAAGAGGTTATCCCTACCTGGCAATGAGATTTTGATACCGGACACTTCAAGAGATTCAAAGCTTTTGAATTTGACTTTTTCAATATTTTGGAAATGATAGGGTCTTCGTACCAATATCCCGGTGCCACCTCCTCCATCACCTATGACCCTATCGTTTCTTACGAATTCAAAATCCTTGAATGTCATGGAGTGCCATGAACTTAGGTGGGTTTTGGTGAGAAGCATGATGTCAGGCTTTTGTCTAATAATGAATTCAATGAGATAATCACGCCGATGTATAGTAACAATGGAGTTGACGTTGATCGAGATGAGACGAATCCTATCCATGGGAATGCGACTGGATGATAAATTATTTTGAGGCATTTGAAACCCCCAAACAATGAAAAACAAGATTAATTTTCGTATCTCGTTTATCGATTCTTTCCGATAGAGAGTTTAGTTGCTGTAAAATTTTGAGGAGCAGCTCATTACTGCCACTTACATTATTTACACTATTTACCGCATTTTTTGCTGGCCCTCTAGCGGCTTGTGCAAATAATACTCCGCGCTTGACGAAGTTCGGAGCTAAAACACTGCGGTGTGGTAGTGTTTGCTTTGGGATAGATTTTAATCTCGCACCCTGATATCGAGAGCATCCTTGATGAGAGGCCGGGTGACCAAAAACACCGCAGTTAACACAATATAATTTCTCTTTTGGCTCCGTCTGAGCCAATTTGCACTCACCGGGAGCATGCAAGTCCTTGCATTTGACGCATCGGTAATGCATGGCGCAGTTGGCAGCCGAATGCCCAAATCGTTGGCAGCGATAGCACTGGTTGATTTCTCGTTTCTGGAGGCGTTCCCACCTCACCACATGGAAATTCAAACATCTGATATGTAGAAGAGCGCTTGGACTGCTCTTATTTGATATTTGTACTAAATAAAGTGGTAAATTTTTTTTCTACCGTCGACCTTCTTGTCGCGAATGTTTTAACTGAGATAAATTCGATTTGTGGTGCTGCTTCCTTGAGCACCTGAAGAAGATCGACGGTATCTTCTCCGCAGCCCAAGCCCTACAACAAGAACGTCTGGTTCTTCTCGCTTTTGGGGGTATATGTCAAGTGCGGAATTTCCCCAGAATTGAAAGCATTTTTTGCTGATTTGAAATCAACCAGTGATTTTGTTCTGATAAATAACTTCTCGGAATTGATTCGTTTAATTTCAAAATTTGTACGCCTCCACAACGCGAGTTCCATCGTTCATTAGCTCCACTCCTGTCTTCCAGTTATCTTAATACCTCTACGTGAATAATTTCCTCTTTTTAATAGATTTTTGGGCTCTTCTAGTTTCACTTCGCCTTTCAACTGCGCGCGTCGAAGGATTTGGAGAATTAATTAGATTATGGATAATTGTACTTAGTTCTTGTACTATACAAAAAATGATCAAAATCGAATGAAAAATAAAAAATTTAAAACGTAATATTTTTAGCTGCCATTTTCACCAATACATACTTTTGTCCTGTCTAGAGGGAAACTACGATTTGAGTGAGATTTGACAGATTAACTGATGAGACTGAAAGATAGAAATATTTTAAAAAATCCAAAATTAAATGCATGTTTTCAAAATGGCGGCCCCAAAGGTCAGAAGGTAAGCGCAATGCGCTATTTTACTAGCAACTGAAGTATTGAATATTTTTGATGGAAACCTTTTTAATGGCTTAACTTGTAAGTATTTATACAACAGACCATTTTAGGGGATTGCAAAATATTTTTACATGCCCTATTAAAATCGCGATCTGTCTTTTCGTCGGTCTGTCCGTCCGTCCGTGCGTCACAGCAAGTTTTCTCGCAAAACACACAAGCTAGAGTGATGAAATTTTCTACGTATGTAGGTCAAAAGTGGTACCCCCTCAAACGTTTGCAAGAAAATTCAATCAGAATAATAATATCAGCACATATGACAATTTTTCGGCTTAATTTTTGCAAGAAACAATTAATTTGCAAACACTGCATTCTCATAAAGTTTATCACCAAGAATATGATAAACCTCATCATATGATGAAGAAAATGTTGACCCTAATTTCGAAATCAACTTCGAGCCTATGCGAGTTATGACAATAGCAAAGGCAAAAGCTCGTGGCTTCTTGAATTTGATCTTTTGCCGTCTCTTGTATGTACATCTATGGTAACTTATGATGCAGCAATTATTCCCCTACATCTGGTCTTAGCTTTGCTTTCCTGTCTGATTAGCACAAGCCTGCTTCCCATCCATTTCCACCCGCCTTCTACCGTTCCTTCCCTCTTTACACTAGCTTTGGCATAGTCATCACAGATGTGCCGAGGCACATTTACCTGGTAGGGGTTGGACAGTGAGAACACTGAAAAAGGGCATTTTCAATCTCCAACAGGCATCAAAGGTAGGTGCATCCTTTTAATAACAATTCTTTATTTCACTCTCATTAGACTAGTAATGGACCTACTGTGCTCATGGTAACTTATAGTGTAGTAAAAACACACACATTCCCGACGTAAGAAGCGAAACATGGTTACCGCCAAAGAAGCTCTGAAGTAAAATAAGTAGAGCTACGAACAAGTACAAGGAAAATTTCCTTTTGTTGCCAAAGGACATCATCAATAAACAAAATATCATACTTGACGAGTGCAATATCGAAAATGTGGGCAATTTTGAATAATTGTCGAAACATAACGAGGAAAGATGGAGAACATAGCTCACATTTTATAATGATTATTTCAGTTCTAGTTATTTTGAACACCAGTCGCATACACAAGGGAACAAAATTTCAAGTTTACCAATCCATGATACGGTCTGTATAATGCTAAGGATGAAAAAGGAATCTTTACTCAAACATCCATCCAAATATCTGCCTCAAGACGCCATAAAAATACGTAGAAGTAAATTGGAATGCCTATACCTAGGAAGGTGAACGCGTGCTGGTAGCTAACTATCTGTGGTGTCACGAGGTGGGTCCTCTTCTTCAACATAAGGCCCACTGCAAATTATTTCCTCACGCGTATGAATTGCAAAACCAAAAAAAGCACAGGCCGGAGCTGAAATCCCTATAATTACCAGATTTGAAACCTATCAACTCTGGCATAATTACACTAGCGACTGCTTTCGTCGAGGTCAAATATTTTCGCGAGCTCCCGAGAAGATTTGGCATCCAGATGGGATTGATGTCATTTGCACCCTATCGACTGGACCTGAGATCCTGACAACAAAGTCTGCTAGCAATGTCGCTTCATTTCGGTTAAAGTCCTATGGCTGATTCAATATTGGAGGAGCTTTCCATCGTTGTGTGTTGTATACCCGATGATCAAAAGAAACGAGAAGACGGAAAATCTACGGGGCTTAACAATTCTCTTTTATGCAAAAGATACGTACGAATGCATTCAAACCACGTGTTGTAAGCTTTATGAACACTACTGCCACCATAAGTGTTCATAAAGCTATTGTTGTCGAATATGCTGGATGAATGTATTTGGCAACAAGAGCATATGCCAAAAGAGTTGAGCCAACCAATTATATTCGCTATCCACAAAAAAGGTGACAAGCTACAGTGCAAAAATTATAGAGACATATCACTGCTTTGTATGGCGTACAAAATATTTGCAAAGATCTTAGAAAATAAAATTGAATCATACGCCAACAGTATTATTGGGGAGTATTAAGGTGGTTTTAGAGCAGGTCAATCGACAATAGACCAATTATTCACAGTCAAGCAGGTACTTGAAAAATGCTGGGGGGCATATGTTAGTATTGATTGTAACTTAATATACTAAATAATGCTTTGCTTTGGCATCCCAGCCAAATTCGTCTGCCTTACCAAAACGACAATGACGTCGATGACCTCCCAAGTCCGCATCAATAACAAACTCACAGATGCTTTTGACGCAAATATCGGACAAAACCAGGGAGATGGGCTGGCCCCATTGCTATTCAATTTGGCTCTGGAGTACGTAATAAGGAAGCTTCTTGTCGATACGCAAGGCACATTACTATACAATTCGAGCCAAGTAGCAGCCTATGTGGATGACATTAATATTTTGTCACGGTCATAAACAACCGGCTACAAATCAATGAGTATAATACCAAGCTCATGACGCAGTCGGGGAAAAATATCTCAAATACACCAAACATCACACTTGGCGAATACAGTATCAAAAATGTGAGCAAATTTGTGTATTTATGCTCCAAAATAACGAGAACCGCTTATGAAAGAGACGTTAATACGATGAAGAATACAGCTCGCAAATAAAGTATTTTTTTTCAGTTTTGACGATCTTGAAGACCGGCTAACTATACAAGAAAAGATGAGAATTAGATGTAATACCATACCTAAACAAACCACAGAAGATAAACTCTTCGAAGCTCTAGAATTTTAAAACAGGCAAATACATTCAACTATAAATGAAAGGAAAAATACCTCAAATACACAAAATATCACACTTGGCGAATAGAGTATCAAAAATGTGAGTGAGTTTATGTATTTAGGCGCCAAAATAATGAAAACGGGTAATGCAAGAGACGAAACACCCCGAAGAATACAGCTCGTAAATCAAATATTTTATTCAGTTTTGACCATAGATATAGAGAGTACTGGATCCGCAACCGGTCGTGAGAGCCGAAGCAATTGGCAACCTGCGCTAAAGTTGTGTGAAGTTGAGGTTTGAGGCGATATGCTTTTGTTTTAGCACTCTATTCACGGCGAAACACGTTCACATTTAAAAAGTTTTTAATTTTAAAGATCGCGCGTACGTAATCGGAACTTTAATTCACTGTTTTAATTAAAAATTTACGAAATTTCCATCCGCTTTGACACATGAGTTTTCCCGCGTGGTTCGCGCTCTTTTCGATTTTCTTTTGCTTTGACGTTCAAGTTTTCCGTGAGAGTTGTTTGTTGTTTATACTCAAACTGAAATGAAATTTCGTTGGTGTGCGCGGGTGTCAGTGGGGGAAGCGATTCTTCTGAAGAGAGAAAAGAAAAACCTGTGTGGAAAAATAGGGGAAGGAGAAGCAGAGGGAATCATATAGTTTCGAGAGCGTAAGTTATTTATAACTTATTTATGTGGCAAATTTGCTTCTCACATGGACAAGTACACAGATTCTCGTTGCTCGTCCATTTGTTAATATGTCTTTGGTTTTGACGATCTTGAAGGCCAGCTGCATACACAGGAAAACAAAGCTCCAAGTATGCAAATCTTTGATAAGACCTGTGTTATGCTATGGGTGTGAAACATGGACCCTAACCCAAGCATCCGCAAATACACTGAACGCCTTTGAGCGACGGATCCTGAGGCGAATAACTGGAGTGAAGCTAGATGGGGGGATCAATGATGAATTCGATACAACCATGAGCTGTATAAAATTTTTGATGAGCCGGAGGTCTCAACGATTTTAAGACTGTGGAAGCTGTAATGGAATGGAAATTGTATGGACGAACAACGGATACCCAAAAAGATATTCGTTGGGGGAACTGAAAGCCGGAGACCAGTGGGGAAACCGAGGAAACGCTGGTCTGACTCGGTCGACGAAGACAGTTTATCACTGCTCGGATTTCAAAATTGGAGGACGCGGTCAATGGACCAAGACAGTCGGAGGCGCTTGTTGTAGGATGCGAAGGACCGAGAGGGGCTGTAGTGTTACGAAGAAGAAGAAGAATGTGTTGTAAGAATTCATTCAAACCCTATTTTATTTTAAATATCGATTTAATTAAACATTAAAAATAAAAATTTTATATTTGTTATCCCATTACAATCTTTTGGAAATTTTCTACACCGAATCTTTTTCCTGAATTGGTAAATGAGGTTTACCAGTTTTCATGTCTTTTTGCTAGGAATTGTTTTTGGAGTGACAGGAAGCCAGACTATAAGTAATAAAGCTTGGCTAATAGCTTCCGCCTAATAAGAGCTAGATAAAACTCAATTAAAAGTATTCAAAATTTATATTCAATTTAGTTGGCACTTATAAAAACTTATTGGAATTGATTAATAAAAAATATAATCATGAGAAGTACAACACTAGATAGAATCGTCGAATCATGACAATCCATCCTGAGCTAGAATTGACATCTAATGAATGTGCTCATGTATGACGAAATCTCAGCCTTCATATATGTAACATACATCTCTTATTATAACTAGTGATTTAAAACATTATAAATAATGGTTCTCTAAAATTTTTCCAATTTTATAAAATGAATTTTCAACTCATAAGATACATCATTCGTGGATTCCCTTGCAGCTTCATTCCCCTCATTTAAATTATGATTCAGGGCTAACCATCACGCAGGATCGGTTACCGATATATAAAGAAATTTCTTGTTTGGGTAAATAATCAAATATTATTAGAACTGAGTTTCAAATTAGACTTTGGGTGACTTGAAAACACTATGAGACTTAAAATCAACTTTTTTTTTGTTTCTGTTAGCTTGACAGCCACTTCCCTCTTTTAAACAATTTAAAAGTTAAAAAAAAACCTTTTCGGATATCTAATGCATTTTTGGGAGTAGCCTGTGGTATCAATATCACTTACTCTAAAGAGAGATTGATCCTGGATTTCGGTTCCAAAATTACTAACTTATAGTAGCCTTCAATGAAAAAGCGATGATGTTCAGCATTCTCAGCGTAGAAAATTCTGGAATTGCAATTCATGTTTCTGTATAGCTTTGACAAATTTTCAATGATTTGTTTTCTAAAAACCGTCTTCCTTTAAAAATGGATTAAGTGTTTAATTAATCTTAGGTATGTGTAAGTCATCCAGATTAGTTTTAGCTAAAACTTACTATCCGATACAAAGCAGTTCGCAAGACTTTTAATATTCATGATTTTTGAAAAAAATATTATGATTGCTTCTGATGCAACATAACAAATTAATTGAAATAGGGTTCAAAAGTAATTTGCTCCAAAGGAAACTGTGGAAATTTAAAAAAGGTGAAGACACTTAAACGAAATTTGAACTTGGAAAATGCTGCACTAGCGGTGAACGCTCAAACCACTACACCACACAGACTGCACACTTAAATCATGGTTTTAAATGAAATTACACCAAGCCTTAAATATAAGTATATGTAATAACTTGGCTCTACGCCACTGACGCCGATCAGCCGATCCATGTGCCCTACGTTCTTGACTCCGACGGCTCGGGAGCGACTTTTTAACTGCTCGCTGCCACTGAACCGCGGTTTGACATGTGTCAAAAAGAAAAAGAGATGGAGATGACATCCGGTTCGAGCAGATTGGAAGTTCCACGTTGCGCTAAATCTCAGCGGTGCTGATCCCGGCTTAAAAAAAACAAGCTAGTAACAGTGGCAGCCACTCTATAATAGGATGTTTCCCGAACTTCATCCCGGATTGCAGGTGACTGCGCCTCCACATACACCATCGGCCGTAGACGAAAATCCTGCAGTTTCCCACGACAAGCGAAGCCCTTTTAACTTTACAAGTAAGTTATATAAAAAAATGTTTCATACAGCTCGTCTAATTTTCCCGAACCCAGCGTCAGTGGCGTGGAACTTCACCAACTACAGCTCCCCAACGGACTGGGAATCGTAGACCTAACGTCCCATGGTTTGGTCCATTGGCTAACAAGTCTTGTAAGCGGAACTTACCCAGCAAATCTGGGTAGAGCCACAGCCATCAATATTATGAGGAATGACATCGATCCCTTGATATTGTTTCTGGACGCGATAAGGAAAGTACTATTTTTGAAGACTTTGCAACTAGAGTATATAAATCAATGCCTTCATCATTTTCTACGCTTGGAAGTGGCCAATCGACAGGCAGTGCTCTTCTGGCTGCAGCTTTAATTGATCATCATCGCTCTTCTCTGAAAGATGCGCAGGCAGACACGTTTGAGAATTACATAATACACACTGAATTTTGGGAGACATTGACGACATTAAATAAATGGTTGGGCTTAACATTGAAAGTGCATCACCTCGTCTACTATGCTAATTACATCCGTTTAAGGCAGTACCAAGAAAGATGACCACTCATCAACAAGGAGGAATACCGCCCGAAAGTCCAGCGTTATCTAATCGAAAATATAAATAACATTTTTTTCGAGAATACTATAAGTGATTTTATGGCCCAGGTATTAATAACATTCCAAAATCAAACGAAACAGTAGATTTATAAAAGCAAGCTACAGTCATTAAAAAAATTTTATTCGGGATCGAAAGAGTAGTTTAATCACAATGCAAGTATTTTCCATTTCTTCACAACTGTTTCCATCAATCAAATAACATGATTAAAAATAATAACATTTTGTGGGTTTCCCAATAAATATAATCAATGCAGATTTACGCCAGCAAAAAGCGTTAAAAAATTTTCTGAGTTTCTCCAGCAAATTCCTCAAGATTTATAGTAAAACTGAAACAGAAACCAATTTGGGATAGTTGATTTTCAACGATATTTCAATTGAAAATACAAAATATATTAAAATACATTCAAGTCTTCTTCAATAGTAGAAGTAAAGTAGCATTTGAACTGGTAATTTTTATTTAGCCTCATATCACAAATTGCTTGTTTTAACAATAAGTTAAAAATTTGATACTCTCCGCTATGAGCTAAAAGAGTAGGTTTTCACTTGATTGATTTGAAAAAAATGATGTAAAATTAATAAATAGCAAGTAATACAACTAAATAAAAAAATTAATACAATCATTTTAATAATCAATAGTAACATAAATAATAATACGGACCCTATTAATAATTTACAAATGATGCAAGTAAGAATAAAAAAAAAATGCACAAACCACATTTATAACCAGTAAATAATACAGCCTATCTTTTCTGTTGTCTATATAATTATTACCTGCATACCATACAGAAACAGAATAACAAGAAATAAACCATGATCTCGAAGTCTACATAAATCAGAGCAATGTGTACTCTACCTAATGATCGCTTAGAGTTTTACCATCCGAGTTTCACAACTTTGTTGGAATGTTAGAAAAATTTCACATTTCTTAGCTTTCTTCGTCGTGCCATCATTTCCTTTGCAAATTTTGAATTTTGTATGTCTTATTATTCATTTTGAATAGCGGTGTAAATAACTGCAGCGTGAATAGTCTTAGTGAAAAGTCTTAGTGTAGTTTAAGTGGTTAAGTTCGAAAAGTATATTATCACAAGGTAGTAAGCCATGATAGGACTCGCTGTCTTCTAGAACAAGACTCTAATTTGTTTAAAAGGAACATTTAAATTAAGGCACAAAAAATGCCTAAGTGATTATTAATGAAAATTCATATGTTCTTAGTAAAGGTATTTGCATTCTTATATATTATGGTTTCAGAAACACAAAGCAGCTTCGTTCAATTTCCCCTAAATGCTTTTTTTTAGGACAAAACATACTTAAAAAAAAGAATTCTTTAATTTCTCATTGAAAATGATCTAGATCCGTATTGTACTTATGACTGCCCAAAAAGTTTCTCTACTTAAACCACATTGTAGTGCTCCTAGTCCATTGAAATTGCCTTCAAGTAACAAAATACTATATATCTGTAAATAACCTGGCCTGTCTAAAAAGAATGTTGTACATAATAGAAAATATTTAAAAATTTTCTATCATTTCTGAAAACGGGTTTATGAAAATATAGAAATTTAAGAACAAAAAAGAGAAGAAAATTATTTTGAATATATTAAATCACTAAATTATCACATAAGCATTTTAAAACCAATGTCGTTATAGAAGACAAAGACAATTAAAACTCAAATTTAATTGTAATTTTTAGCTAAGTACATTAATTTATACAAAGGAATTGCCAATTTCAACTTATAATACCATGTGGTTTTTTCTTTAACTTCATTACTCATTGAAAATCTACAAAATTTCTTTTCTTTCTAACCCATCTTGGGTATTGGCTTTTCAAAAACATAAAATTAGTGTAGGTGCTTCTTAAGAATTTTAAAGAAAGTAACCAATTTATTAGAAACCGTCTAGAAAGTCTTGTTCAATTTGTTATATAATTATTTAAAAAATACCCACATACATCAACAAAAAATGAATAAAATGAATTGCTAGGCTAACCAAGTCTTTCCTTTCCAGCTAAACCGTTCTTTTCCAGCAGGAGAATGTCGGCGAACGGTGAGTATGCCGTTAAGAGGGTAGGGTTAATGTAATCCGCGAATGGCCAATTTCGCTTTGCGGTCAGTATGCGGTGCCGTAGCTTGTGGTTACGTGTTTTTTATTATCGTAGATTTTTTTCGGTTTTGTCTTAGAGTAGTATATGTCGGGCCCCGCGTCGGTGATATTCGGGAGCGCATATTTTCGACAGTTGTTTTTATTCATTCCCTCCGGGATGGGAAGATGCATTTTAGAGTAATCAATGGAAGTTATTTGACGCATTATTAAATCGGGCATTTGTACCGGTGGCTGAATTTTTCTATTTGGGACTTAGTCTGCTCGCGTAAGACCCGCGACCGAAACTCCTCTCCGAACTAGCTAGCTAGCCAGCAGCCACCTCGGAGTAGGCTTAGAGTGTCCGGACTTTTTGACCTGATGGGTACAGTCCGTTGTCACATTCCAAGACTTCACGTCTAGAGCCGATGAGAGGTCGATACATATATTGGGGCTGTTTTAAGAGATAATTATTTAATTTCTGCCTTTTACATATTTACCGTTAGAATCTAATTCCAAGATTATAATTGTTATTTATTTTGTTTTAGTTTTTATATGCCCTTCCATAATTCCCAACATATATAGTACATACAAAAATTGTATGGCGCTGATAGAGCTAGGAATTGATATTCAGAGATGATTGAGGAATACAGGGAGTTAGCTTGATAAAAATTTCGCAATCACTATTTATTGGCTCCTTTTCGCTGTGAATCGTGTAATATTGACCTTCTACCAGCAATCGTAAATGCCTCGTAAATCTTACAGGCTTATGCAAGGCCACTCAATTGAATGCGTGAGGCCAGTGATGGTAAATAAAGAATATGCGGCCAATCTTTATAAATGGCAAATTATCATAATTCTTTGAATGGACATAAGCCTGTTTTTTTTTTAAATGGGGCTAATGAAGTCTATTATGTATTTGCTAACCATAAATTATAAAATTCTTTAGAGAACCGATTAACAAAATCGAAAAGAAGTTCATTACTTTAAAAGTTATAACCGGTATTCTTCTTCTGCTTTGTAGCACTACAGCTCCTCTCGGACCTTTGCTTCCAGCAACAAGCACCTTCAACTGTCTCGATCCATTGACCGCCATATCCAATTTTGAAATCCAAGCAGCGATGAACTGTCTTCGTTGAACAAGTCGTCAGACCAGCATTTCTTCGGTTTCCCCACTGGTCTCCGGCCTTCAGTTCTGGAAACGAATATTTTTCTGATTATCTGTTGCTCGTCCATATAATTCACGTGGCCAGCTGATTGCAGCTTTCGCATCTCATAATCGTTGAGATCTCTGACTCGTGTATCGGATCCTCCATAAGTGCTGGTCTAGCTTCGCTCCAGTTATTCGCCTCAGGACCCATCTTTCATAGGCGCCCAAAATGTTTGCGGATGCTTGGGTTAGGGTCCATGTCACTCATAGCATAGCATAGGTCTTATCGTAGATTTGAATACTTAGAGATTTTTTTTCCTGTGTATACAGCTAGTCTTCAAGATCGTCAAAACTGAAAAAATATTTTATTTCTGAGCTAGATTCTTTGACGTCACTTTCATTCCCGGTTCTCTTTATTTTGGTACCTAAATACACAAATTTGCTCACATTTTCGATACTGTACTCGTCAAGTGTGATATTTAAAGTATTTTCCCTTAACTCATAAGCTTTGTTTTCTTCTCATTGATTTGAGGCCCTACTTGTTTTGCTTTGCTGTTAAGTGTCAGGAAAAGCTCTTTGGCATTTGTAAAAGTCTTTGACAAAATGTTGATAGACTACCATTTGGCTCGACTTGTATAGTAACGTACCTCTCGTACCAACGGAAAGCTTTCTTATGACATATTTCAGAGCCAAATTGAATAGCAATGAGATCAGCCCAACTCTCTGCTTTAGTCCGATATTTGTGTCAGAGAAATCGATGAGTTGGTTATTGAAGCAAACTTGGAAGATTGTCATCATCATTGTTATTTAAGTAAGATGAACTAATTTAGCTCGAATGCCAAAGCAAAGCATTATTTGGTCACAATCAATACTATAGTATGCTTGTTTAAAGTCAACGAAAATATATGGCTGATGTATGGCTACGACGAACTCCCAGCATTTTTCACATATCTGCTTGACATAAACAATTAGTCTATCGTCGATCTACCTGCTCTACAGCCACCTTGTATCTCTTCAATAATACTGCTGGCATATGATCTAATTTTAATTTCCAAGATCTTTGAAAATTTTTTGCGCACCATATAAAGTATTGATATGCTTCTGTAGTTTTCATACTGTAGCTTGTCACCTATTTTGTGGATAGGGAATAGAATTAACTAACTCCAATCTTTCGACATATATTCTTGGTGCCAAAATGTGCTGAATGATTTTATGGTTGACTTACTGAACACTGCTACCACTATAGTTAATGCGCTTCACTCGAATCTCATCAATGCCCAAGCTTTATGATTCTTTTGGGCTTTGATTGTGGAACAAACTTCACCCAGAGATGCTGAGGCCAATGGAAGCTCTTTGGGAAAGTCTATTGGCTCCAATACTATTGAGCTGTGTGGAGGATTAAGGAGGGTCTTGAAATATGATGCCCATCTTTCTTTAATCCTCGTGGTCTTGAGTTAATAACTTTGTTTCAGGCTTTCCACTACTTTGTATGCTTGTTCTGTGTTGTGGCTTGCTAGACTTACATCGATACTTTTCAATTGGTCATCACAGTATTTTCTTTTCTTAATTTTAATGTTTTTATTGACTACTCTTCTGAGATTTTCATGTTGTTCTCTCTTCATCCTAGTTTTCCAACCTTAATGTTTTTGTACGCCTGATTATTTTTATCGAACACATTCTAGCACTCATCATCAAGCCAATCATTTCTCTTTTGCCGGGTTTGATGTTCAATTGTCTGTTCTGCCACGGTATTGATTGCCGCTTTCACTTCCACCCGCAGCTCGTTGCTTGTTTTCAACGATGTGTCTAATAAGATCGAATCGAGCTGGTTGTCAAGGGTTTTTTCCCAGAGACGACGTTTGGAGTCTTTCTTTCGAATTTCTTTAGAGGGCTGGTCTTCGCTGAATACGCTTTTTACATACGATATCGATATTTTGATTTGATCAAATAAGACCTGAGTTACAATTGCCTCCTCCGTAGGTACAAACGTCATGTATGCTAGAGGCCCAACGTTGTTTGATCAGAATATTGTTGATTTGGTTTTGTGTGTTACTATCCGGTGATACCCAAATCATTTTGTGTATGCGTCAATGTGAGAAGTAAGTCAAACGTACGACTAGATTTCCGCTACATACAAAGTCAATCAGGCGTTAACCGGGGTCATTTTTTCATCGTGTAGGCTATATCCGCCAGTCGTTCTCTGATAATATAGAATCAAATCTCTCTCTATAATCAGATCGAATACAGATTGGGAAAGGTTTCACAGAAAGTTCAATCGGGAAGACCAGAAGCAATGTCTGTCCTCTGACTATGGTAACTCTTGCCTTATAGTTACTAATGACAGAAGTTTGAATAACGATGAAAAATATCTCTTTCTGTCGAAGTTGTTCCCAAGATTAAACATCGAAACAATGCAGAAGCATATGAAATACCAACCATAACAAGATTGAAAAAATTGAAAAGCTATCTTCTCACACGCATCAACAATATTCATCGGCGGTTTTTGGACTAAAACCATCCAAGCATTGTCTTTATATACATATATAAAAATACATACAATGCTTAAGGTAAACTACAATACTCCAGCCCTCTAATCAGGTTGGTGTCTACACTCTGCTTACGATAGACTACAAAAAAATTTGATATTCATTCATTGAGAAGCTTTTTATGTCATTTGCACATTGAGTATAAAATAATGCTAAATGCTTAATTAAATTTAGACCATAACCCTAAGCATTACTAAGGAAATGGGATCAGAAAATGCAGTTGAATTCCATTTGTGGATAGAGTTATATGAAAATTTATTAGTGGATTTTATTTAGAAAATCGCGTGGATATCAAAACGATGGTGTATGTTTGGAAATGACCCAGATTTTGCTTTTTGGTGTTGTTGAACAGCTTATTCATGCATTTAACCGCATAATCAATTCTTAACAAAGGGTCCAAACGGACCCATCATATTCAGGAAATTTGAAAAAAGAACGAATTTTGCAAAGATTTAGTAATTTCGCGGACAGCAGTAGTCAAAATGAGAAATCGATGAAAACTTTTGAAACGGTAAACGATTCAAAAAAGATTGAAACTGCTGCAATTCTTCATGAAACAAAATCAAGGTAAATTTTAACGACTACTATTTATGAGTAAATTTGCACAACTTTTGGAAGTCTAGCTTCTTTTTCTTCTTCTTCTTAGCACTACAGCCCCTCTTGGGCCTTCGCTTCCTGCAAATAGTGCCTCCAAGTGTCTCGGTCCATTGACCGCATCCTCCGATTCCTAAGTCCGAGCAGCGATGAACTGTCTTCGTCGAACATTTCAGACCAGCGTTCCTCGGTTTCCCCACTGGTCAGTTCCCCCGACGAATAGTTTTTTGGGTATCCGTTGTTCGTCCATACGGTTCATGTGGCCAACCCATTGCAGCTTCCGCAGCCTTACAATCGTTGAGACCTCAGGTTCGTCAAGAATTTCATACAGCTCATGGTTGTATCGAATTCGCCATTGGTCCCCGACTAGCTTCGCTCTGATTATTCGTCTCAGGACCCGTCGCTCAAAGGCGTTCAATATATTTGCGGATCCTTGGGTTAGGTTCCATGTTTAGCCACTAATCTAGCTTAATAAAAGCAATAAAAATATTTCATATTATGGCATATTATATGCATCCTAGATTTTTGAACTTGTCACATAAATTCCTGAGTTTTTCTTGCATTTGACCTTTTTAACCTTTACAAAACGAAGCTAAACCTCGCACCGGGCGCTTCCAGAGTGCCTCATCACTGTTTTTTTTTGTTTTGTAGAACAAAAAACAGAACATTTAAACTATTTTGAAAGTCATTCACATCAAATCCTCACGAATGCTAGCTGGTTATAATTTACTAGAACCTGTAATAATCAAATGGTAACACACTCACAATAACTACTAACCGAATAAAACGTCGTATTCTATCTTTGGCATTAATTAGTATCCTTTTTTTTCATATTTTCCATTTAAACGCTATTATTTTGTTTTTTCCGACAAATATATATTTCGGGAGTAAGTTGCTCCCTTCTTCAGTGTCAATTATTTTCTGAGACTACAAGGCCTTTTCGAGGATATTCATACCAACCGATATTCTAATTACCTAAGGTCTAATTGCTTAAAGTCTAATTGCTTAAGCTCTAATTGCTATTGAGTTTGAATACCTTTATATCTTAATATTATTCTTAGGTTAATTATTTAGTCTTTTTTTATTATTTTATTATTGCTTAAGGTCTAATTATTATCATTTATTACATGAGTAATTTTAATTATTATTAGTACAATAGAAAACAATCTAACGCAATTTCACCATATCCACGAGCCTAGAGTATCCATTTCCTAGGTCATCGTTGAGTCTCGTTTCGGTTGGCTGCCTCTTGATCCACAATGATTCGTACACGTCCAGTTTTCGCATGCTTCTTACTTCCTTCACTAACGTTAAGTAATCCCATTCTATTTGATGTCCTTCGCAAATGTGTTTCGCTACTGAAGATTTAACGTTGCTCGGGGTTCCTCGCTTCATCGCCGATTGTGCCTCCTTAGTGTGCTCCTCGAATCTTATTTTAACCATTCATTTTGTTTGTCCAATGTATGCTTTATCACAGTGTTTGCATTTAATTTTGTATACACCGCAGTTCTCATCTTTCTTCTTGCTATCCTTTGCATTTGTGAGCCTACTTTTAAGTTGAAACTGGACGCTGCCTGTAATTAGCTGGATGTTAACTTGCTTGAGTAATCTACTTAAGTCTCCGGTTAGTTCTGAGTTTACGACCGCTGCTCTTTGTTGTTCTCTTTGTTGTTGCCTTTTTTTTGCGTGTAGAGCGTAGTAAAGCTATCTCGTGCTCTCCTTTGTTTAATTTTCTTCATCATACCTGAGATCATCCCTGCTTCATATCCGTTTTTCTTCGCTGTATCTAGGATATAACTTATTTCCTTCATCCGGTTTTCCATACTCAGTGGTACTGACAGCATCCTATGTATCCATGCTCGAAAAGATGCCATTTTTTGTGAGTATGCATGATTTGATGTTCTTGGTATGGTCCTTTGAGTGCTTTTTTTTTCTTCGATATATGTCCAATTCTAATTTTCCGCTAACCCTCATAATTTTCAAATCGAGTAAAGGTAGTTCGTTGTTCTTTTCTTCCTCAATTGTAAAATTGATGTTTTCGTGGATGTTATTTAATTTCGGCAGCAATTCATTTACGTCTTTTTCATTTACTATGGCGAAAATATCGTCTACATATCGAACCCAAAGTTTGGGCATTATGCCATCTCGCTCCATTATTTCTTCAATCCAGGGCATAAAAATCTCGCTTAAAAACGGTGACAGAGGATTACCCGTCGGTCCTCCAGATTTCTGCTTGTTATACTTTCCTCTGAAGGTGAAATAATTTTCCGACATGCACAGTGTTGTCAGCTTTATGATTTTTCTTGCTTTTCTTTTTCCTTCCACTGTTGAGTCTTTTGAAATAAGTTGATCTTCCAAGAGCGCGAGAGCTTACTTCACTGGTACGCTTGGGAATAGAGCCTTGACGTCAAAAGACACCATTTTATCCTCACTTTGTAAACGATTGCACTTCATGAGCTTTTTAATTAATTTATCTCGTTTTTTGACGGAGTATTTGTTGGTCGATATCCCCATATGTTCAAATTCCTGCAGTAGCCACTTTGCTAATTTTGATATTGGAGCATTTGTTTACGTATGATTTCTCTCATCTCAATTTCCTTCTTGTGGATCTTTGGTTGGCATTTAATTCTTCAAAGTACTCTCACTCTCAAGTTTGTCTTTTCACCCAATATGTTCTTGCACTACTTGCTAAACATGGGAAAATACACAGAGTATTAATTAGTAATTGAAATATTTAAAAAGAAAATGCACAAACAAATGCAGAATAACACTATTTAAAGGAAACAAAGAAAAGAAAGAAGATTTGTATACCTAATGGCAGCAACAAACTCAATACAAAATAAATAAGGATATTTAAAAAAATATATAATTTATTGTTCACACCAATTTTCAGCATTCAGAAAACTAAATTATGTGTAAGCCAATAGACAAACTTTTAATGCAATTACTAACAAAGCGTACATCAATACAAATTAATAAGAATAGCACAGCCCATTGAAATACAAAATCTTAAATTAATTAAAGACGATGCTAGCAATACAGTCAACAGAAATTCTAACCAATGTCAATGGTAGAAAGAAAAATGATAATTTTGTAATAAATCATACAAAAAAATAAAGTAAAATAATGGCAAAAATTTATAACTACCAAAAAAGAATAACTCAGTAATGGTGTAATTAGGCTAAGTTAAGACTTACTTAAAAAATATTGTAGTTAATTGCAACTGATCAAACCGGGAGCATATAGAATGAAAAGCTACAGAATAGAAAATTCAAAATATGTAATGACGGATATCAAATGTTAAATTTCCAAGAAGTTCAAAATATCAATTTAAAAACTAAAGAAATAAAAAGCCAAAATTTAAATCGCAATAAGTAAATAAAAAATATGTTTGTTAGCTCATGACATTATCACAAATTAAATATGCATACGCTGCAACCAATTGTAATATGTAAATAAGCAGAAAGCGAAAACAAAAATAACGTGGTGAACCGCACACACTCATTGGATACATATCACCATCTCAAAATAAAAACATCAAAAATATGGCGCATACGGTACACTTTACCATCCCAAAAAAGCATCAACCCATTGGATACACATTGTCATATCTAAGCAAAATAAAAAAAAAATTGCACGACACACATGACCATCTCAAGCAAGCACAAGCCATCGATCATATGGTGCACGACCTGGTACGCGGCTAGATTAAATAAACAATAACCTGATGTATGCAAACCATTTACAAGTCGATCAATCTTTAACAAGTTGGAGCAGGCAATAACATTTACCTTCGGCCAGTTCTCTCTGAGAAAGGTAAGTCCTATTTTCAATTGCCGGAAGAAATGTTGTGAACATACAAATGCGTCACCTTATGCCTTTGCCAGCCAATGGCATGAATAGTAAAAGGTATCTCGCAAGTACGAGTTAGCCAGCAGAAAGAAGAAGAAGTCGGAAAAGACAGCAGCAAAACATATCCCGCGAGCGAGCGTAAGTCAGCCAGGTGAAAGTTCCAGAGAGAAGAATGCTGCAATTAGTTCAAAAGCTCTCCTCACTCTTCTGCAACTCTGTTTCCCCTAAGGAAATATCGTTTGTTGCCTCTCTTCGTTTACGTACAAACGAGACGAGACTGAAAGGAAGAGCTACTGTGGAATGGGAGCTCACGTGTTCGCGTATTCACCAGTTTTTAGGGGAAATTGGAGCAAAAGCTCGCTCCGAGGCCAAATATTAGCGCTTTCTAGAGTACTGGCAGCTCAGTTTGTGATTCAGATCTTCTGGGGAGCATGCTGCTACCCACTTACTCACGGACTTTGCAATGTGTAGTAAATCACGCGCCCTTCGCGATTGAAGTTTTAGGCTGAGGTTTTGTGTGGTGCTAATCAAATGGTAAGGGGTAACGTGTTAGCTTGAGCCGTGAACCACAACCGCCCTTCTGGCGTTCACGCTGTGTAGCCACCCCAATCCAATAGCTCGTCTTCTTGGATCCCTCTACGGGTTAACGCTCACATGGGAAGCGTGACAAGTCCCCCCGACCTCAAAGAATATTAAGCCAAAGTCAAAAGTGCTTCATTCAGTATCGATCGTTATAAGTTTTCAAAGAGGACAATGAAATTACAAACAATGTAAACACTAAAAACTTAAGCAAAGTGTAAATTTATACAAAATTAATAATGAAATAAAAGTACTCAATCAAATTAATCCTCGACTTTGTTGATCTAGTTTGGTTCCCAGCCAGCTGCCAACCCCAACAACATTGAAGATAACCCACCGGCCATGACAACTATGACTGCGGAGGGTCCCTCTCTTCTGGAAGCCTCACCGACGACAGTGTTGAAGCGAACACTGCAGTTACTACCTGAAGAACCTCAGTGGCCCCGAATTCGCGTCCTAAGGCTATACCATGTCGACTGCAGGAATATCGGGCGGCTCGAGAGCGAATATTTGCTTCCGAAGAAGTCATCTCTTGCCCACGCAAAACAAAATGGTCAACCCGTCGTTGACGGAGTTCCCGCAGAGAGTGCACACCTACCGTCAAACATTAAACTTTTGTAACATCTTGAAGGTTTCTGAGAATGATACCAGACCTTACGCCCCAATCAAAGTGTTGGGCGAAAAAGCGATTGCACTGATTGACACGGGTGTAAGAATCAGCTGCCTTGTCTCAAGCCTTGGCTCAAAGGTACTCCATCAACATCCTACCTTGATTAAGCCCTGGCACTCTGAAATCAGCACTGCGGATGGCACCAAGCATTCTATCTAGGGCAGATTAACCACGCCCGTGACGTTCCGAGGTCAGACTAAGGACATTACCTTCTTTATTATCCCTTCTCTGACTCAGAACGTGTATCTTGGCGTCGATTTCGTTCTCTAATTTGGTTTGGCTCCAGATTTATTCACCGATGCACCATTAAATACTAGATATGTCAACGAACTCACTTCTGTACCCGACAAGGATGAATTAACGCCTAACAAACAACAAAGTCTGGAAGCAAGGCCTTGGCCGCACCACCCTGGTCTCACATGTCATCGATGTTGGCGAGAGTAAGCCAATTAAGCAGAGACACTATGCCATCTCACCGGCCATGGAAAAGCTATTGTACGCAGAGTTAGACAAGATGCTCGAGTTGGGAGTTATAGAGGAGTCCCAAAGTACCTAGTCCTCACCGATAACCTTGGTGGTGAAGCCAGGTAAAGTCTTTCTTTGTCTATATGCCTTAAAAGTCAATGCAGTGACCGTAAGAGACGCTTACCCTCTTCCGCTCATCGATGAAATATTGGGGAGACTGCCGAAAGCAAATTACATCACCAGTCTCGACCTACAAGATGCATTCTGGCACATCCCACTCGATGAGGGACCGAGGGATAAGACCGCCTTCTAAGTGCCCGGACGACCATTATACCAGCTCGTCATAATGCCTTTTGGCCTGTGTAACGCTCCGTAAATGATGACTCGGCTGATGGACAAAGTAATTCCACCACCATCTGGATGCCCCATTCTTATTTGTGGGCCATAAAAATCGTCGGGTAACGACGAAGTCTCTGCCAGTCCATCCGTTTGTGCTCAGCACAATTTGTTTTTTGGAAAAAAACTGAGCAACCCTTAGTAGGTTACCTTGGCCTCAACACCAGTCGACCGGCATTCGACCCCTTTCTAATTCGTGAATGCGAAATACTTTTGTAGTGAGTCCTTGTGCTAGGGGCAAAGAACCCGCCCCGCGACACCGCAAGGCTAGCCTGCCAGCGCAATCACGCGTCCCCAGACAAGGCCAATCTCGGCGGATCTTAACACCCTCTTCCGCTGAGGCAGCAGACCATCGCTGCAGTCCTACACGAACATTTCTATACCCTATTTTACTAGTTGGGAAGTGTTACGTTATAAGCTTCTTGAGAAAGAGTTCAGTATTTAAGTACTCTTACAACCTGAACAATTTCCCACTTCAAAAAGTTGACAAGATCTCAGATCTTGGCGTTCTTTGTAACAGAGAGTTAAATTTCAAATCTCAATACGACACAATGCTTGTTCATAAAACGTCTTGCCAAAGAATTCAAAAAGCTATGGGTCATCAAGACTCTATACACCTCATTTGTACGCCCTCTGCTTAAATATGGCTGCATTATTTGGAGTCCATGCTTTGAGACTCACAGTATCCGCATAGAATCTATCCAGAAACAATTTATTCGTTTTGCCTTGCGTGAAGTTTATGCCATCTTACTAGCAAAGACTTAATATTTTGAATCTTTCCTCGCTCTCATCTCGAAGAAATATCGTAATCTCTTGTTCTGTTTTTGATATAATCAAAAAGACAGTAAATGTCACACCAAGCAGATCCATGTTCAAGAAAACTATTAAACGTACGAGGAACATGGGTTCGCTTTATGAAGACCAACATAAAACCATGTACGCAGACAATGAGCCAATTAATAGGTGTTGCCAGATTTTCAATTCTATGAGTAAACATTACTCTCCTTCTATCTCCAAACTGAGCTTCAAAAAAAATAACTGACGCATTAAAATAATTTATAATTATTAGATATAAGTACGTTTTTGTGATTGCCTTGCTAGGCTTTGTAAATAAATAAATAATATGAGAAGAGCAGTACTCTAATTATAAGATGAAATTCAAACAAATGTACATAATTATCTTTTCCATGTCTCAACTTTTCTACGACAAAAACCCCGAAGGCGAAGTGTACTCAGCACAAAAAAAATATTAAAACCACCTCATATGTTCCAACAAATGCGTGTTCATAAATAACTTAAGGCGCCTGTACACTCTCGTCGAGACCCAGCGAGGCACGACGAGCGCAAGAGTGAACATGCTACTCTCATGTTGTCTTGCTTTGTCTCGCCTGGCCTCATCAGCTCTCTATCCCATGTCGGTATTTTGTGACTCTCTATCCCATGTCGGTATCTTGTGACCTCGCTTAGCCTCGTGGGGCAGCACCAGGGCATCCTATACACTCTCGCGTGGTTCAGTTTCGTTCAAGCTGTTGAATCGTGAAAACGTATTTTGAAAATGTGGAGTAACGACATAGAGCTTAACTTTTTAGAAGTCTACCAAACTGAGCCTGTATTATGGGATCCAGCGCATCCATTTCATAAGTACAAAAAAAGCTGCACGATGCGTGGACTGGAATTTCGGAGCAAATGGATTTTCCTGTTGAAGAGTATACGTGAGAGGCCTAAATTGTGCATCAAAATCTGGAGCTGGAAGTGAAGAAGTGCATAAACCGATTTGGTTTGCATTTGAGTTTATGCACTCGTTTTTGGGGTATTTGTACAAATACAAACAAATACTGAACACTGCAAATGAAGTTAGTTTTATTTGTTTGAAAAAATAACGTTTTTATTTAGAATTGCGTAAAGTTTTATACATCAATGTGTACAGAAATATTTTGTAAATTCTTCTCGTATTGCTTTTGCATTAAATTTAGATCTTCTGGGAATATTTGGCAAAAATCATATGGCACAGCTTCCTTCAAACTCTTTAATTTCATAGCTCCAGGAGCCTAACTGAACCAATACACGATTTTGGTCATAAATATCCACAGTTCCCGGTGGCGTATAAATTCTTTTTGATGTAGCACTTTTGCGGAGGAAATTATGCAATAAAATACATGTTATTGTTAGAACTGCTGTCTTTTCTGGATTAAGCAATATTGGCTTCCGAAAAATTCTAAATTTTGAGGCCAATATACCAAAAGTGTTCTCCACAACTACACGAGAAGAAGCAAGCCTATTATTAAATAAGCATTTTGGTTTGTCTGTAATGTGGGCACCAGGATATGGTTTCATAACGTGCGTACTAAGAGCGAAAGCCCTATCTCCTAAGAAAATATAGGAAACGGCATTCGCTGAGCCTGGTAGTGGTGCCGGTGATGGTAAATTAAGATCATCAGAACAAATTTTGTGCCGCAGTATGCTATTTCGAAATACGCCACCATCACTTATTCGTCCTTGACATCCGATATCAGCGAATATGAACTTGTAATTTTGATCTACTAAAGCCAACAGCACGATGCTGAAACTTTTCTTGTAGTTGTAGTACTCTGAGCGACTGTGCGCTGGGCTTTGTGTAACGATTTGCTTTCCATCGATAGTACCAACGCATTGGGGGAAGTTTTCCATTCAAATACCGGAATAATCTCAATAAATGCCCTTAAAAGTAATAACTATCTTATCTAATGATGTAATTGCTCCTGCTCAACCTGTTACATACTCTGAAAATTCTAATATTGTCAACAAAGCATTTTATGATGCTATGCATTGACTTTTCTATGTTTTTGATATTGCTTCTATAAAACTTTGGACGATTTTTATTACAACTTTGCACTTTAATTTTATATGAAAAAAGTTTCAGTTAATCAATCAATGATTTAATAAACACAATAACATATATTAACGGATATATTATTTACTAACCTCAATTTCATTTTTTGACACTTCGTTTCATGCTGCACTATTGTTGATATCAATGAACAAGATATCTTTTTGATATCAATGAACTAGATATCTTTTTGATATCAATGAACTAGATATCTTTTTGATATCAATGAACTAGATATCTTGAAAAGGTAATGAAAGCTTTCAAAGCTGTCTCTCGAAGCCAAGAACCTCAATGTTGTTGCCAGACGAATTTGTGCTGGAATTGCCTCTCTTAGCTGAATATCTTTTTTGATATGCAGCATCGAATGACCGTCGCAGAAGATCGTTTGGAACAAGTGGAAAACGATCCCACGCTGCTTGATCGAATTATTACAGGCAATGAGGGCTGGTTTTTGTTCCTTCGAACAAAATCGGTAGTCAAAGGAACCCATTTTGAGTCGATTACGAACATCCGGGCGGCAGTAATGAGGGTACTCGCGGACATCACAGTCGAAGCGTTACGAAGCATGGAAAACGTGCTGAAATTGTTGTATAGCTGCCCAAGGGGACTACTTTGAAGAGGATGGCAGACTTGTAGAATAAATTTTAAACTTACCGTTTTCATGGAATCAGTCTCATTACTTAATTGCCACACCTGGTATGATTACCGATGATGGCATATAATGATAAATGATGGCGGATAGGTCCAGATGATAGCCAATGATGGTTAATTATGATTGATGATAGGGATTGATGGCACATGACGGCTGAGGATGGCTGATAGCGGCCGATGATACTTGATGATGACGATCGATGACGGATGATGGCCAACGATGCTGGATGATGATGTTGGATGGTGGTGGATGATGAATGATCATTGCTAAGAATTGCCGAAGGCTGCGAATGAGAGTAGATGATGCTGGATTATGGTTGATGATAGAGGGTGGGGGCTGTTGATGAAGGATGATGGCAACTGATAGTTGAAAATGACTAAAGATGTCGGGTAAGGGCAGATAATACCGTATAAGTCAGATGATGGCAGGAGATGTCGGCTAATGATGGATGAGCGCAGATGGTGCCGTATGATAGCAAATGGTTTGTGTATATTGACGGACGATATATTAGCTGATTCTGATTGAAGCCGTTGAATAATCGTGGATAATACTCGTATATTTTTGAGAGCTTCTATAAGCACTTTCGGCTTTTATATAATTTCTGGGTGAGTAAAATCCTATGATTTCACTTTAAGTTAGAATAATGCGTGTCCGTTAAGGGAGCAGGTATACATTGAAGCAACAGTCACGCTGCAATCAGTCATAACCAGTGAAAACTTCTACGGGTGGATAGGTAAAGATTAGTAAACATATCTCAAAATAACCTAATTTTCTAATAGAAGCTTTCACTACTTAATGTCTGCTTGCTACTGGTTTGCTTTATGTAACGAGAAAGCAGAACCGTCTAGGGAGCGAGAATTGTCGATATTGGATTGCGAATGATGGCTGATGACAGTGGATGATGGTGGATGGATGATACTGTATGATGCAGGATCATCCATTCTGATGCCAGATTATAGCTGATGATGGCTCATGATGATGAGTGTATTTAATGGTAGTTGCAAGATGCCGGATAATGGGGGATGAAGACGGATGATGCCGTATTATTCCGAAGATGACTGGTGAAGGCAGATAATACCGCATGTTGGCTGACGATTGCGAATGATGAAAGTTTTTTTTTTTTTGTGGTAGGGAGGTGAAGGCATTTACACCCGCCGAGTCTGGCAGTGTGGGACTCCCATGGAGGATACCCTTGGACTATCCACTAAATACCTCCCCTGTCAATCTGAGAACCTAGTCTGGAACCGTTTGACATATTACTTCGGGCCAGGTCTCGTTTTGTTACGCCGTGGGGCGCCTTCAAGCTGGGGAGTCCTTTCCTAGCGGGAGGGGAGGGGAGAAGAGGAAATGCCAGAAGAGCGATCCCCCAGACCCAGCACCTCCGGCTGCTGTGAGTCCCTTTTACCTTTTAGGACTGCCCGAGCATAATGTGCCACCTGGTTCCATTTGTCAACCGATTCGAGCATCACCGCAACTATATTATCCGGGGTGAGCTCTTCCGTCTCCCTGTAGAGTTCCCTTCGCAGCCTGGCCCATTTGGTACACGCAAAAAATGTGTGACAGGCATTGTCCTCCTCTCCTGGGCAAAACTGACAATCGGGAGACCGTGACTTACCGATCTTGTGCAGGTAAGACTGAAAACACCCGTGCCCGCTCAAAAGCTGGGTCAGATAGAAGTCAGTCTCACCATGCCTTCGATTTAGCCACGGTCTCACATCCGGAATGACGCGCGCAGTCCAAATTCCCTTCGTGCAATTCCTCCAAGACTGCTGCCAATCGTTGAGCGAGCGCTGTCTTTCCTCGCGGACAACCATCTCCCTCGCATCCTCGTTTCGGCGCAGGTAAATAGCGCGGCGCTCTCTAGCAAGGAGGGCGACAGGTATCACGCCTGCAATCACTCTCACCGCCGAGTCGGAGACTGTTGGATACGAAGATGCAATTCTCAGTGCTCCTCTTCTCTGTACTTGTGCCAATCGTTTTCGGTATACCTCTTGCTGAGAGCGTCGCCCCATACCTCTGCTCCGTACAGTAGCACTGACCCTACAGCACTCATCAAGAGGCGTCTTCTTGATGGGCTTGGTCCCCCTACGTTGGCCATAAGTCGACTCAGGGCCGATATTCCCGAAGCAGCCTTCTCAGCCGTTGCCCTGATTTGCTCAGAGAAACTCATCTTCGAGTCGATCAGTAGCCCCAGGTACTTCACCGCTGGCTTCGATTCGATTTGTACATCTCCAATACTGATCATCCTTACTCTAGGGATTCTCTTTTTTGTCAAGATGACCACTTCGGTTTTCTCCAGTGCTAAACTGAGCCCGCGAGCAGTCATCCAGTCCCTCACTCGGCGCATTAGCATACCTAGCCTAAGTTGCGCTTGTTCAACGGTGCCTCCGGCGACCAGAGCCGCAACATCATCCACATAGCCGACCAAGCGCGACTCATCTGGCATCTCAAGTCTCAGTAGCCCGTCGTAAGACACGTTCCACAGGTCCGGACCAAGGATAGATCCCTGGGCAACACCCGATGTAATTTCCATCCTTCGTTGGCCCTGTGTCGTGTCGTAGAGCAGGCTTTGGTCCTTTAGTAGTTCCTCAAAAGCCGCATTAGATATTCTGGGACTTGAAAAGAGTTTTCCAGCGTATCCAGAATATCCACCCATCTAGCGGAGTTGAAGGCATTCCTGACGTCGAGTGTCACCAACAGGACGATCCGTCGCTTGGTGCGACTATATGCCTCTGCCTTTTGGACCGCGCTGACCACCTCTGCAATCGCATCAATGGTAGAACGTCCTGCTCTCAAGCCGTACTGCCGAGGAGATAGGTCCCCAGCAGCACGAATCGCGTCAGTGTGTCTTCCCTTGATGAGTTTCTCTAGCACTTTCCCAGCCGTGTCTAGCATGCATAACGGGCGGTATGCAGACGGCGATTCAGGATTTCCCTTCCCCTTGCTGACCAGCACGAGCCTCGCCACCTTCCATCGTACCGGGAAAACCCCGTCCCGTAGGCAAGCGTTGAATGTGCTGAGCTGCAAGTCAGGACAATGGTGATAGACGAGCTGCAAAACCTCAGCTGGAACACCATCTGGACCTGGAGTCTTCCTCGCTTTCAATGAGAGGACTGCCTCCTCCAGTTCCAGCTGTGTGAAAAGTGGGCACTCTGCTGCTGTTTCACCATGGACAGCGTCAAAACGGACGGGACGGGCGGGGAAGAGTCCCCGCACTATCGCGTCCATCTTTTCCGCGTCATGTATACAAGGCTTCCATAGGGCACCAAGTTTCCCCATGACCAGCTTGTGGCCAAGGCCCCACGGATCTCTATTTACATCGCTCACGAGGTCTTGCCAGCATCGGGCCTTTTTTTGTGGTAGGGAGGTGAAGGCATCTATGCCCGCCGAGTCTGGCAGTGGGACTCCCATGGAGGATACCCTTGGACTACCCACTAAACACCTCCCCTGCCAATCTGAGCATCGGGCCTTGCTCTTGTTAATAAGCCTGCGAAGATATTTCCTGCCGGACCTGTATGCTGTTAGCCTAGTGTCTGCCTCCTCCCGTGTTCGCGCCCGCTGGGCCTCTCACCGAAGTTTGTGACACTCGCTTCTTTGTTCGGCGATCTTGTTTGACCACCAGTATACTGGAGGCTTTCCGTGTCGGGGTCTCCGACGGGGCATGGAAGACTCGCAAGCAGCTATGATGGTACTCATAGTTGAGTTCACCAAGTCCTTGGCTGTAGGCCCTCCACTCCCTGGCGGAGCTCCCAGCAACGGTGCGCCTGCCGTAAGCGCGTCAGCAAACCTCTCAACGTCCATCCTCCCAGTCCTCCATCCGAGGATTGAAGTTTGGGCATATGCACGCAGAGTGGCACTGTCGTGAATCTCAACCGCTATATACTGGTGATCACTAGCCGAGTAGTCCTCTAGTACTCGCTAGTTGTGTACTCTAGGTACCAGGGACTCCGAAGCGAGTGTCACATCGGGTATGGTTCCTACGCAACCCCAGCGGCGGAAAGTAGGGGTGTTACCAGTATTTAGGACAAAAAGCGCTGTTCTGGCCGCCATGTCCAAGATTTGCTTTCCCCTTGGGTCGGATTGTGGCATACCCCATTCAATGGCTCTAGCGTTGAAGTCTCCCCCGACCAGCATGTGGCCCTCTGTGTTCGAGACAGCGTCCTCCAGGGCATCGAGTTTGGTTCGAAAAGATCGCATTGCCTCGTTAGGCGTCAGATAAACACTGAAATATGTTATCCCTGAACACCGCACCCACACAAAACCATCCCCGCGTCCATGGCCCTGCACCTGAAGGCGGGCGCTGTCTCGAACCCAGATGGCCGAGGTACCAGTTTTGTCAGGGTACCACGCTTGCCAGTCCTCGTTATGATGTTGCTCGCTCAGCAACAGGAGGTCAGCTTTCTTATCCCTCGCAAACTGCTCGAGTAGGTCCTGGGCGTTTGTGCTTCGGTACAAATTGACCTGCAGGATACGGATCATTTAAGTATCGATTTGGCTTTAGTTAGGGCCTCCTTGAAAACCCAGCATCTCCCTGTCCCCGGCTCATTTTTGAGGTCGCCGGGAGCTAGCTTAGCATCCTCGCAAAGAATGCATTTTGCCTCGTTCGTGCACTCCTTCCTTTTGTGCCCCGTTTCACCACATTTGTAGCACAGAGATCTCCTGTCGGGTCCCTACAGCCATACGCGGTGTGTTCATACTCGAAGCATCTGAAGCAGCAGATAGGGATCGCTCTTCTCCGTATCCTGCAGATCACCCAACCTATGTTAATTTTGCCCTTCGCCAGGATTTGCTGGGTGTCTTTATCAGCTAGTTCGACAATAGCCATGCGTTGCCCCCTTGTGTTTTCACGTGTCAATCTTGCCTTGACTTCACTTAAGCTGGGGAACTCCCTCCTAATGGCATCCTCTACTTCAGCTTTGTCCGTGACGCAGTCGAGGTCCCTGATTTCCAGGGTGGCCATTGGTTCGAGCGAGGCAACCGTTGCCGCATCTCCAAGAACCTTTTGAACTGCGTCACGGAATGCATCTTTGTTTGTGGCCTCTGGCCCGAATTCCACCAGCAGGCCACCGGTCCGGGTTGGTCGAACTGCTTTGATGGCAGTTTTGGTGTCGTCTGGCTTGACCGCTCTTTTAATTTCACGGAGGACATCTGCTTAAGTTCGGCCCTTAGTGGATTTAATAAGCAGTGCCTCTCGCAAGGGTTTGCGCCGCGGTTTGCTTTTTGTTTTCTGCGGTATATCGGGGGGTTCTTTGTTCTCTTCGTGGTTGAGCTCTTTGTCTGTTTTTTCTAGGAGTAGCTTTTTGGCCGCTTTTTTTCGCTGCCTTGTTTCGCACCACATGAAACTCCTCACCTGGAGTGCCAACTTCATGAGAAAAGGAGGAAGGACGAGACCATAAACGAATGATGACTGTTAATGATGTATGCTGATGAATAATGCCGGGTGAAAGCTGATGACGGGCGATAATGGCGGATGAGGGTTTGTAGTGTATGAACAAAGATTATGGCTAATGATTTCTGATGATGGTTGAAGATATCAAATTATGATTGAAGATGCCAAATATGATGGATGAGAGCGGATGGTGTCGTATATAATCAGATGATTGAAAATGATGGCCAATGGTGACGGGTGATAGTAGAAGATGACATTTCATGCTACCGAGTGATGGCAAATTATTAATGATTATGGTTGCGGATGATGATTGAGGTTGAAGGGTGAGGGCGAATGATGTCTTATAATGCTTTATAGTGGGTGATGATGGTGGATAAAGACAAGTGAAAGGGTATGCTGACTGATAATGGTAGTTGATGGCTGGTGATGAAGAATGATGGCTGATGATGACCGATGATAGTGTGTGAGGTATAATCATTACTGGCGATGATAGATAATGGCAGGTGATGCTGGATGATGGGTTATGATGGTGAATGAAAGAAGACGATGGCGGAAAAGGGCAAATGATGCGGTATGATGGCTGCTGATTTCCACTGACGGAGCATATTGGCGTTGGAGGGCTGATAATTTGCAAATGGTGGCGGATGATAGTTAATGATGGCTTTTGGTAGTGAATAATGACTAATGAGGGCAGATAAGAGTAAATAGTGCCATATGATGCCGGATGATGGCTGATGATTACTAATGACGGCTGGTTATTGATGATTGATTGCGGGTGGCAGATTGTGGAAAATGAAGAGTGAGTGACAGCTGATGGCTAGCTGTGCGCTAATGCAATTATTTAGATTTTTACAGCTATAATGTAAACAATCTACACTAAAACAATTCAAAAAATTATCTAAGATCATTGAACTACTGGAATTTTATTGCTCTAGCCCATTGAAATAGGGCAGTTTTATTATTTATTTTAATTATCAAACATTGTGTGAATATATAAACAGCTGATTAAATATCGCATTAATCGAAAGTATTCATTTGTAACTTGAAGATAAGATTGGCTTTCTGACCGGCATGATTGCTATCTGGCGTAAATATAATGAATGTAATGAACATGTTTACTGATATGTTATTATGACAAATTATAATCAAACTATTGTTGTTCAAACAATATTCCGTAGTTAATAAGAATATTTCTATGACTTTTTATATAGGTTACTTTGGGCAGCTGACCATGATCAATAAAATATATACATGAGCTGAGCGAATTTCATTTAGTTTGTTACTTTATTTTCTGCAGATTATATTCATGGAACTGTACACGTGATAATACTAAATTCATACTAATGCCATAAAAAATTAAGTACAGAATTAAAAAATATCTGAATAGAAATTTGAACTGATACCATGGCATTTATTTTAATTGAATAATAAAAGATTAACGACAAAGTTGATAGAAGACAGCAACATTTGTCAACTTGTTAAGTCAGTAGAACCACCCACACAAATGAAGGATTGAGTCAATAGATCTTGAATTCACTAAATATATTTTGCGTGATTATGAAATAAATTCTAGAGATTAAATTGCAAACAGGAAAATACTTTAAATTGGTTACTGCACTGTACTTGAAAGCTAACAACGCAATAAATTTACTTGTTCTGTTGAAGATAATTTTAAAAGATATTTATTTATAAATCATGTTTAGAAAATAAACTATGAACTTTGGCCGAAATATTGGTATACTCGTATAGTATTTGATAAATAAAATGATTTTTGATTGCTGAACCACCATTTTATTTGCCGCGTATTCGCATAGTGACCTATCTTATGGAGTGCTCCAGGAAAAAAAGAACAAATTGCAGTTTACTGGTTGCTATACAGGGGGTTGGTAGTTTTGATGCGATAACGTGTACAAGTTTTGTAGTGGAAGCAAGTCGTTGCGTATTGAGTTAGTAGCAGGGTGCTTTGTAATTAGCGTAAATTTCAGATGATATCTCTTGACGGCTTTATTACACTCCAATTAAATATAATTGAATCAGTTCAAACAAATTAGAAATATCACAGCGTACTTTTATCAATCCAAAACAGCTGTCATTTTATTGTAGTCTGGAAAATTTCGCTGACTAATTTCGCTGTATCATGGTTGATTACAATTCGATTCCTCTGAAATTTTCTGCGTACCAATATCTTATGTTTAGGCATACAATTTGTTTTTAAAAAGATTTATGATACTCTTTCAGTTTTAAAACAAAATTCGAAATCATACTATCGGCAACCAAGTTCCATGTGGAGTTTTCGGCCCCCCTATTGGACGCGCCCTCAGGTGGCAGATAAAAAAACACCCTAATTGGCTAGTCGGTGGCTGAGTATGCTCCATTCAGTATTCTATTGTTATAAAACTAGTGAAGCAGCCTCGAATTAGAGCGGATAAACGGCAACGACACGCATCAAAAAACGGATTCCTCGAACATGGAACGTACAATCTTAATATATTCTATGTATGTGCTTTGCAATCACCGCTGAACTAGATAAAAAAAATATAAGATCAATAAACTGGCAGTGCAAGAAGCTAACCTGATTGGCAACAATGTCGATGACATACAACCATGGACAGACAGCCTACACGCAGATACCAACCCAAACAAACAGCGCTTAATATACTTCGCAAAAGGCAGAAGTCTCATCTTAAACTCCATCCGCTTTGGGCACCGTGATATTCACAAAAGAACGTTAACATCCCTCGATGGCTGCACGCATAATCAAATAAATCATGTTCTCATAGAAAATCGAGCTCCCACCAAAATTCTCGACGCACACTCGTTTTGTGACGAACACTATAGATGGGACCATTACTTATCCAAAGTTTAATCCGGTTCGCATCTCCAAATATCAAAAACAAGAAAAGCCACTGACAACAAAATACGATCTATTTAAATTAACTAACAATAAAGTGACGCCCACACTCATGTCGTATGTATAAGTCACACTGAAAATGTCCCGCAAGCGGAAAAAATAGCAACGATATCCAAACTTCATGGAAAAGTGTCTAAAATGCTATCACAGACTCAGCGGAAAAGGTCTAAGGACATCGACCAAAATACGCCCGGAATTGATTTGATGAAAATATCAACATGTTACAGTACTACTCTCTTAAGGCACCGTGGACATCCAGACTCGGAAATCAACTCTCGGTCGCTTGCGTTAATTCAGCTAAAGTCAGTCGGCCCAGGGTGAATTCTGATCCACTACCAATCCACGAAATAAAACCCATGTAGTGGAAGTCACTAAGGCACCACTTGGTTTAGGGCGCGAATCAGAACCCACCGCAAAAGATATTATGTAACGACTTCCGAATACACAAAGGGACTCTAATATAATTTGGCTTTGCTAGGCACACAACGGTGCTAAACCACCAAAGTATAAATCAAAAGCAAGTCCAAACGATATTAGTCTGAAAACAACACAAAATTCGAATGTTGTTAGGGATGCTGGGGCACGTTTTGTGCAATTTATTTCGGCAGTTACTTACCCGCCAAAAATTTGGATACCTTGTGGGGGTGACCTAGAGACGATGGGCTGTCTCAGGCTCTCTACTGTTTGTATAGCCGGGCTTTTCAGTCCCCACGTTGGGCGCCATTTGTAGTGTTTAGAAGTATGTTAACTTGTCCGTTAAGGACTGCAGTGGTGTTCTGCTGCCTCAGCGAGTGGAATCAGTGCTCAGCCGGAATATTAGCAGCAATGATATCGATAGTGAAAACGAAGACAATGAGTAAACAGTTAGTATCAGCAATCGAGGTCGTGTGCGGAAAATTACTGCATAAGCTCGATGCCCTTTTAAAGAGTAGCGGTTCCTCTACCACCAAATTTAGTTTTCTAATTTTGAAATAGGAAAAAAATATTAAAACGATCCAGTAAGATGTTCAATACAATTACAATGATGACCACTTTATCAAATGTACATTTAAAAAGTTTATTATTAACAAGAAAGTATAATTAAATTGATGATTAATGATCATTAATTCAATTAAACGCTTTAAAATACGAAATTCTTTTTTAGGGTTTTGTACTAAAATACAAAACCCTATTGCAATCACGACCTGTGTCCGTCTGTCCGTATGTCCGTCCGTCCGTCCGTCTGTATGTCACAGCACTTTTTCTCCGAAACTATAGAGGCTACAGCCATGAAACTTTGTGGAAAGGTCAGAAGTGGTGACTTCTTGAAAGTTCAAGGGTAGACAAATTTTTCAAAGGGGTTTAAGGGGGGTCTCCTCATATAGGGAGGTGACCCCTCAAAAAAAGTTTTTCAGCATTGGTAGTCGAGTAGGGTATCATTGGAAAGGTCTTAATGAGATCTTTTCAAAACAAGTCTTAAAATTGCCTTATCGGTACCGAGGGGGGCAGGGGAAGGGGAAATGTACGAACTTTTCGCGTACCCCCCCTCGCGATTGGACACATTCCATCCGAAAAATCTGAAAAAAATCATGAATGTAGGCCTTAATGAGTACAACAACAACAAATACATGAGAAGTCGAAATACACTCAACTTTGTTAGTAATAGTATGATTTATCGATTTTATTATTTTCTTGAATAAGAACTAAACCATGACCATTTATAGATTGATCTTTCCTGAAAGTTTCATAAAGATTGAATGGTATTTGACGAAGTTATAGCGATTTGAATTTTCCTGTGTTACTATGGAACAATATGCCCTGTATTACTATGGAAACATATGGCTATGGAACCATATGCGCTTTTTACCGACTCAGACACTACAGCTTTGCTAGGATTTGCATGAAAATTGCAGGAATGATATGTATCATGAAGATGAGTACATATAATTGAAACAAGTCGAAGAGGCAGGAGAGAGCTCCTAGCAAAAGGGCTTTGTAACCATTCTAGGATTTGAAAAAATAGGCCATGAATCGATGATTACAGTACAGAGGAGTGACCCCTGAAAAAAAATTTCATGAAAGGTAGCCGATATGAGTATCAACTGAATGAGAGCTTTTCAAAACAGTTTTTAAACTGACAGTTTTTGCTTCAGTGGGGGGCACAGGGGGGGGGGACTACATGAAAAATGTGTTTCCTCCCTCGCGAATGGACACCCGTGATCTAAAAAACCTGCAAAAATTATCAAGGGAGATATTTATGGGTATAACTATAGCAAATACCTCAGAAGTCAAAATTCTTTCAACTTTGTTAATAATAGTATGATCCCCGAATTTCACATTTTCTCCAATAAAATCGTCTTTGACATGTTTCTTGATTTTATTTGTTGCTGGTTACTGCATTTTGTAAGTTGAGTACAAAACCCTTCTGACATGAGCATAGGTCTGTCTACCCAACTTGTTCTTAGTTTACTTTCCAGCTGCACAAAGCTGTGTTTACGAGCATATATTTAAGTTGTTGCACTTGATCAGTGTCTGTAAGGGTCTATCTTATAATTTCTTCATACATGAATGCATTACCAAGGCAAAATACATGCTAGCCCTCGAAAGTCAAATCAATAAGCTCATCATTCGAATAGTTAATGCCAGGAAAATATTATTGGAATCGGGAGTGCATGTACATATATGATTTTCAAATTCCAAATGCACATCAAATCTAGCAAGTGAACAATTTTTCTGTATGGCTCAAAATTTAGACAAGTTAAAAAAGAAAACGAATATGAGTACCTTATTTATTAAAATTAAAGTTCATAGATTAACTCATATCGTGAAAAATCGCCTATGAAGCCTCAAAATGTACCAAATCGTCATTATGAGTCCGATCACAATTATCAGGGCCCGGGAGAGCAGCTATAGAGGCTGATACCGAACAAGAAGTTGCATGACCCACAACATGTAGTATGCAACATGCTGATGAACAAGATGAAGATGAGAACTCAAAAGGAACAAGGGTATGTACTCGCGAAATTGAAATAATTTGCCTTATTTTTTAAGTTTTCAATTAATTTTTTTTCACAATAATGCAGGTCCAAGTCGAAAGAGCGTTAGGTCAGGGACATCTAGAGCTAATAGTCAAGAGGAACCAAGTAGCAAAACGAGCAGTACAGCACTCCTGTCTTGCTAGTTTATTTCAATTTGTGAACAGTTCTCAGAGAAAAAAAAATATTATAATACGACGCAGGGTCTTCTCAGGAGATATCATTACTTTGAATTTCTTGATGTTCCTTAAGTTTAAGTATTAGCAAGGGAAGAGTTTTTTGAAAGACGTTAGGATTATTCTTCAAATGTACTTTATTAGATAAATCACTGGAAAAGAGGCTGGATAAGCCCCGAAACAGCTGCCTGATTTAGGGAAAATAAATTCAACCCGAGAACGTGACCGATGTTTCTTATTTATTTTTTGAAAGATTGCAAACATCCGAAACATGAAATTAACAATTATATAGTAAGTTTGAAAAAGAAAAATATGCCTAAATTTCAATTATATTTATTATGTTACGAGGCATATGATAAAAGAATTATGACAACTTAAAGTATGGAATTTAATTCAGAGGCACAGTAGTCTTGGCTCTTTTATGCCGAAGCACATTGACGAGATCGTAATTTACTCGGAACACAAATCAGAGGCCAGCTATCTGAAATAGAAAAATCAATAAAATTTATGCCTTCCAAAGTAGATGAAGGTTATACCTCCACAACACAATTATTGTTCAACTGTGATCTGTTGCCTCGCAACAAATGCATACCATCAATATAAATTGACCGTTTTACTTAATTGGAAATAAAGAAGTCTCCATTACTGTGCAGCTTAATAGTTCTTTGCTTCCTCGACACCTTATAGGCGGGTCCTTCCAACGACAAACCCACATCCACTGTGGATTCTTTAGCGTTCCGTCAAGGGAAAAAATCCTTGGAATGCATCAAGTATCGAACTAAATGCCCTCGCAGAACCGCTAACGTCTGATTATCAAACTCTGGAGTGAATCCAATTCCCGTTAAATAGTCCACAATGACAGTCCAGCGGCTTAATTCGTTCTCAATATGACGAATTTCATTGTTGTTTTTCCGATCGGCAAGCGCCAATTCAATTTACAATGCTTCATTTTTGTGATTGAGCATTTCCTCTGCATCGGAAAAGCTGATTGTGTGATGTTTAATAGGAATTGATTTGACTGTCTGATCAGCCAGCAACGAGTATTGTTGTGATTTAGGAGCGTCTCAGCTGTAGGAACTGGATAGAACACGGCCGGACTCTTATCGAAAAGTTCTTGGAATGTTTCGACAAAAGGATTCTCGGACTGCAAATAATTAAATACGCGATTAATTAACCAATTAAACATATATGTAAAGTACAATACTCACACTCTTAATGTTCCCAGCAACTCTTCTTCTTGTGTTGTGTTAAGTGCACAACTTTGAACGTTTTTCACAATTCTGGCTGCAAATTTCAATTAAATTTGCAAATCGACTTGCTGTTTGACAGGAATGTTGACGTCTAATTGTTTGGAATTGCATGAACTGTCAGGAGCTAGTTTTACTTTTTTATGACGTCATATCAAAAAATTACAGAGCAAGACCGCCAGGTTTAAGGAGGTAGTGGTTATAATATATATATATATATATATATATATATATATATATATATATATATATATATATATATATATATATATATAAAGTGTTCTCCGCAGCAGGTGAATTCCGCTCTAGAAATATATGTTAAAACGAAAAGGAACACTGCTCAGCGATTGGAAACAACCATGCCTGAAGGAAACAAAGGGAAGAGACCGCACGGCTCACTTATACCTGACCCAGCTTTGAGAGGATATCGACGTTTCTAGCCTTTCCTGCAAGCCATAGTATACTTACATCGAATCCACACTCATATAGGCTTTGGAAAAGCGCGAACAGCGTTCACCACGTGCTCAACAGGAGCAATCTGACTTAGTGAGCGTTCAGGCATTCGTGTGACAATCCTTTTACATCGCTGAATGCAAGGATGCACACAGTTGCTGTCTGCACGAACGCTAATGTTTATAATATATCCGAACATGGTTGGCCCCGGCGAAGCTGTCAGGCTTCAGGGAAAATTCAGAAAATAGAAGCTGTGGGTACGATGTGAATGCACTATGCTGCAAACAATTGGTAAGTCAAATTGTCCTGGCTGCATATTTTGCGCTGAACTTAGATAGAGATCTGGCATGTTCTTGGGATAGTCAGCACGTTGACCTTCTTATCTACATTGAAGATGTTTAGATCTACTGACAAATGGAACTATGTGGCACAAGATGCTCACGCAATCCCGACAATGAAAAATGACATACTTGATCACCTGGACGTATCAAAAGAGGAGCAAATACTTCTATCTATCAATCTTCCTCCCTCGCCCTCCCACTGGAAAAGGGATCTCTGTAGACCGTTGGCAACTTGAGGCACAAGAAGAGGAGACATAGTTCAAAGTAATGCATCAGACGATATCAATATAATTTCAAAGATTAAAATGGTGGGCTTGCGTTGCTGAAAGTTCCATATGTAGGAGGTAAATAGCCTTCACTTTCCTACAACAACAAAAAATTTTTTATGGAGCAGTTTTTTACAATAGACCTCTTCCACACGTATTCTACTAGCATGCGAAACTTGATGATCGACTTTGGGCAGCGTTGAAATTTACTATCTAATGACAGTATCAGCAAGTGATCTTCCCCTTCCTGTATATCACTGAACAGCGATCTTCCACATGCGACACCAAAACAACCAACCTTACAGTTTCCGCGAAAAGCATCGATTCAGCGATTCCCAGGGACAGTAGCCAGACATCCAACTTCTATAATATCCACGAAAAACATCGCATCGGCAATTCCCATAGAGACGAACAGACCTTAAACGAATGCCTTCCCCACATTCCGGAAAATGCAATTCAACAAATTATCATCATAAAAGCTTCTAAGCTTTAACAGCAAGTTTCACTTCATTTCGAGATCTTTAGACGTATAATTCAAAATTGTGAAAATTGTAAGTTTCAAAAGTGTTTAAAATCAAATGAACTATTTTTTTTTAACTCAACCCTTTTGAGTGTTTATGAACTGGCGCCCAACGTGGAGCTGCTTCGCGTGCGTGGTACAAGTAGATAGACCAAAATTATCAATAGATAATTAAGCCTTAATAGGTTTAACATTGAGTTGAGGCTGACCAATGGTCCCGAAGTCCAATCGACGGAATAATAAGTTGTCAATCGAAGTGACTCTGGTCTAAGTCGGAATAAGTGCATATATAGTAAACCAAGTGGCCACCAAAATAACCAAATTCTGAAGACCACGCCAAATTCGGGAAAGGCCCCTCAGTATCTCCATCCAAGAACTAAGGCGGAGCAAAAAGAATAATAAAGCCAACCCAGGAGGAACTCAACAGGAACAAAAGGATGATCAAACTAACAATAATTTTGTAAGCCTTCTTCGAATGTTGATTTCTTAATGAAATAATTATTGTTAATATTCACGAAGTGGAAACTTAAAAGTAAAGTAATTTCAATTTGAAGTGTTTCAGTTTTTTAATTTTTGTCATATTTTATTGATATTAATTGCTGTTACAAAATACCGGATTGGCTTGACTGAATGTAATTATTTTCAGCAAATTTTAATTGAAAGTGTGTTTTTGATTTTGTGTGCAAATTTTGCGTATTTTAGAGAAAATTTCGCGATCTTTGTGATTTTGTATGACGTAAATCCTCAGACGTGTTTCGTGTCGAATATAAAGGGTGATTCATAACAAGCGTACACAATTTTGTCGAAAAAAAAACATATTTTTGTCAAGATTGACCTGTCATGTTTATTTATTATGAAAATTTGGTCCCCTACAATTAAATATGAAACATTACTTCGGGCATATGTGCACCTCGTGCTGCTTTGCAGACTATCACACTATTTGCGATGACATTTTCCCACATTTCCGGCGTTATTAGCGTATGTTGGCTCGAATATTGTTTTTTAATGCTTCAGTAGTCTGGACAGCATCAACATAAACACGATCTTTAAGAAATCTTCAAAGGAAGAAGTCACAAGGAGTCAAATCACACGATCTTTATAGTAATTGAGCACGGCACATTGCACTGTCAACATAAACATCCGCAAATTCCAGTACACGGCGACGGATGAGTCGCAGCCACTTGACCATTTCAGACCACCTTCCAGTCAGCACACGCGGACACGATCTACCTATATCCACCAACCGTGCAGTACAGCTAACAAATTCATGCATTTCAGCAGCCAATTATAGCAAATTCTCCATTAAATCGGATGTGTGGAGTTTCGGTATCTTATTAACAGAACTAGTAACATACGGACGAATTCCATATCCTGGTATGACAAACGCTGAAGTTTTAACACAAGTCGAACATGGATATCGTATGCCTTGTCCGCCCGGTTGTGACCCGCGCCTCTACGAAATCATGTTGGAATGCTGGCATAAAGAGCCAATGTGTCGACCAACATTCGAGACCCTACAATGGAAACTGGAAGAATTCTACACTATGGACCCTAGTAATTATAAAGAGGCACAGGCTTACTGATAAATACTGATTTACCTCTAATCAAACAAACTTAAAAGAAGTAAAGAAGATGATGAGCAACTTCTACTAGACGATAGTAAAACTTCGATTGAATGAATGTCGCAGATTCAACCTATCACACGAAAATTAAACAATATATTTATAAATGTAACAAGAAGAAAGTATACAATAAATTCACCCCGCCTCCCCTTAAAAACAAAAAAAATCACATCTATATAGCAGCTTCAAACAAAACTAGAATCCAATTCCCAGCTACAGAAAAGGATGAAACCCAAAAACAACAAAGAATAAAATGGAGAATTTAAAGTATAATGAAGATATAAAGATGTTAAGCCCTTTTAACTTCTTCTTATCTATACTAAAGATATTAATTGTAGTATTTTTTTAATTCCTTCCGACTTATTGCAATTATCTCCTTTTTTATAATGTTTAATGATAGCGAAAATGATTGACTATCATGGCCTGAACTTTAAGTGTACAATATGCAACATGTTTTGTTGATCATTTAAAATTTAATTTGTGACAACAACCAATATCTCTTAGCAACATAATTCAGGCCCAACCACTTTCCGCAGGTACACAATAGAGTAAAGTTCAATTGTGTTTAATGACAAATAGACAAAAATATACTGCCTACTGATATTCATAACAAGAATTTTAGAGAAAATCAAAGCAGAATAGATAGGCAAGATCAAATCTCGAGAGCATCGCGCGAATTTGTTATTTCGCAATATAATAAAGTATTCTGTTATTATATTTTGTATAGAAAATAAACATACAATTAACACAAACACCAAAACTGATTACAAAACAATTAGGAATAGCGGTGGCGATAGCGGGAGTAGGACCGGTTGGTGTTGCTGGTGCTGTCGCCAAGAGATTTCAGGGAGTCTGCGAGAAACCGCCACACAGCGCGGACGCCGCGTAGAGCGAAGATAATAGAGAAAAATTGATTGCGATTGTACTTGCTACTGCGGCAAAGTTTTGTTAGTGAGAAAGTGGTTCCGCGTGCGAGGAAAAATTATAGTGACGAGCTATTTATTGCGATTGTACTTGCTACTGCGGCAAAGTTCTGTTAATGAGAAAGTGGTTCCGCGTGCGAGAAAAAAAAATAACGGTAGTTGTCCCTTGTAATGATTTTCAACCTTTTAGGTTCGAACGCGGAACCGACCTCTCATCGGTTCTAGACGTTAAGTCTGAGTAGTGCCAACGGATGGTACCAACAGGTCAACCAATCCGTGCACCGTAACCCATTCACGTTGTGGCTGCTTGTCGGCCAGCTAGTTCGGAGAGGATTTCGGTCGCGGGTCTCCGAATGGGTTACGCTCACTTACAATATTTCAGCCACCTGAACATGCCCGTTTTCCAAACGCGTTATCAAACAAAACATACGGAGAAGGAACCTACTTTACGTTACTCCGTATTTCTTCTTATCACCAGTCAAGAATACCAAAATCTAATTTCTATTTCGCGTTCCCGAAGTTTCGACGCGGTACCGAAAAATATGCTACTCGAAGTTAACACGACGAAGACTACTCTAAGAAAATGTCAAAACTACAAAGGTACCGCGTACCGCGCGCGACGCGAAACTGACCTCAGCGGATTTGGCGAAACCCTACCCTCGCGACGGCATACCTACCCTGCACTCTCTCTTCCCACTGAAAAAGAAGACCCGCTGAAAAGGAAAGTCGTGGTTAAATTTAGCAATTCATGTTGTTATTCATAACAATTCACAATCGTGGTCTTCTACAGTAAATAATTGATTTTACCAATTAGGCTATCTCCTAAATACAGTCTACCGCCCTCCGTCAATGGAAGAACTAATTACGTAACTAGTCTGTACATAAGCTCAGCTCACTCTCTGAGATTCATTCAACGATATCGATCAAATTCATATGAAAAGTATTCTGATCAGTATACTGTTCTCTTCCCGGTTTCAAAATTTAATACTATGTTAGTGCGTAAAAGAAACCAAAACATTCCTTGAAATGATTGTAATGATGGCGATTCCAAAAGGAATTTGTGACTGGTGAGATGTGAGTTGAGGTAATTATTTACTTCTATGACTTGGCAATTCAAACGTAATTGAATTAAATAGATTGGTTCAATTGGATTTGGTTAAACTAAATTATATAACTATTCCTTTGGATATTTACCCTTACGTTAGTACAAATATCATATCTAGATTTGATTAAAAATTTGATTAAGTAGTAAATTTGAACAAACGCTTTCAACAATTATCTAAATGTGATGAAGATCTGATTCATATACGCGTTGAACAATCTCGTTCCGCTTCTCGTCTTAATATTTTGTACAAGGCACGCTCTTTTGGACTTGTCGAGTTTCGAAATTTCGAGGCCAAATTAGACCAATCTTCTTCTGTGAAGCAAATCACTTGCCAAACTGTACTTTTACCGCCGGTTTTCGGTCTACGAATGAGTATCGCCTCGAATCTTGGATCTCTGGCAATAAGACTTCTGTTTATAAGACTTAAATCAAAAGGAGCTTGTTGCTTTTTATTTTCGACTTCTTCCATCAAAGATTTGCCAGAAGTTCTTTTACCAGATTTCGAGTCATATTCGAAGTCAGCAAAAGCGGCTTGGGTGGTTGATTCTGTGAGCCCTTTTGGGTTAGCCTCTAAACTTAGTCGCTTAGGAGAAATTTTGTGATTTGCAGAGAATAAAGGTTTAAGTGCCAACGAATCGCTACCGTATTGCAATATTGTAATACTGACTAAATTAATCACATACTCTTCGTAGACGTCTTGGTTACGATAGTGGTCAATACTCTCGCCGCTGTTACAAGAATATCCACGCGAATTGCTGCCCTCGTCTTCGTTTAAAATCGGAATCACTACAATCGGCAACAATTGATTGTCCTTAACGGTATCACTACTATTGTTAATGTTATTAGTTATATTACTAAGATAAGCGAATGATTCGATAAGTTCTGTATCAGTAGCATTGGGCTCACGAATATGGTCATCAGTCTTATTAACTAGTTCACAGTTGTGACGATAGCTTTCATTCTGACAGGGCTCTTTGAATTCCTTTCGGGATTGTTCTGTTGAAGCTATTTGATAGTTGGTGTGATGAACAGTTACATCTAAAGTCGAGTTACTTAAGTTTACCATTGGATCAACGCTACTGCTTTCCAATCTATCTTCATATGATGGGGGCAGTAATTCGATTGGTGGCTGTGAAGTTTCAGCAATATGTGTATTCTCTGCATCACAATATCGGTTTGTGTCATCATTTTTTAACGAAAACACTCCACCTTCAATATCCGCATCACAATTAATAGAATTCGATATTATATCTTCAGTTGGATCTTCAACAGCCTCATACAACGGTAAACTAGGTGCATTTGCTTCCACAGTCGTCGAGTTTTCCAGCAATTCTCCACTTGATACAGTCATCGGCTTGGAAGTGGATACAGGGGGTAACTTTCCCGTTGAAAGCTTGGATTCGTCAGCCACGACCTACAGGAGTAATAGACAATTGTTTATGATCACAACTCAATCTTTGGAGATTGATACTGCGTCAATCTTATTCAAACGCAAGGCACTTTCGTCGCGGAAATTTCTTCAAAAAGTTTGAAAGTATTGTTATTAAATTTAAATTGATTTGTCATTTTAAAAAAATGAATTATAAGAGAAAAAAAAGTTATAATAATTCCAACTTCACTTAGAAACAAGTTAACACGTAATAATATAATGTATTGCCACGTATTTTCTTTTCTTTTAATTTAGTCTTAAAACTTTTCACGTAAACTCATTTTGTTGGTGTTTTCATTTTACCTTCTTCTTCCAATTGAAATGTTAAAAAGTTGTATAGGTTTCGTTAAGCAAAATTTAAACGAAAATAAGATAGAGAAGAACAATACAGAGGTTGAGAGTGTGTAAAGTATGTTGGTAGTGTAATCGATAAATGGACATGCATTGTTTGGCTCAATATCTTGTATAAAAATTAAGAGCAATCAATAATAAAAAAAATATAAACAAGTGAAACTAGCAGTAGCACTAAAATCTAATCAGACGAGTAGCTTTACATTGAAATTTATGTTATTCCATTTTCTCTCTATTACTCTAGATGCGAAAAACTATTTTTTATTTATAATGTAAAATCCACAGCTTTGTTTCATTCTAAATTTAAATTTAATTTCTTCTCCACTTTAGTCGGTAATAATTCTATAGTTGAAATTGTTGTACAGTTAACTTTTTTGAATTTTTCATTTTGTTTCATTTTTCGAAATTTAATTAAAAGTAAGCCTGCTCTTTATTTATGATATTTTTTTTTCTATCCCGAAAATTACGCTAAGGAAAACAAAAAAACTTAAAAGGAAAAAGGATTTGTCGCCGTCTCGTTACGAAAGAATCGAAATTGTTACACACGTAGCAAACATCCACGTAAAATTTCATTTTTAATATAAAAACCGCGAAGGCGAACTTTGTTTGCTATCGTTTCAAACAAAAAGAAGAAAATTACTACAAAAACGTGATGTTTAAATTACCGTACGATAAAAGCTACTAACCATTGTAGGTTCACTATTCTTACTCGACTTGCCGTTCTACTTTCACTTAAATCTGCTTTTTTCATCTTCGACATTTTAACTTTCAATATTTTAACTTAATAAAATTAGGATTTCTATTACCAATATTATTATCTTTCATTTAAAAACGAGAAACTTCTATAATTTAAAAATCGGTAACGTAAAAAAAATCGTGCAAATATTTATCTTAGATACTTTTCCTTATTGAAAAATCACGGAATAATCCCATTTCAGGTTCGGAACAATGCTAACGAAAAATATTCATGTTTAATGGTTGTTTTACCTTATAAAATTCACGCAAGTAGGGAATTTGTAAAATCGGAATACACTAACTAAACGAACTGATTCATTCACGTATATTTACCGTTGTGCCTTTTCTGCCGGTGAAGGGTATCTTCCTCGGGTTGAAACAGATGCGCCAGAACATTGAGCAATCTCCTCGTGTGTCTGGCTTCGCAATTATCACAATTATCATAATTTTTATAAACTCAACATGCACACCCGGTTCGCCTTGTCGCCATCTTTTCTTTTTCTTTTTCCTCCTTGTGTCGGACTGTCACTCCGACAACCGCCGACAAAACAGATGTGCGGAATGGAACGCCACATGGCGGCAATGGGCATTTCCATTTGTCGCCAGTGGCATAGTGTTTCGATGGCCACGGTGGAGGGGGCATTCCCAGATGAATATGCCTCGAAAAGTGTCGGGGTTTTGATTAATATCATGTTTCAAATATTTAAATCCACAGATCTAAATATTTGGAGAGAAAAAAAAATATTTTCTGCGCAACGATATCCGCACAAAAGATGAAGTCCGCTTGCATTTCGAGGTCATACCCATCTGGCCGGGTGCAAGGGTTCGGGATCGGAATCACTTCGATTCCCGGGCGTAGGCGTCACATTACACCCTATCCTGCGAAGGAAAATAGCTTATGCATTAATTGCGATACATCTGGTAAAAAAACCGTTAGACGAAAGAAACGTGAAGAATTAAATGTCACAAACCGGATTGGGGAAATTCCGTTCAATTAGTTAGCAACAAAACTTTAGAACATGATCACAAATTGCAGTACCGCTGAATTCGCAATCGTAACGTAAATACCAGTGAATTTGGTGCATAAACATAATTGCTCCGTTCATCTCACGATAAATTTTTCTCTCGGTCCCATTCAATTTCCCCTCGACGAAAATCATTTTTCCGTGCGGGCAGCAAAGTGCCAAATATCGAGTTTGGAAGCGCGAATCCATTCGCCTATGTATCTTTCGTATCATCCTTTAGTCGTCGACAATCGGAAAATAAACATTGAGGCAAATTCATGCAAATTTCGAAAGCGAATCAAGTATCGGAAACCAAATCGGTGCAAAGCGGAGCTCGGAACAGCAAACGAATACTTTTCATTCAACCTTAATTGTAGTTCACGTAGAACATTGTAATTAACCTGTTTTCCTAATCGTACTTAAACGTGTCGGAGAAGATTTGTTGACCCGGAAAAATCGCGGAGTTATTAATATAAAAAAAAACCAAAACAAAAATACTATTACAACATTTACAGGCCTTATCCGCCCCGAACACGAGCGCTCGTAGGAGGAGGTTTAGGTTAAGTACCCTTTATTTGTTTTTTTGCATGTTCATATTATATTAAATATATATCATGATGGCCCCACACATTACGTGAGTGAGGTCGTATTAAGTACCTTTTTGAAGTATCATTCCAAAAGTAACTGCTGCTCGTTTTAATAATTTTCTTTTGCCGTCTTTGCCAAGCGCAAGCACAATATAGAAAACAAATCCTAATTGAAAAAGATTGCGGGTAGTATAGATTTCCTGAAAGAGAGTCGATTCAGGACGACATTGGTTCTAAAAGGAAGGAATCTTGTAAAAAGATAAATAGAATGTCGAGATAAATAACGATTGTTAATTTGCATAGAAAAAATATTGTAGATATCATCGAATGAAGTCAAGAAAAGGAGAATCTAATGTGAACACAATTTCATTTACATTATATAATTGCTTTTTATTTATTTTAAAACAAAATCTTTTGAGGTGAATTGTATCAATTTGCTAGACTAATTTATTTCCTTTCACTTTTAATCACAGTAAATTAGTTACTTTACAATTTTTATAAAACTTTTCGTTATGATAACAAACGAAATGTCAAGTTAAGAGAATACTCTTCGGTCTTTCCTTTCTAACAATTCTGACCGGGTATAGGACCCGGTACGGTGGCAGGCTTCCCTCTTAAAACATGAGCCAGCCGCCGGGTACTCACTAATCCTTCCTTTTGTTTCAGGTGACTTCGCGGGTTGAGTGGCCCAAGCAGAGTGCCTCTTTATGACAAAGAGTTATGCAATCGAATTGCATAATTCTATGGCATAAATTGGTCACCGGGGTACCCCTCTTCTGATGGGAAAGCTTATGCAAGTCAAGTTGTATGAGTTTTCCACTCAGAAGAGGAATACCTGGCCACTGCAACAAATATGGACTTTAATCCGGTTGGGTGGGTGCGCAGGGGCTCCATCACCACCCGGTTGCCCTTCTCTTATTTGTGGGCCATGAGCCTCTCCGGGTAAGGACGAGGTCACCCTGCTTCCCCTTCTCTTTACTTGTTACTCTTGCTCCATGAACAAGTCAGTTGTCCCTTGTGTAGTTACCTACACTCGACCCCAAGAAATTCGTGAGTGTGAAATTTTTTTGTAGTGGGAATGAACCCGCCCCACGACACCGTAATGCTAGCCTGCCAGCGCATTCACGCGTCCCCAGACAAGGGCATTCTCGGCGGATATCTCCATCTTCTTCTGCCGAGGCAGCAGACCATCGCTGCAGTCCTTTACGGACATTTTGAAACTTTTAAAAACACTACAAATGGCGCCCAACGTGGGGCCCAAAAAGCCCGGCTGTATCATCAGTCGTGAGCACGAGACAGTCCATCGTCTCTAGGTGTCCCCACAAGGTGTCAAGACTATTGGCGGGTAGGTAACTCCCGAAGGCTTTGCACTAATCGTGCCCCAGCAACTCTAATAACTTCCGGACGTGTGTTGTCTTTGGACATCAATATCGTTTGGTCCTGCTTTTGATTTATACTTTGGTGGCTTACCACCATTGTATGACTAGCAAGGCCAAATGATATTAGAGTTCCTATTTGTATTCGGAAGTTATTATTTCAACATCCATTTTGCGGAGGATTCTGATCCGCTCCCCAAGCCAGCGGTGCCTGAGTGTCTTACATTACATGGACCTTGATTTCATGTGATTGGCTGATTAGCTAATCCATGCCTATCCATGACAAGACATGCGCTGCTTGTGGATCAGAATTCAACCCTGGGCTGACAAGTTGTAACTTGTAAAAACTTGCGGATGAGGGAGCACTTCCGAACCCTGATTCTCATGGTGCCGCAAGAGAGCAGTCCCTGAAACGCTACAGAAGAATTGTGCCATTGGTGTCCATACTTGTGAAGAAGGACAGAATGGAAAGACCGATTTTTTTTTGATAACGTAAAATTTGTTTTTTTTCTTACATACCTTTTTTTGATAGATTGTGCTTTAGTTGTCCACTTTCGGCCACTTTTTCTCAACATTTTCTGTCTTGTCAGTATTTAATTTTTATTCATAGCCAGTATTTAATTTTTATTCATTAATTTATTTCTAATTAGGCTTTAAACTTTGTCTATAGATTGGCAATGAAATGTACCCACTGTTTGGTTGTTTGGTCGACGAAGTGAGGAGGTTTGCTGTTGTCGACGTTCTGAAGGAGTACATCAAGATTAGTGATAGTGATAGAGAGATGATGCAGCAGACCAAATCTGTGGTGATTGTTACACGGAAGTGGAACGTATATACTCCTTCATACGTCACTGCAAAGAGACCGATCTTCACGACGTCCTCAGGAACCAGCCATAAACCAGCCAACCCAGACTCGAAGAGCAAACTACCATCCGTCTGAGGATCCGGATCCGGATCCACCATCTCGATACCAGCCTTGGAACGCCTGGGATCTTCCGCCACGACTCAACCAAATACCACCACCGACTCTGGGTCCAGTGGCTATGCAGGAGCAACCCTATATGTTGAAGCTGAAGCATATCCCCAGCATTATCCAGGGTTGGAATCTTCATTTTAGCGGGGGGCCAAACGGCCTGAACTTGGAAGTTTTCATTGGTCGAGTGGAGTCCTTAGTCGGAGAGATGTTGGCCGGTGACTACACGGTGCTGGCAGGATATTTACCAATGCTGTTTAGGGGAGCAGCACTCGAGATCTACTGGAGAATACATTCGGCCCCACCATCAATAAGCTGGACCCGGCTGAAGGAGGTACTCCGCATGGAGTACCCTACGGTCGATATGGATGAAAGGGTCCTGGACAAGATCCATGCCAGATGGCAGCGTCCGGACGAGCCTTTTCATCAATATCGAGCCGATATCCTTCGGCTAAATGACCAGTTGTCAGAGCCGTTGTCTTCCACCCAACTGCTGCGGGTGTTAAAGCGCAACCTAAAGCCGGAGCTTCGTCGCCATATCGTAAGCTCAGATCCGCCGGCTATGGAAGCACTGCTGAGGACTGTGAGTCGCCTGGAGGGGGTTGAGGAAGACCTACGGGAACGGCCTTATCAGCAAACAAGGACGGGTCCACGACGTGAAATCGCAGAAGTGGCACCAAATTGCAACAACACAGATCTGGAAGAAAACACGGAAGCGAACACCTATGTTCCGGACTACCCAGTTGGTGCCACTCCAAAAAACGGACGAGCGAGTATCCTACCACCTCAGTGGTACTCGAAGCCCCCGCAGTAGTTCCCTAGCCAGCTGCTCACCCCAACAAACCTGACGTTAACCCACCAGCCATGACCACTATGACTGCGGATGTTCACTCTCTTCCGGAGGCATCGCCAACGACAATATTGAAGCGACCACCGCAGTCACTGCCAGAAGAACCCCGGCAGCCTCAAATACGCATTCTAAAACCTTATCATGTTCGACTGCAGGAATATCGGGTGGCTCGAGAGCGAATATTTGCTTCCGAAGAAGTCACTTCCCGCCCACGCAAGACAAAATGGTCAACCCGTCGTTGGCGGAATTTCCGCAAGAGAGTGCGCACCTGGCATCAAACCCTAAACTTTTGTAACATCTCGGAGGTTGCTGAGAATGAGGTCAGACCTTATCATCCAATTAAAGTGTTGGGCAAAACCGTGTTTGCATTGATCGACACGGGTGCCAGTATCAGTTGTCTTGCCTCGAGCTTTCGCTCGAAGGTGCTCCATGAATATCCTACCTTGATTAAGCCCTGGCGCACTGAAATCAGTACAGCTGATGGCACCAAACACCCTATACGAGGTAAACTAACCACACCCGTGACATTCAGGGGTCAGACGAAGGATATTAGTTTCTACATTATCCCGTCTTTGACTCAGGATGTGTACCTTGGCGTCGATTTCGTCCTTCGCTTTGGACTGGCCTCCGATTTATTCACAGATTTGTCTTTAAATACCAGATATGTTAACGAACTCACTTCTATTCCCAATAGGCATGAACTGACGCCTAGCCAACGGCAACGCCTGGAAGCATCCATCGCTGCTTTTCCATCTTACGCTACCCAAGGCTTTGGCCGCACAACCCTAGTCCCACACGCCATCGACGTTGGCGATAGTAAGCCAATTAAGCAGAGACACTATGCCATCTCACCGGCCATGGAGAAATTGGTGTATGCGGAGCTGGATAGGATGCTCGAGTTGGGGGTCATAGAGGAGTCCCAAAGTGCCTGGTCCTCACCGGTAACCTTGGTGGTGAAGCCAGGTAAAGTCCGTCTTTGTCTAGATGCTCGTAAGGTAAATGCGGTCACCATCAAGGACACGTACCCTCTTCCACCCATCGATTGAATACTAGGGAGACTGCCAAAAGCCAATTATATTACCAGTCTCGACCTAAAGGACGCCTTCTGGCAAATTCCACTCGATGAGGGGTCGAGGGATAAGACCGCCTTCACAGTGCCTGGACGACCATTATATCAGTTCGTCACAATACCCTATAGCCTGTGTAACGCGCCGCAAATGATGACTCGGCTGATGGACAAGGTCATCCCACCTCACCTGAAACACCAAGTGTTCGTGTACCTGGATGATCTGTTACTCATCACGGAAACGTTCGACCTACACCTCCTACTCCTACAAGAAGTAGCCCTGCACATCAGTAAGGCGGGTCTCACCATCAACGTACAGAAAAGTAAGTTTTTCATGAAAGAAGTCCGATAACTAGGACATGTCATAGGACATGGCACTATCAACACGGATCCAGACAAAACTCGTGCGATTGATGAGTTCCCCTTTCCAAAAACAGTAACCAGCTACGACGTTTCCTTGGTGTGTGCGGTTGGTACCGAAGGTTTTTTCGGAATTATGCAACAGTTTCAGCGCCCCTGTCAGACATGCTGCGGAAAGGGAAGTTCATTTGCACCAAACTCAGCCGAAAGGCATTTGAAGAGCTAAAACAAGCCCTCACATCAGCTCCGGTCTTGCACAGCCCCGACTTCACTAAGCCCTTCTCCATTCATTGTGACACAAGTCAACATGGAGTTGGAGCCGTGCTGGTGCAATTGACCGAGGAGGGAGAGGAAGCTCCCATCGCCTTCATGTCCAATAAGCTGAACTCGGCCCAAAGAAACTATACTGTGTCCGAGCAGGAATGTTTGGCAGCGGTAATGGCTGTGAAGAAATTCCGAGCTTATATCGAGGGCCACCAATTCGAGATCATCACGGACCACGCTTCGCTACAATGGTTGATGAACCAGGTAGATTTACATGACCGCCTAGCAAGATGGGCTTTTAAACTGCAAGGGTTCAAGTTTTCCATCAAACATCGGAAAGGGACCCAGAACATCGTACCCGACACTCTCTCACGGATGTTTTCTCCAGAGGGAGCCGAATTGACAATAAATGACCAGGACCCCATCGAGATAGATTTCGACAGCCCACATTTCGAATCAGACAGCTACAAAGAGTTGAGGCAAGCCATCGCGACCCAACAATCGCAGCTGCCTGATTTGAAGGTAATAGACGGCTACGTGTATAGACGAAATGAATACGCTACTGGTGATCCATGGCAGGAAGAAGAGTCCTGGAAATTCTGGGTACCGGAGGAAATGACACAACATCTGATCCTCCGCGCACATGACCATCCTTTAAGTGCCCACGGAGGTTACGGTCGGACGTTACGGCGACTCAAGAAATACTTCTTTTGGCCTAAAATGGCATCTCAGGTCAAAGACTACGTGAGCGCCTGTGAGACCTGTGAAGGCACCAAAGCGCCCAACCAGCCTCTTCGACCTCCTATGGGTCAACTCAACGTCCCAGAACGCGTATTCCAACGTCTATACATAGATCTACTCGGTCCATATCCTCGGTCATCCATGCGACACATCGGAGCTGTAGTCGTTCTAGACCAGCTCTCAAAATTCCCACTGGTGGAACCTATCCGTAAATTCACAACTCCATCTATCGTGAAATTCCTAGAGAGCCGGGTATTCCATGTGTTCGGGGTTCCAGAGAGTGTGTACTCGGACAACGGAGTACGGTTCCGGTCTCGGCAGTTTAAGGGCCTACTCGAGCAGTATGACGCCCATATATTCTCCTCAGTCTAACGCCTCCAAATGGTTGAACCGCACCCTATTGGCCGCGATCCGTTCCTACGTCTACCCATCTCAAAAGATTGGGATCGGCGATTGTCCGCCATCACATGCGCCCTGCGATCCTCGTATCATTCCATCACCAGTGTCGCACCTTACTTTGCCGCCTTTGGACAGCACATGATTTGCCACGGTAAATCATACCGGCTGTTACGGCAATTAAAGTGTTTGGGAGACCCCGTCGTTGCGCTGGAGCCGCACGAGCGTTTAGAAGACCCGCCAACAAATCGGATGAAAGATTAAGGCCGCGGGACGTGCAAATGAGGCGCAGTACAATCTCAGGTCACGATCTGCCAATTTCAAAGGAGGAGATGAAGTTTCCCGGCACAATTTCCGCCAAAGTGACGCCGCGGGGCATTACAACGCCAAGCTGGACAGGCGATTCTTGAAAAGCCGCATAAAGAAGGTAATGGGACCTAACCGTTACCTGATAACGGACCCATCGAGAAAAGAAGTTGGGATATACAACGCAAAAGACATGCGCCGATAGATAATTAGTCACGTCTGTTTTGTCCGCCCGCATACATTTTCAAAAAACGCGCAAGGGTTGTATACTTCCGGCAAAACATAAACATACGTGTCAGTCCGTCCGTCTGTCAATTTTGTTTTCTTTTATTGTTCGTCACTCCTTGTTCCGACGCCGAAGACAACCCATGCTATAATGAAAGATCCTTCAGCTCCTTTTTCGCAATCCGCGTCGCCTTGGGACCGCAAGAAAATTAGCTGCCCTGTAGTAATTGAGCACGGCACATTGCACTGTCAACATAAACATCCGCAAATTCCAGTACACGGCGACGGATGAGTCGCAGCCACTTGACCATTTCAGACCACCTTCCAGTCAGCACACGCGGACACGATCTACCTATATCCACCAACCGTGCAGTACAGCTAACAAATTCATGCATTTCAGCAGCCAATTATAGCAAATTCTCCATTAAATCGGATGTGTGGAGTTTCGGTATCTTATTAACAGAACTAGTAACATACGGACGAATTCCATATCCTGGTATGACAAACGCTGAAGTTTTAACACAAGTCGAACATGGATATCGTATGCCTTGTCCGCCCGGTTGTGACCCGCGCCTCTACGAAATCATGTTGGAATGCTGGCATAAAGAGCCAATGTGTCGACCAACATTCGAGACCCTACAATGGAAACTGGAAGAATTCTACACTATGGACCCTAGTAATTATAAAGAGGCACAGGCTTACTGATAAATACTGATTTACTTCTAATCAAACAAACTTAAAAGAAGTAAAGAAGATGATGAGCAACTTCTACTAGACGATAGTAAAACTTCGATTGAATGAATGTCGCAGATTCAGCCTATCGCACGAAAATTAAACAATATATTTATAAATGTAACAAGAAGAAAGTATACAATAAATTCACCCCGCCTCCCCTTAAAAACAAAAAAAAATCACATCTATATAGCAGCTTCAAACAAAACTAGAATCCAATTCCCAGCTACAGAAAAGGATGAAACCCAAAAACAACAAAGAATAAAATGGAGAATTTAAAGTATAATGAAGATATAAAGATGTTAAGCCCTTTTAACTTCTTCTTATCTATACTAAAGATATTAATTGTAGTATTTTTTTAATTCCTTCCGACTTATTGCAATTATCTCCTTTTTTATAATGTTTAATGATAGCGAAAATGATTGACTATCATGGCCTGAACTTTAAGTGTACAATATGCAACATGTTTTGTTGATCATTTAAAATTTAATTTGTGACAACAACCAATATCTCTTAGCAACATAATTCAGGCCCAACCACTTTCCGCAGGTACACAATAGAGTAAAGTTCAATTGTGTTTAATGACAAATAGACAAAAATATACTGCCTACTGATATTCATAACAAGAATTTTAGAGAAAATCAAAGCAGAATAGATAGGCAAGATCAAATCTCGAGAGCATCGCGCGAATTTGTTATTTCGCAATATAATAAAGTATTCTGTTATTATATTTTGTATAGAAAATAAACATACAATTAACACAAACACCAAAACTGATTACATTTGAGATGTTTTTCCTCCCAAACAATTATTTTTATTGCCAAATGTGAATCGCTATAACTTCTGCCAAATGCGAACATGACACATACACGCTTTTAACTTTCAAGTCTTAACAAATTCCGAAACAATCAGCGATTGAGCGGAGGAATAGCGGTGGCGATAGCGGGAGTAGCACCGGTTGGTGTTGCTGGTGCTGTCGCCAAGAGATTTCAGGGAGTCTGCGAGAAACCGCCACGCAGCGCGGACGCCGCGTAGAGCGAAGATAATAAAGAAAAATCGATTGCGATTGTACTTGCTACTGCGGCAAAGTTTTGTTAGTGAGAAAGTGGTTCCGCGTGCGAGGAAAAATTATAGTGACCAGCTATTTATTGCGATTGTATTTGCTACTGCGGCAAAGTTCTGTTAATGAGAAAGTGGTTCCGTGTGCGAGAAAAAAAAAATAACGGTAGTTGTCCCTATCCTGCGAAGGAAAATAGCTTATGCATTAATTGCGATACATCTGGTAAAAAAACCGTTAGACGAGAGAAACGTGAAGAATTAAATGTCACAAACCGGATTGGGGAAATTCCGTTCAATTAGTTAGCAATAAAACTTTAGCACATGATCACAAATTGCAGTACCGCTGAATTCGCAATCGTAACGTAAATACCAGTGAATTTGGTGCATAAACATAATTGCTCCGTTCATCTCACGATAAATTTTTCTCTCGTTCCCATTCAATTTCCCCTCGACGAAAATCATTTTTCCGTGCGGGCAGCAAAGTGCCAGATATTGAGTTTGGAAGCGCGAATCTATTCGCCTACGTATCTTTCGTATCATCCTCTAGTCGTCGACAATCGGAAAATAAACATTGAGGCAAATTCATGCAAATTTCGAAAGCGAATCAAGTATCGGAAACCAAATCGGTGCAAAGCGGAGTTCGGAACAGCAAACAGATACTTTTCATTCAACCTTAATTGTAGTTCACGTAGAACATTGTAATTAACCTGTTGTCCTAATCGTACTTAAACGTGTCGGAGAAGATTTGTTGACCCGGAAAAATCGCGGAGTTATTAATGTAAAAAAAAAAACCAAAACAAAAATACTATTACAACATTTACAGGCCTTACCCGCCCCGAACACGAGCGCTCGTAGGAGGAGGTTTAGGGTAAGTACCCTTTATTTGTTTTTTGCATGTTCATATTACATTAAATATATATATCATGATGGCCCCACACGTTACGTGAGTGAGGTCGTATTAAGTACCTTCTTGAAGTATCATTCCAAAAGTAACTGCTGCTCGTTTTAATAATTTTCTTTTGCGGTCTTCGCCAAGCGCAAGCACAATATAGAAAACAAATCCTAATTGAAAAAGATTGCGGGTAGTATAGATTTCCTGAAAGAGAGTCGATTCAGGACGACATTGGTTCTAAAAGGAAGGAATCTTGTAAAAAGATAAATAGAATGTCGAGATAAATAACGATTGTTAATTTGCATGGAAAAAATATTGTAGATATCATCGAATGAAGTCAAGAAAATGAGAATCTAATGTGAACACAATATCGTTTACATTATATAATTGTTTTTTATTTATTTTAAAACAAAATCTTTTGAGGTGAATTGTATCAATTTGCTAGACTAATTTATTTCCTTTCACTTTTAATCACAGTAAATTAGTTACTTTACAATTTTTATAAAATTTTTCGTTATGAGATTGCATAATAAAACGAACGAAATGTCAAGTTAAGAGAATACTCTTCGGTCTTTCCTTTCTTACAATTCTGACCGGGTATAGGACCCGGTACGGTGGCAGGCTTCCCTCTTAAAACATCAGCCAGCCGCCGGGTACTTACTAATCCTTCCTTTTGTTTCAGGTGACTTCGCGGGTTGAGTGGCCCAAGCAGAGTGCCTCTTTATGAAATAGAGTTATGCAATCGAATTGCATAATTCTATGGCATAAATTGGTCGTCGGAGTTCTCCTTTTCTGATGGGAAAGCTTATGCAAGTCAAGTTGTATGAGTTTTCCACTCAGAAGAGGAATACCTGGCCACTGCAACAAATATGGATTTTAATCCGGTTGGGTGGATGCGCAAGGGCTCCATCACCACCCGGTTGCCCTTCTCTTATTTGTGGGCCATGAGCCTCTCCGGGTAAGGACAAGGTCACCCTGCTTCCCCTTCTTTTTACTTGTTACTCTTGTTCCATGAACAAGTCAGTTGTCCCTTGTGTAGTTACCTACACTCGACCCCAAGAAATTCGTGAGTGCGAGATTTTTTTGTAGTGGGTTCTTATGCTGGGGGAATTAACCCGCCCCACGACACCGTAATGCTAGCCTGCCAGCGCATTCACGCGTCCCCAGACAAGGACATTCTCGGCGGATATCTCGATCTTCTTCTGCCGAGCCAGCAGACCATCGCTGCAGTGCTTTACGGACATTTTGAAACTTTTAAAAACACTACATCTTGCCGGGTCCATTTCGTTAAATTATTCGGTTTCACGTAGAACGCGAAATGTTTGCACTGGCGATTCATTATTTTTGTAAAAAGTTTTAACAATAATAAAACGTTTGGCTGATGTGTATGATGCCATGGTTAGAATTGTAAAAGACCAAACTGTCATAATCTGTCAATATATGGACCTGAAGTTGGTGATAAATAAGATTTCAGGCCTATTTACATGTGTACACTTGTTATGCATCACCCTATATAATTATATATCGATCTGGTGCTTCGTTATGTGATTTCAATTCCTTATGGTGAACCCAAACAACCTTCTTAGACCCCCGCCTCTAGAAATCGGTGCACAGCCTGCACCCATTCAGCGCCAACCTCAACCGGTCGCCCAGCCATCCGATTCTAACTATGTAATCATCAGCGAAGATATTAGAAATATTATCGCACAGATTGTTGCCACAACGCTTCATGCGCAAGGCAGACATATGTTTCAATCAGTTATGAATCCGGCTTCTGATATCAACAATGACGTTGACATCCCGATTAATGTAAATAACGACAATAATCTTGTCGATATGGAAAAAATACCAGATGTCGTTAAAAGTCTGAGAAATTTTTCTGGCAACCAACAAATCCGTCGACCGGATTTTAAAAATCTACGGGGTATGCCAAAATATTATGGAATCCTGTCTGTGACTTTTAATAAGATCATAGGGCACGCCGATATTGCCCTAGAATCTTACAATACGCCGTTAAACTGGGAAAAGATTTCGAAGTACTTGACACTCCATATCGCTGATAAACGTGATCTGGGAACTTTAGAGTACCAGATGACTTCTCTGGTTCAAGGATCAAATACGATTCCAGAGTTTCACTAAACAGGGTACAATCATCTCTCATTGATCTTGAATACACTTGGATCGATGAATATGGGCCAAGAAGCACTTAACATCATGACGCGGGCATATAGAGACCAAGTACTGGATACCTTCGTTCGAGGAATTAGAGATGACCTTTCTAGACTTCTTAGCATGAAATTGCCTTTGACTTACCATGCACTTGAGCCTGAAGCTCCAAAACATCGACTATAGGACGTAACATGCAAACAGTTCACATATGCGCGCAAACAGGCCACATTCTCAAAATACGCCACCGGTACCCCCAAGGAAGATTTATTCAAACAACCACACACCGGCTCCTGTGTCTGCTCCAAGACGGCAATTTTACCCAGAATTGGTGAAACACCCTCAGGCATTCTAAACTCCACAATTTTACAACCAACCATCTGTATTTGTTCACAATTCTCAACCACTACCCCCAAAACCAAATAGACCCGAATTTATGGACGTCGACGAAAGCTTACGTTCTCGTAACGCAAATTACATCAATAAACCACGAATCGAATACGGATTTGGCCGCAAAAGGTAGCAACCGGTACTACAATCCCCAAATAAATTCCAGCGAACGTATTTTACAACCCAGAATAATAATATAACGCCAGAAGCTTATGGCGAAGTATGAAAATGCCCTGGACTTAACGACGAGGAAAGTTTCTTAGAGTACTAAGGACAGGGCGATACACAACCCTTTCCGACTGATCTGACTGACCCTTCTCAAATAGACCAAACTAGTACTCCGCAGGCTGAAAACGCAAATGAAACGGATAATACAACCACGGATAATACCGAGCATCTCGATGCCATCTATTTTTTAGGCTGAAACGCTCTTCGCTTCCATATTTTCAACTCAAACTCAGAAGTGGAGAGCTATTAAAATTTCTTATAGATACCGGATCCAATAATAATTATATTCACCTGCGTCATATTAAGTACCCTCTCCGCAACGAAAAAGAGTTCTACGCCAAATCCGTCGCAGGATGCATTAAAATTACACATCATACTTATATAAACCCCCTTCGGACCTTCCACGCAAAAACTAACGTTCATTACCTATATTACCCAGTCCTACCTCGTTTGATGGTATCATTGGCAACGATACCTTGAAGGAACTCAATGCCATACTACATGTGGAGTATCGTTCTGTCCCACTCTATCCCATAGCATATACATACACATTATTCGTAATGTAACACATAGCGTTAAGAAAGAAGTCAGTCAATAAACTAAACTCATTAAGATCGGTCGTCTTTTAATTAACGCGCAAACACCACATGGTGACAGCGGTGTCGGAAAGTAGAGAAAAGAAAAATTAGGTCATTGGCTGAATATTTAAATCAATAAAATGGTAAACGATTCGGAACAACAGCCTGCGGCGGCGGGTTTATCGGGTAATAACTTTACTGTTCAAGCGCCGGAATATTTTACATTTCACCCTTCGGATTGGCCTCATTGGAAATGGCGGTTCCATATCTCTCTTCAGTAAGCTATCCCTTTTTTTTTTTTTTTGTGGTAGGGAGGTGAAGGCATTTATGCCCGCCGAGTCTGGCAGTGTGGGACTCCCATGGAGGATACCTTTGGACTACCCACTAAACACCTCCCCTGTCAATCTGAGAACCTAGCCTGGAACCGTTTGACACATTACTTCGGGCCAGGTCTCGTTTTGTTACGCCGTGGGGCGCCTTCAAGCTGGGGAGTCCCTTTCCTAGCGGGAGGGGAGGGGGGAAGAGGAATTGCCAGAAGAGCGATCCCCCAGCCCCAGTGCCTCCGGCTGCTGTGAGTCCCTTTTATATTTTAGGACTGCCCGAGCATAATGTGCCACCTGGCTCCATTTGTCAACCGATTCGAGCATCACCGCAACTATATTATCCGGGGTGAGCTCTCCCGTCTCCCTGTAGAGTTCCCTTCGCAGCCTGACCCATTTGGTACACGCAAAAAATGTGTGACAAGCATTGTCCTCTTCTCCTGGGCAAAACCGACAATCGGGAGACCGTGACTTGCCGATCTTGTGCAGGTAAGACTGAAAACACCCGTGCCCGCTCAAAAGCTGGGTCAGATAGAAGTCAGTCTCACCATGCCTTCGATTTACCCACGGTCTCACATCCGGAATGACGCGCGCAGTCCACCTTCCCTTCGTGCAATTCCTCCAAGACTGCTGCCAATCGTTGAGCGAGCGTTGTCTCTCCTCGCGGACAACCATCTCCCTCACATCCTCGTTTCGGCACAGGTAAATAGCGCGGCGCTCTCTAGCAAGGAGGGCGACAGGTATCACGCCTGCAATCACTCTCACCGCCGAGTCGGAGACTGTTGGATACGAAGATGCAATTCTCAGTGCTCCTCTTCTCTGTACCTGTGCCAATCATTTTCGGTATACCTCCTTGCTGAGAGCGTCGCCCCATACCTCTGCTCCGTACAGTAGCACTGACCCTACAGCACTCATCAAGAGGCGTCTTCTTGACGGGCTGGGTCCCCCTACGTTGGCCATAAGTCGACTCAGGGCCGATATTCCCGAAGCAGCCTTCTCAGCCGTTGCCCTGATTTGCTCAGAGAAACTCATCTTCGAGTCGATCAGTAGCCCCAGGTACTTCACCGTTGGCTTCGATTCGATTTGTATATCTCCAATACTGATCATCCTTACTCTAGGGATTCTCTTTTTTGTCAAGATGACCACTTCGGTTTTCTCCAGTGCTAAACTGAGCCCGTGAGCAGTCATCCAGTCCCTCACTCGGCGCATTAGCATACCTAGCCTAAGTTGCGCTTGTTCAACGGTGCCTCCGGCGACCAGAGCCGCAACATCATCCGCATAGCCGACCAAGCGCGACTCATCTGGCATCTCAAGTCTCAGTAGCCCGTCGTAAGACACGTTCCACAGGTCCGGACCAAGGATAGATCCCTGGGCAACACCCGATGTAATTTCCATCCTTCGTTGGCCCTGTGTCGTGTCGTAGAGCAGGCTTCGGTCCTTTAGGTAGTTCCTCAAAAGCCGCATTAGATATTCTGGAACATGAAAAGAGTTTTCCAGCGTATCCAGAATATCCACCCATCTAGCGGAGTTGAAGGCATTCCTGACGTCGAGTGTCACCAACAGGACGATCCGTCGCTTGGTGCGACTATATGCCTCTGCCTTTTGGACCGCGCTGACCACCTCTGCAATCGCATCAATAGTAGAACGTCCTGCTCTCAAGCCGTACTGCTGAGGAGATAGGTCCCCAGCAGCACGAATCGCGTCAGTGTGTCTTCCCTTGATGAGTTTCTCTAGCACTTTCCCAGCCGTGTCTAGCATGCATAACGGGCGGTATGCAGACGGCGATTCGGGATTTCCCTTCCCCTTGCTGACCAGCACGAGCCTCGCCACCTTCCATCGTACCGGGAAAACCCCGTCCCGTAGGCAAGCGTTGAATGTGCTGAGCAGCAAGTCAGGACAATGGTGATAGACGAGCTGCAAAACCTCAGCTGGAACACCATCTGGACCTGGAGCCTTCCTCGCTTTCAGGGAGAGTTCCAGCTGTGTGAAGAGTGGGCACTCGACTTCTGTTTCACCATGGACAGCGTCAACACGGACGGGACGGGCGGGGAAGAGTCCCCGCACTATCGCGTCCATCTTTTCCGCGTCATGTATACAAGGCTTCCGTAGGGCACCAAGTTTCCCCATGACCAGCTTGTAGCCAAGGCCCCACGGATCCCTATTTACATCGTCCACGAGGTCTTGCCAGCATCGGGCCTTGCTCTTGTTAATAAGCCTGCGAAGATATTTCCTGCCGGACCTGTATGCTGCTAGCCTAGTGTCTGCCTCCTCCCGTGTTCGCGCTCGCTGGGCCTCTCGCCGAAGTTTGTGACACTCGCTTCCTTGTTCGGCGATCTCGTTTGACCACCAGTATACTGGAGGCTTACCATGTCGGGGTCTCCGGCGGGGCATGGAAGACTCGCAAGCAGCTATGATGGTACTCATAGTTGAGTTCACCAAGTCCTTGGCTGTAGGCCCTCCACTCCCTGGCGGAGCTCCCAGCAACGGTGCGCCTGCCGTAAGCGCGTCAGTGAACTTCTCGACGTCCATCCTCCCAGTCCTCCATCCGAGGATTGAAGTTTGGGCATATGCACGCAGAGTGGCACCGTCGTGAATCTCAACAGCTATATACTGGTGATCACTAGCCGAGTAGTCCTCTAGTACTCGCTAGTTGTGTACTCTAGGTACCAGGGACTCCGAAGCGATTGTCACATCGGGTATGGTTCCTACACAACCCCAGCGGCGGAAAGTAGGGGTGTTACCAGTATTTAGGACAAAAAGCGCTGTTCTGGGCGCCATGTCTAAGATTTGCTTTCCCCTTGGGTCGGATTGTGGCATACCCCATTCGATGGCTCTAGCGTTGAAGTCTCCCCCGACCAGCATGTGGCCCTCTGTGTTCGAGACAGCGTCCTCCAGGGCATCGAGTTTTGTTCGAAAGGATCGCATTGCCTCGTTAGGCGTCAGATAAACACTGAAATATGTTATCCCTGAACACCGCACCCACACAAAACCATCCCCGCGTCCATGGCCCTGCACCTGAAGGCGGGCGCTGTCTCGAACCCAGATGGCCGAGGTACCAGTTTTGTCAGGGTACCACGCTTGCGAGTCCTTGTTATGATGTTGCTCGCTCAGCAACAGGAGGTCAGCTTTCTTATCCCTCGCAAACTGCTCAAGTAGGTCCTGGGCGTTTGTGCTTCGATGCAAATTGACCTGCAGGATACGGATCATTTGAGTATCGATTTGGCTTTAGCTAGGGCCTCCTTGAAAACCCGGCATCTCCCTGTCCCCGGCTCATGTTTGAGGTCGCCGGGTGCTAGCTAAGCATCCTTGCAAAGAATGCATTTTGCCTCGTTTGTGCACTCCTTCCTTTTGTGCCCCGTTTCACCACATTTGTAGCACAGAGATCTCCTGTCGGGTCCCTACAGCCATACGCGGTGTGTCCGTATTCGAGGCATCTGAAGCAGCAGATAGGGATCGCTCTTCTCCGTATCCTGCAGATCACCCAACCTATCTTAATTTTGCCCTTCGCCAGGATTTGCTGGGCGTCTTTATCAGCTAGTTCGACAATAGCCATGCGTTGCCCCCTTGTGTTTTCACGTGTCAATCTTGCCTTGACTTCACTTAAGCTGGGGAACTCCCTCCTAATGGCATCCTCTACTTCAGCTTTGTCCGTGACGCAGTCGAGGTCCCTGATTTCCAGGGTGGCCATTGGTTCGAGCGAGGCAACCGTTGCCGCATCTCCAAGAACCTTTTGAACCGCGTCACGGAATGCATCTTTGTTTGTGGCCTCTGGCCCGAATTCCACCAGCAAGCCACCGGTCCGGGTTGGTCGAACTGCTTTGATGGCAGTTTTGGTGTCGTCTGGCTTGATCGCTCCTTTAATTTCACGGAGGACCTCTGCGTAGGTTCGGCCCTTAGTTGGTTTAATAAGCAGTGCCTCTCGCAAGGGTTTGCGCCGCGGTTTGCTTTTTGTTTTCTGCGGTATAACGGGGGGTTCTTTGTTCTCTTCGTGGTTGAGCTCTTTGTCTGTTTTTTCTAGGAGTAGCTTTTTGGCCGCTTTTTTCGCTGCCTTGTTTCGCACCACATGAAACTCCTCGCCTGGAGTGACAACTTCGTTTATGGTCTCGTCCTTCCTCCTTTTCTCACGGTCGCCTTCAATTGGGCTACCGGCCATTCTTTTGCTGCTGCTAGGACCCACTGATGCCGCGAGGGAGAGCGTGTCTTTTTGGTGCTTTTCGGTTGCAAGCCACCTCCGCCTGTAGTGCGTTATGCGGCCAAAAAGCTCCTCCAGTTCAAGAATGCCATTCTTGACACTCTTGCCTATGTTTTTCTGCACTTCGCAGGCAGCCCTCAGTTGTTTGACGATATTCCCCGCTTTCCGAGTAAGCCGCTCCTCTTCGGCGCGGTCAAGGGCGATTGTGTTATTTGGCGCCACCTCTTGGGAGAGGCCCCCGTTTCCTAGCCCTTTTGCTTCTATCGCTTGGGTCGCGTTTGAAGTGGCGTCGGCCAACGGCAAAACTTCTCCCTCCCCCAGTCTTACACTGGCCTCCGTTGGTGTCGCAGCTTGATCCGGATTGTGTACGTCTTGCACTAGGCGCTCCGGGGTGCGCATAGTCCTTCTACTGCGCCCAAAGGCCGCAATGATGCCAGGTTGCACAACGCACTCTGCCTTCTTTCGTTCGTTAGTCCGTCTGTGGTCTGTCTCCGATGATTTAACCTGTGATGTTGACTTTGACAGTGTTTCTGGGGTTTGCTGCCTCCCCCCGCAATCGGTGACTTGTTTAATCGGTGTTCTTGCCAACAGCGGTTTTTGCCTGAAAGGGTTCTCCGTGCTAGCGTCCTGTTTGCTTGTGGTTTCATTTGTTTGCTCCATTTTATTGGGTCCCCCCTCGGAGCCGCTATCTCCGTTCGTGTGTGTAGTCGCCTTTTTGGTCCCATAGTTATCTTTGCAGAGCAGGGAGGCCATGCGAGGGTTGGCACAAGCCCTTATGGGGACAAATGCTCAGAGCCAGACCAGCGCTAATCGGGAGTCCGTCTCAACCGAACCTACACCACCAACCCAATGGTGCGAACTTCGAACGTACTCCGAGGCCTGCCAAGGTTTTACCGGGACGGAGACGGTATGATAGTTGAATTGGAGCCGTTCACACACGAGTTTCACCTCGGCGCTACTGTGCAAAGCAACTAGGTCCAAACCATCACATCCGCCAGCCCAAAGCGTCAATTCCAGTTCGTTGTCCAAAGCGTAATCCAGATACAATAAGAGGGAACCTCACGGCACCCCCCATATCCTCGGGTCCGTGGGGGTGGCACTCCCCAAAAAATGCTAGCCTCCAAGAATGTTCTTGTCGACCGGCTTTCTCCCTGCGGGAATTTCCTCGGGTACGTGGGGGCGGAACTCCCCAAAGAATGCTAGCCTCCAAGAGTGGTCTTGTCGACCGGCATTCCCCCTGCGGATAAGCTATCCCCTTTATGAGCTTTTAAAATCCCAGGCTGATTTTCTATGGACGCCAGTTCAGGAGGAGGCTTTCTTAAAACTGAAACGAGCACTAAAAACGGCTCCGGTATAGAAGACATACGATCCTACACATAGAACCCTTGTGTCGTCTGATGCATCTTCTTTCGGATTGGAAGCGGCACTCCTTCAGACAGTTGTGGACGGTATCCGGAAGCCCATAGCATACGCTTCGCGAACGATGTCTGAAAGCGAAATGAAGTGTGCGCAGATAGAAAAGGAAGCTTTAGGCATCAAATGGGCATGTGGAAAATTCCGGGACTACATGGTTGGCATCCATTTTACAATTGAGACGGATCACAAGCCGTTGATTTCAATTTTTACTACGAAAAACTTCGATGACTTGACGTTAAGGATCCAAAGGTTCCGTATGAAAATGATGGGTCTTACTTTTAGCTTAATCTATACTCCTGGAAAAGAACTTATAGTAGCTGATACGCTATCTCGCCATCCTATCCAAGTAACAGGACTGGACGATGACGATGAAATCGAAACATTTATCAACAGCATTATCGAAGAGCTACCAGCATCAACCGACAAACTAAACACTTTTCGGAGAGCCCAGCAAGATGATCCCATCATCAGAGAAGTAAAGGAGTATTGCCAAGACGGATGGCCACATCGTTCAAAACTATCACAAGAAGCAAGGTTATTCTATAACGATCGCCAATATCTTTCAATTAATGGCCAATTTTTGATGCACGGTAAGAGACTTGTCATCCCAACGGCCTTACAACACGGGATGTTAGAAACCATGCATACCGGGCATTTGGGAATTGTAAAGTGCAAAAGAGTCTGTCTGGTGGCCTGGCTCGTCAAAACAGATGGAAGAATATATTCGGCGGTGTACTACCTGTATACAGTTTTTAGTTCCAAGACATGATACGCTCATCAGTTCTGAAATGCCAAGCGCCCTTGACACACCATAGCAATGGACCTCTGCGTATGTCATGGTAAGACGTTTCCTGTTATAAGTGACTACTTTTCCAGGTTCCCGGAGATAGTACATTCGGAATCACAGACTGCCAGATGCGTCATCACAGACTTAAAATCGATTTTTGCGAGATTTGGCATTGCAGAATTTGTTAGAACTGATAACGGGCCCCAGTTTGCAACGGTCCACACATCAGAGTTTCGGCAATTTGCACACTCCTGGGGATTTATGCACATTACATCAACCCCTCGTTTCCCTCAAAGCAATGGATTCATTGAGTCGGCGGTTCAAATTGTTGAAACGCTTTTAAAGAAAAATAAAGAAAACCCTGAATTAGCGCTATTGGAGTACCGAGCCACACCACTCAATAACGGTTACAGTCCAGCAGAACATTTAATGGATCGGAAAATTCGATCAACCATCCCGATGACGAGTGAACGATATGAGCCGAATTCTCTCAATATTGACAAAATAACAATGACCGAAGAGCAACGAAGACAACAACAAACAAATAACTACGATAGACGCTATGGTGTATGCAGCGGAAGAAACTTTAAAATCGGTGACGTTGTCTGGATTAGAGACATACATTAGTGGGGTCGCATTGCAGCCAAAGCCGATACCCCCCGTTCTTTCTATATAATAATAAAAGTCTCTAAGTCAATTTTAAATATATATAGGGTTCTCCAATAAGAGGTGTTATTTTGAAAAGATCATGTGATTTAACACCGTGCGACATCTTTCTTTGGAGCCACGTGATAGAGAAGGTCTACGCCAATAGCCCAGCGTCGATTCAAGATCTCAAAGATGAAATTCGTGAGGCTATCGAGGACATAGGGCAGCCACTTTGCGATTTGATTATGGAAAATTTCATGAAGAGGATATGGTCCTGTAAGCATGTCGTAGTGGTTATTTGCCTGATGTAAGTTTTTGCTTTTAACGAGATATCTTCTTCTTTATAATGACATAAACATCCGATCATTTATATTAAAAAATAGCATTTTTCTTTTAATATCAAAATAACACCTCTTATTGGAAAACCCTATATCAACCATAAACACGTGTTATTGTTGATCACTTGATTATGATTCGATCTCAATTAAATTTTGTGAACATATATATCTTATATCAATCTATATCATTGCAAAATTTTAAGAAGTTTAAAGGTATCGTTTTGATTTTATGGGCGAAAATGTAAAATCTACAAATCATACTATTATTAACAATTTCGATTTCTGAGGTATTTGTTGCCCTTGTACTCATAAAGGTCCACGTTCGTGATAATTTTCAGATTTTTTAGCTGAAAGGTGTCCAATCGCAAGGGGGGGGACACCAATTTTGGATACATTTTGCCTTCCCCTGGACCCCCTAATTCATGAAATGATTTTTTATTTCAGATTCTAAAAGTTCTAATCAATACCTTTCATTTGATACCCCATTCGACTACCTTTGATTAAAAAAAAAATTTTAAGGACCAATTCTTTATTAGGGGGAACCCGTTTAAAAATTTTTGAAATTTTTGTTAAGGCCTTAACTTTTGAGAGACCATCACTTCTGACCTTTCCACAGAGTTTGAGAATTCTAGCTTCTATAGTTTCTGAGGAAATTAGCTGTGATGCACGGACAGATGGACAGACGGACAGACAGGTCGCGAAACGAGTAGGTCTTTGTTAAAAATTTTTTACAAAGACCTAAAAACCAATTCCGGGGTTTACCGAAGAAATGTGTTTCATCTTAACAACGTCCACAGGAAGAACGTGCCATATTTTCCCGAAGAAGTAACTAAAGGAGAGCTCGGAGCTTCAAGTTCAAAACCTTCGAAGGGGGAGATGAAGGTGAATATTCGAAGTAAATCAAAAATGATCCCAACAACATGTCAACCTACAACATCTACAGGCCAGTACACGACAAGGTCAGGAAGAATATCAAGACAACCCGACCGTTTGACTTACTAATCAAAAATTACTTATGAATTAATATGTAGCTATGTAATTGTTTACATTATAACTCTATATTGATCTTTATATTATGAGGAAAGAAAATAAATGAATTAAAGTTATGTTAACATAAATAATTTACGGGGGAGAAGTGGAGTATCGTTCTGTCCCGCTCTATCCCATAGTATATACATACAAATTATTCGTAATGTAACACATAGCGTTAAGAAAGAAGTCAGTCAATAAACTGAACTCATTAAGATCGGTCGTCTTTTAATTAACGTGCGAACACTACAATACATACCAAGCAGAGCTACATGACAATAAATACAGGACTTCGTATCCCTCTGAAACAACATTTTTCCGACTCTGTGAACAATATTAACATTTGAAGGTCTCATTTAAGCAAAGATTCTTCAAGTAAATTAATGAAACTTATTAATGAATTCCCCCATCTTCTCACCGATCCTGACGAGTGTCTGACTTTTACTACCAGAGTGAAAGGACAAATTCGAACTACTTCCAATGACCCCGTATATTCGAAGTTGTACGCCTACTCCATGGCTCTGAAAAGTGAAATCAAAGAACAAGTAGGAAAACTACTCAACGACGGGACTATAAGGCCATCTCGATCCCCCTGTGATTCAACGGTTTGGATTGTCCCAAAGAAGGAAGATGCTTCAGGAGAAAAGAAGTACCGCATGGTAGTAGACTAACGGAAGTTAAATTCAATCACCATTCCCGATCGGTATTCCATTTCGGACATTAACGAGGTTCTGTCTAATTGGGGAAAAAATGAGGTCTTTTCCATTATTGATCTTAAGAGTGGCTTTCATCAGATTCCCCTTAAGAAATCGGATATTGAAAAGACTGCGTTTTCTATAAATAATGGCAAATTCGAATACATTCGACTTCCATTTGGTTTAAAAAATGCACCCACGATTTTTCAAAGAGCGTTAGACGATATCCTTCCAGAAAATAAAGCTAAAGTTGCTACATTTATATATATGATATAATAATTTTTGGCAGAAATCAAGCGGAACATTTCAAGAATCTTGAATGAATTTTCTAGATCCTCGAAGCGGCGAACGTAAAAATTCAACTGGACAAATGGGAGTTCTTGCACGAAGAAATCGAATTCTTGGGTTATATCATTGGAAAGGATGGTATGAAAACCAACCCAAAAAACATTGAAGCCATTGCCAATTTTCCACTACCCAGAACATTGAAACATTTCCGCTCATTTCTCGGGATGTCAGGGTTTTGTCGTCGGTTTATTCGCGACTATGCCCAAATAGCAAAACCCTTGATATCCCTCTTAAGAGGGGAGGATGGACGTGAATCGAAACATCATTCGAAAAATATACTCATACCAACCCAAAAAGTATTGAAGCCATTGCCAATTTTCCACTACCCAGAACATTGAAGGATTTACGCTCATTTCTCGGGATGTCAGGGTATTGTCGTCGCTTTATTCGCGACTATGCCCAAATAGCAAAACCCCTGATATCCCTCTTAAGAGGGGAGGATAGACGTGAATCGAAACATCTTTCGAAAAATATAAACACGAAAAATATACTCATAGGGAGGAAAATGCTCTAAAATCATTTAACAAGCTGAAAAACTCACTCATTTCAAGCGAAGTGGTACCAGCTCACCCCGATTTCAGCAAACCTTTCGAGCTCACCACCGACGCTTACAAACATGCTGCCGGTGCCGTTCTTTCACAAAATAATAGGCCAATAATATTTCTATCCACTACTCTTGACAAAATGCAAGAAAATTACGCCACTGATGAAAAGGAAATGCTGGCAATAATTTGGGCTTTAAGCTCTGAGAGGTTACCTGTACAGATCACGCAAGGTGGTTATATACACAGACCATTAACCACTAACTTATGTATTAAGTAATAAAAATACATATTAAAAACGGTAGAAAGTGATGCTCGAAGAGTACAACTACGAGCTCAAGTACAAGCCTGGCAAAGAAAATGTCACCGCCGACTCCCTATCAAGACCTCCCCAATCTACAGTAATAAATTCTCTAACCCCAACTCAACATAGTAACGAAAGTTCTTCCCATAACCTTATACCTACGATAGTAACTCCTATCAATGTTTTCCGCAACTAAATTATTCTCAGAATCGACCAAGAAGACAGCCACCAAATCACCCACCCGTTTGACAAGTACAATAGGCATATTATAATAAAGCCCCAATACACCAGCACAAACCTTATAGACATCCTCAAAAGATATCTGATCCCCAGTACAGTTAATGGCATCATGACGAATGAGGAAACCATGGGTAAAATACAAGAACTTTACCCTCACCACTTTCGGGGTTACAGGTTAAAGTTCACACGGAAGTTGGTCGAGGATCTCAGCAGTGATGTGGAGCAGGAAGAAAAAATATTGGCAACTCATCGCAGAGCCCACCGCAATGCGGGAGAAATTGCCTTCAACTCCTTGAACATTTTTACTTCCCACGTACCTGTATGTTCTCCAAAATGAAAAGGCTACTCAAACGTTGCACGACCTGCAAAGTTAGTAAATATGATAGACATCCAAATAAACCAATCCTGAACGAAACTCCTACAACCAAGTATCGTGGCCACACAGTTCATATCGACCTGTTTTTCACTGAGAAGAAGTTGTTTCTAACTGCAATTGATAAGTTCACGAAGTTTGCACAATAAAACAGCCCCTTCTGGACAACCTCTACTTTTTCTGTATACCAGAAAATGTCGTAATTGATAATGAGGGCGCTCTGACCTCTACACCTCTTACATCACTAATGGAAGATGACCTTCAAATAAAAATCTACAAAACCCCCGCTTACAAAAGTACAGTTAATGGTCAAATTGAACGTTGGCATTCCACATTGAGCGAACTTACCCGATGTCTCAGAAAAGATGACCCATCTCGATCCTTTCAAGAGCTCCTAGATAGAGTTTTAAACGAATATAACCACTCGATCCACTCAAGCACAGGTCGAAAACCAGTAGAGCTATATTTTGGCAGAAGTCCCAACATTGACCCCGAAGAATTTGAAAGAATTAGCACACTAACATTGAAAAATTAAAACAAAAGCAGCAAAAAGATTTAGAACAACATAACAAGAAAAGGAAACCACTTAAAAACTATGAGATAGGAGAAGTAGTCTATGTAAAACAAAACAAACGTCTAGGTTCTAAGCTAACTCCCCGATATCGACAAGAAACCGTAAGGGAAAATAAAAATACCACGAAAGTAACTAAAGGAGACAAAATTATACACAAAGATAGAATTAGAAGCTAAAAAGGTCCTTTTTTCCGATGGCTTCTTCGCACCACTTCAACGAACATCCAAATTCTGGACCTTTCCAACTCTCACATCGCCACTTTCAATCTGGGGTACGCAAAAATACGAGAGGGAAACTTTAAACTAATCCACATAGTCGATCTTGAAAAATATTCACAGTTGATAGAGGATATAAACGCATTCCTGAACCTCCCTACAACTCGCCATCACCCCCTTTCCCACTATCTAGATCACGAGGCACAACAGATCGTTGAGATGATCAGTGATCTGAAACCACGCCAAATAAAAAGATAGCCGGTACCCCGGACCACGAGGATTTCGTCACAATCAAGCACAGAATTTCAGACGTTTTAGAAAACAATAATAGGCAGGTTATAATTAACAAATTATACAATGGAAGAACTAGAAACATAACAAAAATAGCAAATACAATCCAGGAGACGATAAAATCGAAAGATGATAAAAAAATAATTTGATTTTAGATTTACAATTTAGACTAAAGTTTATAAAAGATGATCTTACAAATGCTATCTATGCAATCCATTGGGCAAAAACAGGCATTGTATATTCTATTGTATTATCAAACGAAGAAACTCAAATAGCCACAAACTTATTAAGTAAAGAAGCGTTGCCATATACAACAATTGAAGCGGCCCTAGGCGTGTCCGAAATTAAAATTATACCAAATGTATTTTGTATATTGTCAATACCTCGATCACAACAAACCAACTATTTGAAACAATATTAATAAAACCTATTAAAAAACTAAATTTGATGTACGATATTCCATTCGAAAAGATTATCAAATTAAACGATCAAATATTTGCCTTATCCTGCAACCAACACCCCTTATGCGCATGCAAAAAGATGTTCTCACGTGGCACAATATGAGCAAGATCCTCATAAACAATACTAAAACTATAAAGCAATTCGAATCAGAAAATTACATACAAACGATTATATCATATGGAACTATTCTACCATTATCTTTTTTGTCACAGCATACGTTACCTTGAAAAGCATTGTCAAATTCAAATCAAATAAAATTGTCATAGCCGAAGCTAGACCAAACGCTAATAGCAGGTCAACAATGATACCTGACTTTTCTCAAAGCTGCAACAACATCCCGGCAGCAAGACGGTTCAACGACTTACTCTATTACTAACGATTGAGGACAATCTAATTTAAGTGGGGAGGACTTAACAGCGATCTTCCACATGCGACACCAAAACAACCAACCTAACAATTTCCGCGAAAAGCATCGATTCAGCGATTCCCAAGGACAGTAGCCAGACATCCAACTACTATAATTTCCACGAAAAACATCGCATCAGCAATTCCCATAGAGACGGACAGACCTTCAACGAATGCCTTTCCCATGAATTTCCCTACATTCCGGAGAATGCAATTCAACAAATTATCATCGTAAAAGCTTCTAAGCTTTAGCAGCAGGTTTCAGTTCATTTCGGGATCTTTAGACGTAAAATTCAAAATTGTGAAAATTGTAAATTTAAAAAGTGTTTAAAATTAAATGAATTGTTTTTTTTTTTCAACTCAACCCTTTTGAGTGTTTATTAACTTATCCTTTTAAATTACGCAAAAAATTACGAAAATGGGTCTTTATGAGTAAGCAACTATTTATTTATACTTACAGAAATAATCAAGAATCAATTTCAAATAACATCAGACCGTGCATTATAATCGGATGAGTATTTAAAGCAAATGAACATTTCCAAAATTCTTCACCTTGAAAAATTTAATAAAAAAAAAAAATGATAATTTTGTTTCCAACTTGTAAAATATACTTATGATTAGCAATGGTCAAGGCATAAAATTTTTATTATCAGGCTCCAGATAAAAACAAAAGTAAACTGAAGCAATCTAAGATTAGGGGGGATCAATTAAATCCAAAATGCATGCTGACAGCATTATCAGTTGTGGAAAGCAAGAAAATTTTTACGGCTTTGTACTACTTACAAAACCCTATCAAAATTGCTTTGTCTGTCCGTCTGCCTGTCCATCTGTCCGTCCGTCTGTGGGTCACTGCAGTTTTTCTCCCAAACTGCAGCACCTACGGACACTGAACTTTGTGGGTGGATCAGAAGTGATAACCCCATGATAGTTTGGTTATCAATAAATTTTTCAAGGATTTTTAAGGTGGGTTCCGAAGGGTGAGCCGCAAATATTTTTTTATATCGAAAGTAGTGATGTGGGTTGTTAAATGAAAGTTTGTTGAGGCTTTCCCATGGCAGGTCCTTAAACAGTGTTACCAGCTTTGTGCAGGGGAAAGAGAGATATACGGAAAATTGATGTCTGATGAGCCAAACTCAAAATGTCTGATTCAATGACGTCAAGCGAATTCATCAAATTGATTTGCCTATCAACGCATTCAGGCCAAAGATAAAGGGTTTACAATGACGCATTGAAATTGGAAATTTTTACTTCTTCGCAAAACTCATTGATAAAGGGCTTTCCAACATCTACCGCTATTTCGGTAGATGTCAATTTTGAAGCTGTCATTTTTTGACATTTGACAAGGAGAAACTACGTTATTAATAAAAATGAAACGATACATGCTTCAACAACTCATTGAAATTATTAAAATTCACTATAAAAATGGTGAAAATTTGGCAGAGACGGTTCGTAAAACTCGAACATGGTTGGGTCGTCGTGAAGCACCTTGTCGGATCGCAATACAGAAATTGGTGGAAAAATTCGAGGTGTTGGGACATTTTGTTTATGTGAAGAATTAAACCCGTGCACGTCACTCAAGAACAGCCAAGAATATTGCTGCTGTATCCGAAAGTGTTGAAGAAAACCCAGGTTTGTCCATTCCTCGTCGTTCTTTGGAATTAGGCATTCCATAAACGTCATTACACCGTATTTTGCATAAAGATTTGGGTCTCAGGGCTTATAAAGTTCAGCTAATACAAAAACTCAAGCCGGTCGATCATCAACAACGTCGTGTCTTTGCTGATTGGATCCTTGAAATGCATGAAAATGGTCCGGAGTTTCATCGAAAAATCATCTTGAGTGATGAGGCCCATTTCCACTTCGGTGGTTTTGTCAACGAGCAAAATTGTCGCATCTGGGGCTCGGAAAACCCAAGAGTTATTGTTGAAAAGCCTTTCTTTCCTCAACGTGTGACTGTTTGGTGCGGTTTATGGTCCGGCGGAGTCATTTGACCTTACATTTTCGAAAATGAGGCTGGAGTTACAGTTACGGTGAATGGATTGCGCTATCGAGAGATGATTAATGATTTTTTATGGCCGAAATTGAATGGTATTGATCTGGACAACGTTTACTTTCACCAAGACGGCACTACGTGCCACACAAGCAACGAAACCATTGGCCTTTTACGGGAAAAGTTTCCGGACCGTGTTATCTCTCGAAGAGGTGATTACAATTGGCCACCGAGATCTTGTGATTTAACACCGTGCGACTTCTTCTTGGGGCCCCGTAAAAAAGAAGGTCTACGCCAACAGCCCAAAGTCGATTCAAGACCTCAAAGATGGAATTTGTGAGGCTATCGAGGACATAGGGCAGCCACTTTGTGAATTGGTTATGGAAAATTTCATGAAAAGGATATGGTCCTGTAAGCGTGATCGTGGCGGTCATTTGCCTGATGTTATACTCCACTATTAACGGCATATCTTTTTCTTTATAATGAAATAAACATGCGATCATTTATATTAAAAATTGGCATTTTTATTTTAATATCAAAATAACACCTCTTATTAGCTTCTTCTTCTTCTTGATCAATTTTGGCTATACCTGCTTGAATATGCTGTGTAAGTGCAAAACTTTAAAAGAAGCCAATACCCTAGTCCATGGGTTGGAGCAAGGACAAGTACTTGAGGGCAAGAAAATTACTTTGATATTCTCGTCGAAGTTGTCCAAGTTGACCAGATTTGACGGTGCATTGTCAAGAATTAATAGCGCCTCGGGAGACAAATGATTTTTGAAACAATAATCTTTCTCTGCCGGGAAAAACTAAATTCGGAGCCAGTCATCAAATATGACGAAAGTAACCCACGATCTTGTTCGAGCACCAAACTATAAGTAATCTTTCCTTGCAAATGTTCTTCATTGCGCTTGAATTTTTCAAAGAATAAATAAGCAAAGGCTTCAACTTAAAGTCTCCAAAAGCATTCGCTCCAAGAAGCAATGTAACTCTATCCTTTGATGCTTTGAAACCAGGCGCGAAAGCTTATTCTACAGAAATAAAAATCCTGGAGGGCATTCTTTTCCAAAAAGACCCGTTGCGTCTACATTAAGGATCTATATTAGCATAGAAAGTGACGAGCTACATATACATCCATATTTAACCGGACACACCAGTGTCGAGCATATTCATATTCTCCCTCTATCGAGATAGTTTCGTAGCGACCTAGCATGAAACTGACGGTAAAGCCTCGTTTACACGGTGACAGTAATTGCGACAGTTGCTGTCAAGACAGCGACTGTCATGATTACTGTCACCGTGTAAACGATGGTTACGATCATGGCAGTACAGTCGTACACAACTGTCGCATATCAGCCTCGTCTTGATTTTGCGGCAGTGCTGTCGTGGGAGTTAGTGTACTGTCAAGAACAACTGTCGCATGTAAACGCATTGTTGTGACAGTATATTACATGTCCACAAAATTTGACAGATGATTAGATATAAGTATGTATTAATTTGCGTTGGATTATTCGTGAAAGTGATTAAACAGAAAAAGTGATTAAAAAGGCAAAGTTATTATTCAAAAACAAAGTGATAGAGACTTGAAAGTGATTGAAAATGACAAACAAAAATATGATTAAAAAGACAAAGTTAATATTAAAAACAAAACTGATAGAAACTTGAAGAGATTGAAAATAAAAAAGAAGAAGTGATTAAAAAAGAGAAAGTTCATATTAAAAAACAAAGTGAGGGAGATTTAGAAATGAGATGATTTAGTTATTAATTGCAAATCGTGGAGTGGAAGAAAATTCATAGAGGAATACCAAAAATATGAGTGCCTGTGGCTAAAAAGTAGCCCATTTTTTAAAAATAGAGTGAAACGGGATGCTGCAGAAGCTGCTCTACTTGAAGCCTCAGATGTTCCCTCGGTGAAGGAATTGAGGCAAAAAATAAGAAGTATAAGAGGAACGTACAACCAGGAACGAGCGAAAGTCAGGGCATCGAACGTAACAGGGAGTGGAAGCAGTGAAATATACAAGCCACGATTATTGTGGTACACCCTTGCGGATGGCTTTTCAAGACTGAACGAAGCCAACGAAACACAAACAAACTTGGTAAGTGTTACTTTTATTATTGTTATATTTTCATCTTACATATTTTTTATAATATTTTCATCTTATATAAGAAACTTTTTATTTTTTTGAAATTTTGACATGCTAAAAACTGTTACTGTATCATTCTATCTTGCCAAGTGACTGCTCCTTCCGCAATAAAGAAAGAGGCAAAGTTGTTCCTTTTTTCTCTAGCCTCTAAGAGGTAGTTGCGATGTTGTGATGCTGCAAGATCCATTAAAGCCGTTGGTGTTTGTTGTTTGTTGTTGCTTTCTCGCCATGAACCAGGTATGATGTTTCCTGTGAAATGGTCTTCAACATCCACCGTATAATTATGTTTTTTATGCGTGTTCCTGATCCAATTGTGCAAAGCACATGCAGCTTTAACAATCTTTACAACTTTCGAAGGATGTAATAGCATTGTACTTCTGAATACACCAAATCGGGATGCCAGTATTCCGAATGCATTTTCCACAATTCGTCTTGCGCGGCAAATTCTATAATTGAATATCTTTTGTTCGTATGATAATACATTACTCCTCGGATATGGTTTCATTAGATATGGTCTCAGTGGAAATGCTTCGTCTCCCAAAATTACAGCATTGTCAGGCAAATTTAGTTTATTTCCTTCAATTGCACCACGAAGTCTTGATTTTGCAAATATACCACCATCCGCAATGCTCCCATAACTTCCCACATCAATGAATGTGAAGTTGTAATCATGGTCTGCCATAGCCAATAGTACAATGCTAAAGGTTCCCTTGTAGTTAAAGTAAAGAGAGTTCGAGTTAGGTGGACACTGAATCATGACGTGTTTACCGTCGATACACCCGACACAGCTTGGAATATTCCATGTATTATCGAACCCTCTTTCTATTTCTTTCCAGTCTTCTTCACAGCTAGGTACCTGAAAAAAATAAACATATCTATAACAAGCTAAATTTTTGTTAAAAATTTCGTTGCAGAATATAACACAACATGATAGTACAGACAGCGAGGTTTTAACAACAGTGGAAAATGAAACACCGGCACATTCACGCTCAAGCCCAACTAAACAGCGACCAAATAATTCAGAGGAGTGTCTAACAGAAATATGCAGCTCAGTACCGAAAAGGAAAAAAACGGTTAATCCACAAAAGGCACATTTGGAAGACTCGTTGGACAATGCTGTAAAAGTGCTTCAAGAAGTAGCACAGCGATCTCAACGAAGCGATGAGTTCACCTGTTTTGGGCAGCACGTAGCGTCATAGCTACAGGCTCTCCGTCTAAGAGAATCACTTCAGCTACAAGCTGACATACAAAATTTAATCACATCTGTCCGTATGAAGGCACTGGCTCCACCTCCATATTTTCAGGGTTCACCAAGCACGCCCAGTGAAAATGTAAACAATATAGCGAGCCATCAGCATATTACTATTCCCGTGGAGGACAGAGACATCAACGAGTGTGACAGTGAGACAGTTCCTGGTGTTACAACATTTTTCACTAATTGGACCGAATTCGAATAACAACATACCACACTAGTTTTTGTCAATTTAATTCTTTTTTGAAAACCGGAATTATGTTTTATGTATTTAAATTTAATTTTAGTGTGAAAATCTTGATCTCATTTAAATATAATTTTTCATTGTTTTTCATGCAAATATATTTTTCGTTCAAAATCAAAATTTACCTTAACATATTCTTTTAATACATCGTAAATGGCATCCAATACTTCTTCAATGAAGACACAAATAGTGCTTTTTGGAACTCGATATAAATATTGGAGGCTGGCGTATGAATCGCCTGTGGCGAGAAAGCGCAAAGTTATTTCTAATTTCGTTGTCGCAGGTATGGCATTCCTCATAATCGTGTCTTGTTTTTGTATCCTGGTTCCAACCTGAAAATAGATATAGATAGATACATATAATTGCAACTTTCTAGGTAGGTATCTGATTCAACAAACCTTTTCAAAAAGAGAATCGAACATTTCTGTCCCGATTCGGAAAAACTTTTCGGATCTTCATACCGAAGTTCCTTCACTAGAGTGTCCAAGGCTCCATAGCGGTTTCGTCTGCGAATCCATTCGCGAGTCCAACAAGTTCTTTTGGTTTTCTTTTTACGAGATTCGCATAATTTTTTTATAACTGATCCAACTGCAACAAGCGCTGCGGCTTCCTCCATTTTTTTCGAATATAGTAACCTAAATAGAAAATTTAACACACTTTTTCACTAGTAAATTACAAATCTAATTCCATTTTTGAAATCAGTTTTATTTTTCCACTTTTAGTTTAATTCTAAATTTTACCGTTTATCCTTATATTTTCGCTTTTCACTTTTCAATTGAGCCGTAACAACAATTCAATTTCAATTTCACCGTATGAATGTGCATTGAAAAACACGACTGTCGCGGCACCGTGTAAACGTTGTACTGTCGCAATGCCATGGAAGTCAACTGCCATGGCAATATTGTCATGACAGCTACTGTCATCGTGTAAACGAGGCTTTAAAAAGGTGCCGCATGGCAGCAGCGCTTACTACCACATACATACGGCATACACAAGCTTTTCTCGCGAATTCGTATGGTGGCATGTGAAAAATTGAGGAGTTGTCAACGAAAAGTCGAGGTTTTTACGGTTGGAGTGAAATACAGACAGTCTACGGAGAAGATGTTAGCAGACATTGTGAGGTGATAATTATTTCAGTTCTTGCACCCCTTTAATTTTTAATGCCTTTCAAAGTGAATGAATAGGAGTTTGTTTACTTCTCAACTATTAGCACTCGACGAATAATGCAGAATATGTGTTTCACATTAAAAAGTATAAATGTACAGTGGACAGTGCAGCAAGCAAGAAATGTGTTTTGTACTTTTTTATGCGAAACATAGTTCAGTGTTGTCCATTTCGTCGTAGGAAAGTATAACCCGGCCATTTGACATCTGTCAGGAATAAATGTCATGCAAAGTTTGTTTTTTTTAGTTGAAGGTTTGCCATTTAGAAATATGGATCGTTTAACAGTCGAAGAACGCGTTAAAATTATTAAATTTTATTATAAAAATGGTGATTCTGCTGTATCAACATTTAGGGCTTTACGAGCCCTAAACCTACGAGGTCAACACAATCGACCTATACAGCAAACAATTTCAAACACAGTGAGAAAATTTGAAGAGACTGGATCGGTTATTGATATTGCAAGGCCTGTGCATCATCGCAACATTCGTTCTGCTGAAAATATCGCTGTCGTTGAAAAAGAAGAACGGAATTTATCGATTCCTCGACGTGCTTGGGCCTGTCTTACGGCTCATTATGGCGGATTTTGCATTTGGATTTGTATCTCCATCCATACAAAATCCAACTCACTCAAGAACTTAAGCCTCAAAATCATACACAACGCAGAATGTATGCGAATTGGGTGACTGAACAACAAGGCATGGATAACGATTTTTCGAAAAAAAATTTCTTTACTGATAAGGCTCATTTTTCGCTCAGTGGTTACGTAAATAAACAGAATTGCCGCATATGGGGCTCTCAAAATCCTCAGGTGATCGCAGAAACCGTTTGGTGTGCATTATGGTCTAGTGGTGTTATTGGCCTGTATTTTTTTTTAAATTCTGACCACTATGGACGGATATTAACCGATTATTTTTAGAGAAAAATTGAAGATTATGATCTGGAGAACATGTGGTTTCGGCACTTTTGCAAGAGAAATTTCCAGGACGCGTAATTTTGAGATTGAGTGATGTCAATTGGCCCGCAAGATCCTGCGACCTAACACCTTTGGATTTCTTTTTTTGGGGCTATGCAAAAGATCGTGTTTACGAGAACAATCCTTAAAATCTTGAGCATTTGAAAACCAATATTCGTGAAGTTATGGCCGAGAAATTGCCAGAAATGTGCCGAAAAGTCATTGAAAATTACCTCAAAGGGTTTAGGCCTGTAAGATGTCCCATGGAGAACATTTGAATGATGTTGTGTTTCATATATAATGGCAAGGTTCAATCTTTATATTGACTAAAAAATTTTGTTTCCATCTGAATATTTTATGTGTTTTCTTTAGCTTTACTTTCCCAAGCGTAAAATGGATAAGCCTACACATATTACGCCATCCAAGCATTTAGTTTTGCTGCTAAAGTGGGCTGACAGCTCACACGAGCTTGTTCAAAGTAAACTGACTGCTATCTATGCAAATATCTGCCATATGGCTTTGATCTTATGTCGGTTTTGGCGACGGGACATTTTAGAGTTCTTTGAAACATATTCAGGGTCATAAGAACGATGCTCCATAAACAATTTTGAGCCTTTAAAATTTTCTCATTCATAAGAAAACGAACTTCCGGGTAATCATTATCGGAAATAACGAACTTCTGGGTCATCATTATCGGATATAACGAACTTTTGCTCTAATGCTTGCGTAATTTTGGATCTCCCATTATGCATAGTTGGATTCCAGATTTCAGAAGGCTATCGGTAATTTTCGCAAGCCTGAATGAATCTGGCAGCTCGCAGCTGATACCGCCGTTCTTTTAGTGTTATATGTTTGCGATTGGCTGTTTTTTTACAGTGGGACCAAATATAAAAAGTTAACATAATCCGCGAAATTCAAAGTGGAATAAAACAAAGCGATGGGTGTCGTGAGAAAAATCTAAGCAAGACGACAATCGCCACAATGAACAAAAAAAGGATGAGGTGCTTCTTGCTTTTGAAAGTGTAAGCAGTGGTACAAAAAAATGCACGAACCGTTGCATGATGATGTGGATAAATTACTCCTGAAATGATTCACACAATAAAGAGTGTGCAATGTAACAATTAGTGAGGCTGTCTTAAGGGCAAAAGTAGAAGAATTTGGCCGAAAAATTGATGACGAATTGTTCTACAGTGAAGGCTGGATTGATAAGCGGAAGACACGCCATAATGTTTGTAGCAGCGAAATTACTGGTGAATCCGGATCCATTGACACAAATGTTGTGAACAATTAGATAAGCATTGTTTGGCCTACAATTAAAGAGAGGTTTGGTGATGATGACATTTTTAACGTTGATGAAGCCGGTATTTTCTACAAGTTGACTCCCGATAAAGCTTTGAAACTTAAAGGCGAGCAGTGCCAGGGTGGCAAATTGGTGAAGGAAAGGGTTACTGTTTTAGTGTGTGCCAACATGTCCGGCATGAAAAAACGAAAACTACTCGTTATCGGGAAGTCACAAAGACCCGGTGTTTCAAAAACATTAAAAGGTTGCCTGTTGATCATTGTGCTAATAATTGAGCTTGAGTGACATCCGCAATTTTCATCAATTATATATGCGAATGGGATCAAGAGCTAACGCAGAAAAACGAAAAATCGCACTAATAGTTGACAACTGTCCTGCGTATCTGAAAATTGGGCAGCTGAATCCCGTAAAGCTGATATTCATGCCACCGAACACCAGGTCAAAATTACAACCAATGGTTCAGGGTGTCATCCGTTCTTTCAAAAGTCGTTATCGAAACGCACTTTTGTTGAACATTGTTCAAAGCATTGATGCTGGTACATGCCTAAATGTCACATTACTTGGCGCGGTCAATCTTTTGCACAAATCTTGGCACAAAGTATCTACTGAAACAATAAAAAATGCATATAAACATGCAGGACAGTTGGTGACCAACAGTAACGATGAATTTCATGAGGAAGATTTGTTACCACTTAATGAATGGCTATTAAGAAGCATTCAAAGCAGCAATACATATGAACAACCTCAAAATTTCCATGTCCGATTAGATTACCTCACTGCAGATGACAGCCTTTTAACCTCAACATTTTTAACAGATGAGGAGTTAGTTGCTGATATTCAAGCGATGGAGAATAATGGAAGCTATGAAAGTAAAACTGAGGACGAGTTAACTGAGGGCCAGTTACAACTACTACATCAATAGTGCAAAAACTAACAGAAGTTTGTCGATTTTTCCAGTTTTATGGTGTACCACGAAATATTTTAAATAAATTAGTAGAAATTGAAGCTTATACAGACACGCTGAAAATTCAAGAGTTTCAAACAAAAATAACAGACTATTTTAAGTAAAGAATTAACGTATTCATGGACATTATCTTGAAGTACATACATACATATTTATTTTGTTCATAAATGAAAATGTTATTATTTTGCCTTAAATAAACTTACTGAAAAAATATTTCTTGGTTTTGGTTTAATATTTGGATATAACGAAGTTCGGTTATAACGAACCAATTCTCACGGTCTCTAGAGGTTTGTTATAACCGAGGTTGACTGTTGTTCGAATAACGTTGTACTTTCGTAATTACGTACTTTTCTTGGCAATTACGAATTTTTGATTTTCGGAAAGTAATGTAGATATGAAGCGAAATTGTTGTTAATCGAATCGGAGTTGGAATTATTTAGCGATTCAAGTATCAAACAACTTTGTGCGAAATGATTCATATCGAATTACCCTACTTAACTTTTTTTATAATGGTATGATCTTCGAATTTCACATTTTTCCCTATAAAATCGTATGGGTGCCCTTAACTCAATGAAATTTCATAGTTTGAAGTAAATTCAATCATATTCACGGAAGTTATAGCCATTTGAAATTCTCGGATAAGATGAATAATATAAATATTTTTGGGAATTCTTGATGCGAGTGATTTTTATTACATTGCCAGACGATCGATGAAAATGGTGCGACAATGATTTTCTTTTTAACATGTACATCGTATCGATGTTATTGTTGGGGGCTGCGTATCGTAGGCTAAGAACAAAACCCTTCTGACATGAGCGTAGTTATGTCTACCCAACTTGTTTACGACGCAATCACCATACACTCACGTGCGTAATCTTTAGAAGCAACAGCTGCATTCAATAATGATCAATAATTTTGCATTGTTCTATCACTTTTGTTTTTTGGCGTATTTTGAACAAATTATAGTCAAATACATTAGTGGAAAGGATCACCAAAACTTATTTTAAAGAAAACAGATTGGATGATAATTGGAAAAAGAATGATTTAATTTAATCTGATCCAAGTTTTGTTCTTTTATTTTCAATATATTTTTTTCTTATAAACTCCATAAATATATTTTGCGTTTTACTCATAGCCGTCATGTTCATTTAAAGTCGAGCCGACTGAGAATTTCTTCAGTTCATTATTGATCGCGTGATCGGTTTCTACGCTTATTTTAAAGATGGTTTCAGCACTTTTAGTTGTTGCGTTTATTTGCATGGTCATATATTACGCATATGAGTACGCATATCATCGGCCGAAAAATTTCCCGCCCGGTAATGGTTTTGAAATTTAGTGAAATTTCTGCTTATGCGCTTATTCTTTTATACCTGGCTTTCAGGACCTCCACGAATACCTATTTTCGGAGCTTATATATTTTTCCTCATAATTGACTTTAACGCGACTTTCAAAGTAGCTATACGCTTAAGCAACTGGTATAAGTCGAAGATCATTGGATTTTATCTTGGAAAGTATCCGACAGTGGTGGTGCATTCACAGGAAGCAGTAAAGGAAGTGTTAAATAGGCAGGAATTCGATGGTCGACCAGATTTGTTTGCAGGAAGACTTCGTGATCCAAATTATAATCGGAAAGGTAAGCAAGTTCAAGGCAGTTGCATTGTTAAAGTGAAATACAAATTCGCTCCGCCGTTTACACAATCATAAAAGTAGGTGTGTTATTCATCATGTGTGAAACTAATTTCAATGGTGATTTTAGGGATGAAGTGAAATGTTGTGGAAAATTTTTACAAGCGGTTAACATAATTTACTTGGATAATTTTCTTGAGTTTAATGATCATGATCGGTTTATTTGTCACTATATGACAGCAAGTTTTCTAGCCAATTATAATCTGGGGAAGGATTAGCAGTGGCATCCAAAGAGTATTCGAAGAAAGAGATATTTCCCTTATACATGGAGTCTCCTCTTAGTTTTTCAGGATTTCACTAAAATTCAAACTTAATTCGAATGACAGCCACATTGTTCGTCCGCCTTTCTATCTAGGAGTTACATTGGCTTTTATCGACAACTATAGAAGTTAGGAGTGGTGAAGTCGTTAAAGCCGCTTAATTTGAAGGTGACTGGTTCGATTCTCTTCGATGACAACGAAATTTATTTCGAGTAATTCTTTACACGAGCTCTATGCCCATGCAGCTAAATTGGCTATTGATTTAAAGATTAGTAGTAATTATAGGGCAAAGATTAAAACTGACCACATCATCTTCCAGAATACCGCTACGAAATGAGATACTCCAACATATTGCCAAGGGTGAATCTGGATTATACGATAGTGGATTATTATTATAGAAGCTACAATCGTCACACAGTGTTCACACCTCATCACTTTTGAGCTTTTGAGTTCTCATGAAACGAATGTGGGCACCTTATGATAACCGCACCCACAAAGATACATTCTTTTAGAAAAACAAGCTACCATGCGTTTTTTCGAAACACTTCTTTCCGTGGTGTAAACTGTAGTTCAAATCACTACCTCCTATATACGAGTATAGGGTATAATTTCAACATAGTAATCCATAATAATGACAGAGAAAGATCAACTTGACTTACTATGAAGCAATATACTGTGACGGACAAAAGTCTACGACAATTCCTTATATCGAGATACCGATTAATTGGAAGCTTTAATCAAAAATCCATTGAAGTGCTTTTTTCAGTAACGTAAATATATTTATAAAAAAATAAAGATAAAAACTTTTCATATCAGAAGTAAGGAGAAGTCCTAAAAACATAAAAAATTGAATGGACAAAAATCTACGACGGTAAGTGTTGACTCAGTTATACACAAAAAAATTTCCAACTAAACGTAACGGAACGTCATCAATATTTGTTTACTTGGTATGGTTATCATGCCGTATATGTGCTGCTGCAATTCCGTTTTAATTTTATCGCTAGTATCTAACTGTAAGGACGGCAAAATGACATCGCGAAAAGAAATTTCTAGTGATATCCGTAATTTAGTCGTACAGTATAAAAAAGACAATAAATCGTGCTCAAAAATCACGAAATCACTGAAATTTAAAGGGATTTCTGTGTATACAATCATCAAAAATTTTGAAAACATTGGTTCCATTGAAAATAAGCCGCGAACTGGCCGACCGAAAACATTAGTTTTATTCTAAAAGAAGTGAACAGTAATCCAAAAATAAGTGCTCCAGATTTGGCGAAACAAGTGGCTATGGACAGGAAAAAGGATGTCCACGTGAGAACCATCACGAGAGCATTAAACATAAATGGTCCTTTTCACAGATGAGTCCAAATTCAATATTTTTGCAAGTAATGGTCGCAGTAAAGTATGGAGGAAAAAGAACACGGCTTAAGAGACCAACAATTTGAATCCTACTGTCAAGCAAGGTGGAGGTAATGTGATGGTTCGAGGAGCCATCGCTGCATCTGGGGTTGGCAGATTGGCTTTGTTGAAACTACGAACGACCGTTGTGTTTACAAAAACCTGTTAAAACAACATTTGAAGCCATCAGTGGAGAATTTGAGTCTTGGAGAGAGATGAATTTTCCAACAAGACAATGATCCAAAACATACTGCACTTTTCGTTAAGAACTGGTTGTTGTACTACGCTCTCAGGCAACTTAATACGCCTCCGCAAAGTCCAGATTTAAACCCAATAACGCATATATGGGAGCTTTTGGAACGGAAAACTCGAAAATATCACATTAAAAATAAAAATTTGTTGGAGGAAGCGCTTCTTACAGGATGGGCAAAATTCGCACCTGTAGAAACTGCTAATTTAGTTGTCTCTATGCTCTGAAGACTGCAAGCAGTAATTGATGCGAAAGGGGGTCCAACCAAATATTAAGCCAGCAAAAATTTTTAAAATTTCCAATACGTTTAGTTGAAAATATTGTCGCGTGTTATTGGTTCGCGGCCTATAATTTTAATGTTCCGGGAAAGTGAAAACGCAATATCTTTTAAATTAAATTAAAAGAGTTTATTTGATCACAAATATGCACAATAATCAGTTTAACACTTGCACTAATTTTAATTTTCACTATTAAAAAAAATCTAACACTTGTCCATAAATTTCTTATCGCAATTGTCTTCTAAATCACTTCACTATTACGAAAATCACTTCCCACACACTATCGCAGTTCTTATCGCGGTCGAATGAATGATCTCCCCATTCATTCAGCTCGCCTTTATATAGGGTCTCTACGTATTCACCCATTTCTCGTACATTGGCGAATATTCTACCGAGAGGTACCTGGTAGATTCGAGCAAATTAATGAATGGAGTGACGTCACTTGCAGATGTTGATCATGCTTGTTGGGTTCTCGTGGGTTCGAGTAAATTCATTTGTTGACGTTCTTAATGATTATGAAAACAATTGCGACAGTAGCTCGCAGAATTATTTGTACATGTAATTATTTGTACATGTAACACTATTACGAAACACACTTTTCTACTACTCGAATAATATCGCTTCCCACAAGTTAAGTTAAGTTAAGTAGCCATCTCAGCGATGCATGGTCCGTTCGAAGAACAAATTTCTGGCCATATAGGTACTTGTGGAACTGCTTGGTGGCCTCTATTATAGCCAATAGCTCCTTCCTGGTCACACAGTAGCTCCTCTCACTTTTTGAAAGAACTCGACTGTAATACGAGATGACTCTTTCTTCGCCATTGATCTGCTGGGAGAGTACAGCTCCAATACCGCCGTTGCTTGCATCAGTGTCAACTACAAACATTTTTCCGGGTTTCGGATACGCCAGCACGGGTGATTCACACAGCTTTTCCTTCAGGGTCTCAAAGGCTGTCTGGCATTGTTCGTTCCAGGCATACGGACGATTTTTCTCGGTTAGCTGATGGAGACACTAAGCTATTTTGGCAAAGTCTTTGACGAATCTTCGGGAGTAGGTTGCCAGACCCAGGAAACTTCGTAGTTGGCGCTTGTTGTTTGGTGTTGGCCAGCTTTTCACGGCTTTAATTTTCTCAGGGTCTGTTTTGACCCCTTCTGCTGATACGACGTGTCCCAGGTATTTTACTTCAGCTGCGAAAAGGGTACACTTGTCGGGACTAAGTTTCAAATTTGCCAGTCGCAGTCTGTAGAAAACCTCTTCTAAGTTCCGCACATGCTCTTCGAACGTTCTCCCGATGACGATGATGTCATCTAGGTACACCAAGCAGGTTTTCCAGGTTAGACCACGTAGCACGTATTCCATCAAGCGTTCAAAAGTGGCTGGAGCATTGCAAAGCCCAAATGGCATCACCACAAACTGCCACAATCCGGTCCCAACTGAAAATGCGGTCTTCTCTCGGTCCTTCTTGTCGATTTCTACCTGCCAGTAGCCACTCTTGAGATCGAGTGTAGAAAACCATTTTGCGTCGGCCAAAGTGTCCATGATGTCATCGATGCGTGGGAGCGGGTAACTATCTTTCTTAGTGACGTCGTTGAGCTGCCTATAATCGACACAAAAACGAGTGCTACCATCCTTTTTCTTTACTAGAACTACAGGCGTGGCCCATGGAGTGACAGAAGGTTCAATAACGCCTTGTTTTTCCATGTCCGAGATCAGCGCGCTCACTTCTCCTTGTTTGGCTATAGGGAGGCGTCTGGGTGCCTGTCGAATCGGCTTGGCTCCCTGTGTATCTATGACGTGAGTTACCAGGCTCGTTCGGCCTTGGTCATCCGGGCTTGTTGAGAAGATGTCACTGTACTTGGTGACCAGATCAGAGGCTCGTTTGAATAGCTGTACTGGCAATTTGACCTGCTTCAATATTGCAGACGTTGATTCCCGGGCTTTGTCTGTGTCTTGCCTCCTTTTGCAATGATGGTCGTGAGTAGCTTCCAAAGAGGTGATGGTGGAAACAGGCTGGCAGCTGCCGATGACTTCTCCCGCTTTGATGCTCGTGGTTGAATCTGCGGTGTTAAGGACTCTAACCGGCACATATCCGTTCCTCAAACATCTTACAAGGCTTCATCCTACAATCAAACTGCGCAGTGCGGACGTCTTCGTTGGCTCTATCAGATAAGATCGGTGGTCTCCAGAATCACCATCAAGCTTGGCCCATACAATGCTTTCGGAAGAATTCGGTACATCAGTGTCAGTACATACCACTACATTCATCTTGGGAATTTGGACGCTGCAAAGGCAGTAGTAACCGCCTCACCCGCCCCGCTTACAACCGCAGTGCAAGGCTCGTCTAGAAATGTGCAAGCACCAATATTCGATGAGCAAACGGTCTGGAGTATTTACAAGACCCAGTTTGAAGCTGCCGCAAGGGCGAATCGCTGGAATGACCAGGAACGCGCAACTGCATTGATTCTTGCTCTAAGAGGCCCAGCTGCCGAGCTTTTGCAGACGATCCCCGTTGATTTACACTCAAACCCGGCTGCTATATTGAACGCGCTCGACATGCGTTATGGAGGCGACCATCTGAAGCAGATTTATCGGGCACAGCTACGGAATCGGATGCAGAAGTCTGGCGAAACCTTACAGCAGCTAGCCCAAGACATTGAGCGACTGGCACTTTTGGCTTATCCAGCTTACGACCCAGAACATCGAGATGATGCAGCGACAGAAGCATTCATCAGTGCCTTAAAGGACCAGGAATTGCAACAAGCTGTGCGATTAGTTAAGGCCGCATTGGTTTATAGCCTGAACTATGAGGCAGCGAAAAATGCGACTCGTAGCACAGCCTGGCTCCATGAGGTAATGGCAAACGAGTGCAGGTGTGAGCGCGTGGAAAATGAGCGAGAGCGGCAGGTAAATGGTGCGCCTAGATGCTGGGATTGCGGTGAGAAGGGGCACCTGCAAAGAGACTGCAAGAATCGAAGAAAATGGAGGTATTGTCCAGGATGGTGGAGATCCAGATCGAGTCAGGAGCCTAGAATGGAGGCCCATCAAACTGCAACGGCCAACTTTGTGGGGCAGAGGTTGGCTAGGAGGATCGACGTCCCCAGCACCACCATCACCGTGTCAAGACTACATCGTGGAGAAGCGGACTTATGCCTTCCGGGTCAAGTTGACGGAGAACACTGCACCATAACAATCGACACTGGTGCAACCCGATCGATTATCCGACCAGACCTAGTTAGACAGCAACAACTTCACAAGGGCAGAATTGTCTCACTACGGACAGCTACGGGAGAAACTGCACCTGTTCATGGAGAGGTCAACCTCCAGATACAATTGGGAGACCTTGTGTTCCGACATAATTTTCTGGTCGCGAACATTATGGATGACTGCATTCTCGGAATGGATTTTCTGCGACCACATGGAATCACGTTGGATTTGGGCAAACGTGTATTGAAATGGCAGAATGTCGAAGTACTAATGGAGGATCCCACTTCTGACACCACTGTCGCGTGTTATTGGTTCGTGGCCTATAATTTTAATGTTCCGAGAAAGTGAAAACGCAATATCTTTTAAATTAAATTAAAAGAGTTTATTTGATCACAAATATGCACAATAATCAGTTTAACACTTGCACCAATTTTAATTTTCACTTTTAAAAAAAATCTAACACTTGTCCATAAATTTCTTATCGCAATCGTCTTCTAAATCACTTCCCACACACTATCGCAGTTCTTATCGCGGTCGAATGAATGATCTCCCCATTCATTCAGCTCGCCTTTATATAGGGTCTCTACGTATTCACCCATTTCTCGTACATTGGCGAATGTTCTACCGAGAGGTACCTGGTAGATTCGAGCAAATTAATGAATGGAGTGACGTCACTTGCAGATGTTGATCATGCTTGTTGGGTTCTCGTGGTTTCAAGTAAATTCATTTGTTGACGTTCTTAATGATTATGAAAACAATTGCGACAGTAGCTCGCAGAATTATTTGCACATGTATTATTTGTACATGTAACACTGCCCCCACCTCAGTTCTTTTCGCCCCGAAAAGATGTGTCGCTATTTCTAGTCAATCCTCCCTGGGTGTAATATGGGGCAAGACGGTCCAGATGCAAGATTTTCATTTTAGCTCTCGGCTTACAATGTTCCTGTATATGGTATACGACGTCATTGATTCGCTTTGTAACTCGGTATGGTCCCTCCCATTTATGTTGCAACTTTGGAGACCTACCCTTTCGCCGTTGCGGGTTATAAAGCCACACTAAGTCATCTTGCTGGAAGCCAGTAGAATTTGCCTTTAGATCATACCTGGTCCTCATGCGGTCAGTAGCCGATTCGAGGTGTTTTCGCACTGTCCGATGTATCTGGTTCAACCGTTGTCTTAGATCACTTGCGTACTCCGAGACCGTTTGGGGTTTCTCAGGGGGTGTTCCGAACTTTATATCGGCTGGCAAACGAATAGTCTTTCCAAAAATGACTTTGGCTGGGGCTTGGCCCGTCGATGCATGTTCGGCAGCTCTGTACGCCATCAAAAATAGTGGGATATGTCGGTCCCAGTCCCTTTGGTTCTCGTCAACCATCTTGGCCAGATGTTTATTGAGCGTGCCGTTGAACCGTTCGACCATTCCATCGGATTGGGGATGCAGCGGTGTTGTCCTCGTTTTCCGTTTTCCCAGTAGTTCACACATTTCGCCAAAAACTAGTGACTCAAAGTTTCGGCCTTGATCTGAATGTAATTCGCAAGGTACGCCGTACCTACTGACCCAATTTAACACTAGCTGTTCAGCTACGGTAGTTGCTTCCTGGTTGGGAATGGGGTAGACCTCGGGCCATTTGCTGAAATAATCGGCTACAACCAGCGTATATCGATTTCCCCAATCGGGTTCAGGAAAGGGTCCTGCGATGTCAACAGCAATCCTTTCGAATGGCACGCCTACCTGCCAGTAGCCAGATTCAGTGCCAGATTTTTTTAAATAGTGAAAATTAAAATTAGTGCAAGTGTTAAACTGATTATTGTGCATATTTGTGATCAAATAAACTCTTTTAATTTAATTTAAAAGATATTGCGTTTTCACTTTCCCGGAACATTGAAATTATAGGCCGTGAACCAATAACACGCGACAGTGGTGTCAGAAGTGGGATCCTCCATTAGTACTTCGACATTCTGCCATTTCAATACACGTTTGCCCAAATCCAACGTGATTCCATGTGGTTGCAGAAAATCCATTCCGAGAATGCAGTCATCCATAATGTTCGCGACCAGAAAATTATGTCGGAACACAAGGTCTCCCAATTGTATCTGGAGGTTGACCTCTCCATGAACAGGTGCAGTTTCTCCCGTAGCTGTCCGTAGTGAGACAATTCTGCCCTTGTGAAGTTGTTGCTGTCTAACTAGGTCTGGTCGGATAATCGATCGGGTTGCACCAGTGTCGTTTGTTATGGTGCAGTGTTCTCCGTCAACTTGACCCGGAAGGCATAAGTCCGCTTCTCCACGATGTAGTCTTGACACGGTGATGGTGGTGCTGGGGACGTCGATCCTCCTAGCCAACCTCTGCCCCACGAAGTTGGCCGTTGCAGCTTGATGGGCCTCCATTCTAGGCTCCTGACTCGATCTTGATCTCCACCATCCTGGACAATACCTCCATTTTCTTCGATTCTTGCAGTCTCTTTGCAGGTGCCCCTTCTCACCGCAATCCCAGCATCTAGGCGCACCATTTACCTGCCGCTCTCGCTCATTTTCCACGCGCTCACACCTGCACTCGTTTGCCATTACCTCATGGAGCCAGGCTGTGCTACGAGTCGCATTTTTCGCTGCCTCATAGTTCAGACTATAAACCAATGCGGCCTTAACCGTTTGCTTTTGAGCTAATCGCACAGTTTGTTGCAATTCCTGGTCCTTTAAGGCACTGATGAATGCTTCTGTCGCTGCATCATCTCGATGTTCTGGGTCGTAAGCTGGATAAGCCAAAAGTGCCAGTCGCTCAATGTCTTGGGCTAGCTGCTGTAAGGTTTCGCCAGACTTCTGCATCCGATGCCGTAGCTATGCCCGATAAATCTGCTTCAGATGGTCGCCTCCATAACGCATGTCGAGCACGTTCAATATAGCAGCCGGGTTTGAGTGTAAATCAACGGGGATCGTCTGCAAAAGCTCGGCAGCTGGGCCTCTTAGAGCAAGAATCAATGCAGTTGCGCGTTCCTGGTCATTCCAGCGATTCGCCCTTGCGGCAGCTTCAAACTGGGTCTTGTAAATACTCCAGACCGTTTGCCCATCGAATATTGGTGCTTGCACATTTCTAGACGAGCCTTGCACTGCGGTTGTAAGCGGGGCGGGTGAGGCGGTTACTACTGCCTTTGCTGCTTCCAATTCCTTTTTCATGTTTTCCATCTCATTGTTGGTTCTCTCCTCGACCTGGCTGACCTTTTCCTCGACCTGGTAAACCTTTTCCTCGACCTGGTCAACCTTTTCCTCGACGCCTTTAATTTGTTTGTTGAGACTACCGAGCTCCGCTTTTATTTCGGTTGACTGTTTCTCCAGCTTCTGTGTGATGTCTGCCTTGATGTCTGCTTTGATTTCGATTGCTTGTTGGTCCAGCTTCGCTGATTGTTCATTTAGCTTCGTTGATTGTTCATTAAGCTTCGTTGATTGTTCATTTAGCTGCGCTGATTGTTCATCCAGCTTCGCAGTCAGACTGGATGACATCAGCATTAACATTTGCATTAGCGCATTTTCTGGCTCCTTTGATTTTGGTGTTTCTACTTCTCCACCTTCTGCGCCTTTTTCCGCATCTGAGAACTCACCCGAATCCAGATTCCCGCCTTCCGACTCGATCGCGTCACGCAAGCGTGCAATCAGTATGACCTTTGTACCTTGCGCGGCCAGATTTCGCTGTTCCAACTCCTCTTTGAGCTCCGATATGCTCAATTGATTAATTTTTAGATGTAAGTTTCCTGGCATTTTTATTGTTTTGGCTATTTTTCCACCAGTTTTCACGTTAATTTACACTATTGTGCACTTTAAAAATGTTTAATCGTTTTCACTTCCAAAATTTTCTTTCTCACTTCTTGACACCATTGTCGCGTGTTATTGGTTCGCGGCCTATAATTTTAATGTTCCGGGAAAGTGAAAACGCAATATCTTTTAAATTAAATTAAAAGAGTTTATTTGATCACAAATATGCACAATAATCAGTTTAACACTTGCACTAATTTTAATTTTCACTATTAAAAAAAATCTAACACCTGTCCATAAATTTCTTATCGCAATTGTCTTCTAAATCACTTCACTATTACGAAAATCACTTCCCACACACTATCGCAGTTCTTATCGCGGTCGAATGAATGATCTCCCCATTCATTCAGCTCGCCTTTATATAGGGTCTCTACGTATTCACCCATTTTTCGTACATTGGCGAATGTTCTACCGAGAGGTTCCTGGTAGATTCGAGCAAATTAATGAATGGAGTGACGTCACTTGCAGATGTTGATCATGCTTGTTGGGTTCTCGTGGGTTCGAGTAAATTCATTTGTTGACGTTCTTAATGATTATGAAAACAATTGCGACAGTAGCTCGCAGAATTATTTGTACATGTAATTATTTGTACATGTAACAATATTTTGTATACGAGTCAGCCAGCACTGACTGTCGTAGACTTTTGTCCATTCATTTATTTAGCTTTTAACGAATTTCTCCCTTCAGTTTGTTATTAAATGTTTTTATTTTTGATAAATATATTCACGTTACTGAAGAATGCACTTCAATGGATTTTTGTTTAAAGCTTCCAATTAACCAGAATCTCAATATAAGGAGTTGTCGTAGACTTTCGTTCGCCACTGTAATATCCAATGGAAAAAATTACTACTCATAAATAAAACGATTCGATATAAGAATGAATCCACGACACTAAATGAGGCTATAATAGCACGTGCCTCAACTTCAAAGGGTATCAAGCAAGTATAAACTCTGCAAAGATGTGCAAGGGTCAATACTAGGCAAACCAATCGAAATTAAAACCAGAAAGATAAACGGAAGGATTTCGCACCTGACCTAACTTTTGATGCTATGAGTATTCTAGGATCTGTAAAGAATAAAGTTTCATAATCAAAAATAAACAACCGGTAGGTAGCCATTTGCGAGTCCAGAAAAAAGGGTCTTCAGGGGAGACGAAATACCTATTTATTTATTAAGTCCATTTCAAGCGGACTACGACTTCCAATTAAAGAAATGGTTCGCTTTTCCATTCAACAAATCAAATGGAGCTCTAAGTAATTGTTTAAAAGTTAATAGACTTGAAACAAGTTGGGTAAACAGACCTACGCTCATGTCAGAAGGGTTTTGTATTCAATTTACAAAATGCAGTCACCAGATCAAATCAAATCAAGAAACATGTCAAAGACGATTTTATTGGAGAAAATATGAAATTCGAAGATCATACTATTATTAACAAAGTTGAACGAATTTCGACTTCTGAGGTTTTTGTGATTGTTATACTCATAAATATCTCCCTTGATAATTATTTCAGATTTCCATTCGCGAGGGAGGAAACACATATTTCATATATTTCCCCCCTGTTCCCCCACTGAAGCAAAAACTGACAGTTTAAGAACTGTTTTGAAAAGCTCCCATGAAAACTTTCATTTCATACTACGGCTACGGCTACGTTTGATGAATTTTATTTTTCAGGGGCCACTCTCCTGTACTGTTATCATCGATTCATGGCCAATTTTTTCGAATCCTAGAATGGTTACAAAGCCCTTTTGCTAGGAGCTCTCTCCCGCCTCCTTGACTTGTTTCACTTATGAGCATTAATTGTAGGTACTCATCTTCAGTCATTCAATAAATTAAATCGAGTGTTCAAAGCATGCACCTTAAACGTTGAAGTTGGGAAAAAATAACTCAAAATTATTCAATCTTCGCATTTAAAACAGCCACTATTTTGTTTTACGATTACTGATACCACTAGCTGAACCGATTCTCAAAGATATTCATGGCACCTATCATTCCTGAAATTTTCATGCAAATCCTAGCAAAACTGTAGTGTCTGAGACGGTAAAAAGCGCATGATGTTTCATAGCCATATGTTGCCATAGTAATAAATGCAGCGCATATTGTTCCATAGTAATACAGGAAAATTCAAACCGCTATAACTTCGCTAAATATGATTCAATCTTTATACAACTTTCAGGATAGGTCAATCTTATAAATAGTCATCTGTGTACTGAATTTCATTGAATTTAAGGATACCGTTAAGATTTCATTCAAGAAAACATAAAATCGATAAATCATACTATTACTAACAAAGTTGAGTGAATTGCGACTTCTCACGTATTCGTTGTTGTTGTACTCACCAAGGCCTACATTCCTGATGTTTTTCATGTTTTTCGGATCACAGGTGTCCAATCGCGAGGGGAGGGACACACATTTTTCGTGTATTTCCCCTCCCTGTGCGCCCCTCGAAGCAAACTTTGCCTGTTTTCAAAAGTTCTCATCAAGACCCTTCATTTGATACCCATATCGGCTACCTTCAATGAAATTTTTTTCGGGGGGTCACTTCCCTATATGGGGAGACCCCCCTTAAATACCTTATAAAAAATTTTTGTAGTTGGACTTTGAAGAGAACACCACTTTACACCTACATACAAAATTTGATGTTTCTAGCTTAAGTAGTTTCCGAGAAAAACTGCTGTGACACACGGACGGACGGACGGACGGATGGGCAGACAGACGGACAGACAGGACGCGATTTTAGTAGGATTTTGTAAAATTATTTTACAAAACCCTAAAAAAGACTAAGCTTCAATTGATTATGAAGGTAGGCGAACCATAGCTGAGTAATAATAAATTTTGATATGACGAAAGAAACACAACTAAATTAGAAGGCGATTCGCGTAAATTGACTATTTACGGGTAATTTCAAACTATTATATAGCTTGAATTTAAAATATTCATACAGGGATTTTTGACAAGAACTAAAGGAGAGAATCTGGAGGAAGGTAAGTCGTTGATTAGAATAATGTGCGTACAAAAATTTAAACTTGTAAAAAATGCAAGGTGTGAATTTTCTCAGAATGCACTCAAGTGTGAACACAGTACTCCAATGGCCTGGGATACACATATGTAAGTAAATAGCCGAGTAAACGCCATCGAAGAAATGTACCCGATGAAGGGTAAAACCAGAAATTTTCACAGCTCTGGAAATGAGGTCCTGGAAATTTCTCTTGCAAAAGTGTTCGATTAGCCTGTGTTGTGTGGCTTGTGGCTCCGTCCTGTTGGAACCACATGTTCTCCAGATCATAATCTTCAATTTCTCAGCAAAAATAATCGGTTAACATCCGTCTATAGCGGTCAGAAATGATTGTAATGGCTCTTCCTTGATCGTTTTCAAAAAAATATGGGCCAATAACATCACCAGACCATAATGCACACCAAACGGTCACTTTTTCCGGATGCAAAGGCCTTTCTGCGATCACCTGAGGATTTTGAGAGCCTCATATGCAGCAATTCTGTTTATTTACGTAACCACTGAGCGAAAAATGAGCCTCACCACTAAAGAAAATTTTGTTCGCATACATTCTGCGTTGTATATGATCTTGAGGCTTAAGTTCTTGAGTGAGTTGGATTTTGTACGGATGGAGATGCAAGTCCAAATGCAAAATCTGCCACAATGAGCCGTAAGGGAAGCCCGAATGTTGAGCATGTCGAGGAATCGACAAATTCGGATCTTCCTCCACACTTTGAGCAACGACAGCGATATTTTCAGCAGAACGAATGTTGCGATGATGCACAGGCCTTGCAATATCAATAACCGATCCAGTCTCTTCAAATTTTTTCACTGTGTTCGAAATTGTTTGCTGTGTAGGTCGATTATGTCGACCGTAATCGGCTCGTAAAGCCCTAAATGTTGATACAGCAGAATCACCATTTTTATATTAAAATTTAATAATTTTAACGCGTTCTTCGACTGTTAAACGATCCATATTTCTAAATGGAAAACCTTCAACTAAAAAAACACGCTTTGGATGACATTTAATTCTGACAGATGACAAATGGCAGGGTTATACTTTCCTGCCACGAAACGGATAACCCTGTATTATAACTTGGTACTTTAAAATATTTGAAATCAGCTTGTTTTGCTCACGCCAGTCACTTAAAACAGAAAGACCATCCTTTAGAAGCATGCAGTTGCTGTCAGTTGTAATTTACCTGAATAGTTAATGGTTATCGTTGAACGAGATAATTAGAGAGATTAGCTTAGGACTGACAGACAGAAGATATTCTTCTACTTTCCAAGTAAATATGAGAGCACCCAAAATCTACCATCCACCATAATCTTCCATCTGCCATCATCCGCCATTCACCTTTTAAAATTGTCCTCTACCACCTGATACATCCGCCATTAACGGCCATCGTCTACCCATCAGCTATCATCCCCCACCAGCCGCCATATTCCACCCTTCTCCGCGATCATCAGCTAATATTTGACATTATCCACCATCATCAGGGATAATTCGCCATCTTTTACCTTCATCAGCCGCCGCCATCCAACATCATCAGCAATCCCAGATATATTTTATTGCCAGATATGTTTTTAAATGAATGCAATATTTTTATCTGTGAACTTTTAGTACATTATATTTCCAATTAAAAACCAGCGATAAAATATTGAATCGCTTAAACTGTTATTCGGCAAATTAATTGTAGTGTGATAAATTATTGTGATAATTATTTTTAAAACAAGTTGAGTAAGGAGGAGAGTGCTCCTATCCGAAGGTCTTTATAAACATCCTAGGGTTAGAAACAAGTTTTCTAGTAGTGGGAATCGATAACTTGAATTGTTCATCCAAAACTTGGATATGAAATCGTTCAAATTTATGCGAAAGATGCACAGTTTCTTTCATAAGCACGGTGCAGCCGCCATTTTGATACAGCTTAAATGATTTTTCTAAATGCTCGGCCGGCTGAACAGATTCAAGTTAATCACTATTCCTTAAATTTTCATGGAAATTGAAAGAAAATAAAAGTGCCTAGGTCAATTTGAAATATGTATCAACCATAAACACGTGTTATTATTGTTGTAATTCCATACAGTTGAATTGGCTATAACTCACTTGACTATGATTTGATCTCGATTATATTTTGTGAACAGTAATATCTTACATCAGTCTATATAATTGCAAAATTTCAAAAAAGTTAAAGGTACTGTTTTTATTTTATGGGCAAAAATGTAAAATCTACAAATAATACTATTATTAACAAAGTTGAGTGAATTTCAATTTTTGAGGTATTTGTTGCCCTTGTACTCATAAAGACCCACTTTTGTGATAATTTTCAAATTTTTCGGCTCAAAGGTATCCAATCGTGAGGGGGAGGGGGACAAAATTTTCTACTCTAATCAAGACCTTTTATTTGATAAACCACTCGACTACTTTTGATTTTAAAAAAACTTTTTGTAAAAAAAATGTTTAACCAAGACCCAAAAAATCGAATCAAACAACAAACAATGTAAATCTCATGACGCTGACTCATAAACCCAACTAATGAATCTAGCTCGCGCTCAAGCACACGCATCATGCCATAGACATATCAATAATTCATTCATCCCCAACTAGATTCAAACAATATTACGAGTACATGCGGGCTAGAAAATTTAAGTGGCTGTATAAAAAGCAGATGCTCCAGCAAAATAATTGAGTTTACTATGGTATTATTGCGATAAATATGAAATAAATCTTAAGTCAATGAATTAAAACTCACCATAATTATGCGGGATATAGTAGAAAACGTATAAGTATACTGTAGTAATCGAGCAATTACCCTATTAAACTGCTCTAAAACCTTCCTATCTCCTTCACCCCTACAGCATGGTGATCAAGAGAATTGGAATTCTTACTACAAAAGTGAAGACGCTTCGATTAAACGCATATTGCTATAGGCGGCGACAAGAAGACACTAATGGTTATTCAGTTTAGAATTTTTTTCTTAATATCTAATCTCTTCTTTAAAATAATCTAGATCTAACAAATACCTTGCATACCAATTTTGTTTCAAATCAACGTGCTATCAAAAAAAAACTGCGATACATTATCACGCATCATTCATTATTGTTTCTTTACGTTGAAAATGAATTCGAATTTATCAATAAAACCATATGAAATAATATTAGTTAACAACACAAACAACCACCAAGAAGCAATTCGGTTAATTCGTCCAAAATGTTCGTTTATACTTGTTAATTGTGCGCACCCACCCATATAAAAAAAACCATATGCAACCTAATTCGAGGCTTGCATCGAAAAGATAGGAGTGCAGTGGTGTATGTTTATAGCGGCGCAAAAGCTGACACGTTTTGATGTTTCTCGACGTACGTACAAGGTTTGTAATGATTTTAACTTTTCATATTCACATTGCAGGCAATTGAACATGCTGTCCGGTGTAAAGCAAACGGACAAGAAAGATCTTTAAGCGTCGATTCAAAAACAAAATACCTTTTAACAGCTTTTGTACTCTTTTTGGCCAATTCTACTGATACCAAATAAGCGTTGTTAAAAATTACTAAACTAAAAGTTCTACGATGATTAAGCTTAAGGAAACAAAAATTTGTGTAAATAAAAGTATTATAAAATAACATTGCTAGCCACTTTTTTACAAGTTCGTAATCAACTTTCTTCGTTCAGAAGATTTCATTCCTTTTTCGAAATCTTTCTTTTACAAGCAGCAGTGAGGGTTGAGGGTTTTGTTAAAAGTACTATGCAAATCTCTGTTAAAATCATGACCTGTCTATCCCATTGTCTATACATCGATTCATTGGACCGTGTGAAACTACTCTAATCAATCTTTGCGAAAAAGTCATAGCGGATGCCCTTAACCCTTCGCCGAGCGCGGCCGTTCTAATAGGCACAGCTATCCCGTTTGGGTTCGCTTTTGATCGACATGCTCCCATTCAAGAAGTCTTTCAAAATTTCGTTACGAATTGCCATTAGAGTTATTGCCCTAGTGAAAATGTCACCATAGATGAAATTCCGCAGAAAATGCCCGTTTCGGCAATATATACCAACAAAACTGCTTGCGTTAGTGAATTTAAAAATGACATGAACGTTTAATGTTGAGATATACTCTAGAAAACAGCCAAGTGGTCCATTCGGTAATAGCAATAAACCCAATGATGTAGCGATGAGATTAGCGAAACCGATATTTGGATCTGGTAGAAAGACCACTGCTGACAACTGATTAGCGATGTCAACCTCATTGATGAATTGAAATCGAAAAAGTGATTGTATGTGGGCACTGTTAGGAAAACCAAAACCAATTGATCTACACTTTTGTTGATGTAAACCGAACGAAAAAAAATTACCTCTTAATAGTTCCAACCAAATCTAGGACCGCGCCAAGTCGCCACCGACACCACACCATGACACGCTCCGGACGACGTAGAAGAAAAACGCTTTATGTCGAATCACTCGCTAGCTACGCGCACAGTTTTGCAATAACAACCTAGCAAATAGTTGAAGAATCAAACTAGACAAAATTTAAATCAGGCAATCCTCAACAATTAACCGAACATTCAAGAACTGTCCACTTGCACTTCCTCTCCATGTGGCTGTCAAACCCCACCGGTTGTCACATCCGACAAAACAGATGTATGTGGAATGGCACGCCACATGGCGACAATGTGCCTCTCCATCTGTCGCCAGTGGCATAGTTTTTCGATGGCCACGGTGGAGGGGCATTTCCAGATGCAAGGGTTCGGGATCGGAATCACTTCGATTCCCGGGCGAAGTAATTACGATCCCGCCTCCTATGTAAAAGGTCTTGGTTAGGGCCGTGGCGGGTCGAAGGTCGGTTTCGAGGAATAGGCTGCAACCATGTTCGTGAAGACTCGACAGTGACTATACCGTAGGGAGTCAGGTGTCATTCGGAGGTCTTCGTCTAGGCAGGGATTGGGGTAAGCCAAGGTTGTTCGTGGGAAATAGTTGTACTTCATCGTCTAAGGTCTTTTGCGTGGTAAATTCCCAGGGTTTTACCAGTCATGTCCGCGATGAGGTATCGGGTGGGGCTTATTACTTGTAGGACTCGGCACTTCACGAATTTCTTGTCTAGTTTGGCATTGTAATGTCGGGTGGCATCGCTCTGTCGGAAGTTTCGACGATATATCTCGTCGCCTACCTTAAAGCCAGAAGGATGAGATCGCAAGTTGTACCGCTCCTCTCCCATCCGTCGACTTTCTTCAATCTTCTCCCGCAGTTGCTCTCGCAGAAGTTGGAGCTTTTCGTGCGGTTCCAGAACCACGATTGGGTCCTCTAGCGATTTCAGTTGCCGCAATAGCCGGTAAGCGCTCCCATGACAGATCATGTACTGGCCGAACAATGCGAAATACGGCGAAATGCCGGTAGTGGCGTGGTACGACGAGCGCAGCGCACTAGTGATGGCGGACAATTTGCGATCCCAGTCCTTCTGATTCGGGTGGACATAGGCGCGGATGGCCGCTATGAGCGTACGATTCAGTCGTTCGGATGCGTTGGCTTGTGGTGAATAGACGGCAGTTCGCTGGTGGATGATGCCGTATTTGGACATTAGGTCTCGGAACTTGCTGGAGGTGAACTGGACCCCATTGTCGGAGACAAGTTTCTCCGGAACTCCAAACATGTGAAAGACTCGGTTCTCCAAGAAGCTGATTATAGGTCCAGTGTGCATGTTACGTAGTGGTTCTATGATGGGGAATTTAGAGAGCTGGTCCAGGACCACGACAGCTCCCGTGTGACTAGAAGCAGATCGAGGGTAAGGACCGATAAGATCAATGTACAAGCGCTGGAACACGCGTTCGGGGACCTCAACCTTACCCATGGGTGGCCGAAGAATGGTGTTGGGCGCTTTAGTGCACTTGCATAGCTCACAAGAGGCTACGTACGCTTTTATCTGTTGTGCCATCTTAGGCCAAAAGAAGCAGGTTTTCAACCGCCTAAGTGTACGACCGTATCCGCCGTGCGCACTTGATGGGTGGTCATGAGCCCGTCTGATAAGATCAGTGGTTAATTCTTCGGGCACCCACAACTTCCACTGTTCTTCTTCTTGTATGGGGTCTCCGGATGCGTGTCCCATCCGCTTATAAATAAATCCATCCGTCAACCGCAGTTCAGGAAGCTGGGACAGTTGATTCTGGATAGTGTGAATCAGTTGTGTGTAGGTTGCTGACTTGAAGGCAGGATGGTCCAGATCGATCAATTGGGGGCTGTCGTCCTCCTGGACCAACTCGGCTCCTTCAGGGGCGAACATTCTGGATAAGGTGTCGGGAACTACATGCTGGCTTCCTTTTCGGTGGCGGATTGTGAAGTCAAATGCCTGTAATTTCAGTGCCCACCTGGCCAATCTGCCGTTGAGATCAGCCTGGCTCATTAGCCATTTCAGAGAAGCGTGATCCGTAACGATTTCAAAGGTGTGTCCCTCCACATAGGCTCGGAAGCGTTTCACTGCCAACACCGCAGCTAGACATTCCTGCTCGGAGACCGTGTAATTTCGCTGGGCTGGGTTCAGCTTGTGAGACATGAAGGCTATAGGTCTCTCCTTGCCGTCTTGTGCAACCTGGACTAAGACTGCTCCCACCCCATGTTGACTCGCGTCACAATGGATTGAGAACGGTTTGTCAAAGTCCGGGCTGTGCAGTACGGGGGCTGTAGTCAGACTCTTCTTTAGCTCTTCAAAGGCTCGCAAGCTGGGCTCTTCCCAGACGAATTTACGTCCTTTACGCAGCATGTCGGTCAAAGGAGTGGTAATGGTGGCATAGTCACGTACAAAACGCTGGTACCATCCGCATAAACTTAAGAATCGGCGTAACTGTTTGGTGGTCTTGGGTAGTGGAAAAACGTCAATCGCTTGAGTCTTTTCCGGATCGGTCTTGATATGGCCATGCCCAATGATGTGACCTAAATACTTCACCTCCGTCATCACGAACTGACTCTTCCTTATGTTGATGGTTAATCTTGCCCTCCGGATGTGTAGAAGCAGGTCGATGTGTTCGTCAAAGGTCTCGGTTATAAGCAACAGATCGTCCAAGTAAACGAAAACTTGGTGCCGCAAATGAGGTGGTATCACCTTATCCATAAGGCGCGTCATGGTTTGGGGGGCATTACACAATCCGAATGGCATGGTCACGAATTGATATAAGGGCCGACCTGGGACTGTGAAGGCTGTCTTCTCCTTTGAACCGGGGTCTAAAGGAATTTGCCAGAAGGCGTCCTTGAGGTCTAAGCTCGTGATGAAATGGGCTTTAGGCAACCGACTCAAAATGCCTTCAATCAACGGTAGAGGGTATGCGTCCTTGACTGTGACGGCGTTCAAGCATCTGGCATCTAAGCATAACCGGACCTTGTTCGGCTTGACAACTAAGGTGACTGGGGAAGCCCACGCGCTCTGTGATTCTTCGATTACGCCTAATGCTAGCATTCGATCCACTTCGGCATATAACGATTTTTCCTTCGCCGGAGATATGGCGAAATGTCTCTGTTTTATGGGTTTAGCATCCCCCACATCTATAGTGTGGAACACCAGGGCAGTCCGCCCGAGACCTTCCTTCTCATGCGATGGAAAAGCCGATATAGCCGAGTCAAGACGCAGTTGCTGATTTACATCCAGTGTATGTCGTAATAAGTTAGTGGGTTGAGATTGGTCAGGAGCTGTGGTGACGGACTCCAGGGTCGTACCGGGAAATAGTGCCGGAGCCAAGTTAAATTTTCGAACGAAATCCACTCCTAGATAAAGATTCTGGGTTAATTGAGGTATGATGAAACACTCCATAGGTTTAGTTACTCCTTTAAAGGTGACATCCGTCATAATTTTTCCCACTACAGAGTGACGAGTTCCGTCCGCCGTGCTTAACCAGGAGGTGAAATGATGGATTTGGTCCGCGTGCCTTGCCAGTACCTCCCCTGCAAACTCGGCAGATATGCAATTCACACTGGCTCCCGTATCGACTAAGCCTGACACTCGTTTTTGCAGGAGGTGTACTGACGCATATGGCCGAACATCATCCCTCAATAATTCGTCTAAGTATATGTCCTTCAACACTTTCCTCGACTGCCTGACTTTTCTCCAGAAGCTCCGCATCCGACGCGTGGCTCGCTTGCTTCGCGGTGGAACATTTGTGGCCAACTCCTCATGGAAGATGCGCTGTCGAGTAGCCAAATAATTCCGCAGCCTAACATGAAAAGGTTTTACATGCCAAGGAACTTTCGTCTCGCTATCATTTCCCTGCGCGTTGGCCTCGGCGAAGGACGGCGTCGGTTGTGGAACTTCGGGAGAACTGTGTTTAGCGGTGCGAGTCAGCAGAGTTGGAGTCATGTTGGGAGCTTGGTCATAGCTAGTGATAGGGTCAAAATTGGTTCGTCCGGGGTTTAGGAATGCCGACGGGTGGTCGCGGCACTCGGTGGCAAGTTTTTTCGCCCTTTGCAATTTGCACAGTCAGGGGCGTAGGTGTCGACCTTCCCGCAGCGATAGCAGAAAAGCGTCGGCTCCGCTGGACATGCATAGAACCGATGTCCCGGTTGTCGGCAGTTCCAACAGACCGTCGGGCTTGTAATTACTTCAAGGGAGGACCGATCAATCAAGGCTGGGTCCTCAAGCTCCGGTGGTGCTCCGCTCCTCGGTACTGGTACTGGATCAGCAAGCAGGTGGTCAGCTGCCATCAACTCCGCGGTGTGATGATTTCGGGGATTTGGTCCCGTTATGCGAGGTTGTGGACGGAAGGTACCTCGCCGCTCATCCAAGTGTTCTTGTCTACGGGCATGGAGGCGCAATCCCTGTATGGTGTTGATGGGAAAATGCAGAAGGCTGTTCTGGAGATCCCAGCGCATATTCTCTCTGATAATTTCTACCAGTTCGTCCTCGGGCATGGTATTTCGCAAGCGAGTGCTCAATCTCACTATACTTGTGTAGTACTGGTCGAACGGTTCGTGAGCGCCTTGTTTCCGTTTCTTTATTTGCTCCCTTAGCTCTCTCTCAGTGAAGCCATCCTCAAATCGATTGCGGAAGGCTGCACTGAAAGAGTGCCAAGTGGGACGTGGCGTTGATTCGTTAAAGCTCCAGTACCAGTCGGCAGCGTCGCCGCTGAACAAAAGATGTGCATGCTGGAGGAAGACCGAGGAATCACCTCCCAGGGTGCTGGATACCAACGCCTGAATCCGGAAAAGGAATCGGTCCGCCGATATCATATCGTTGAACCCTGTAAAGTTCAGGCGCCAACTCTCCATGATACGAGGCGTCGGGTCTCGAAAAAGTGTCAGTGCGTTCCCGGGGGGAATCACATCCTCGATTGAGCTGTTGTACTGAACGGCCTCGGGGCCTGGAGGTACCAACGGAGGTCCGGTACTGTGTCGTGGTCTATATTCGGGAGCTCTGGGATCCATTCCCGAGTACCTTGGAGGTAGGACCCATTGCTCGGATTGTCGGGAGGGGGGCATCGCCCCACTGGGATTGGGCTCCCAGCCAAGCGGAGTTCTCGCGCGACTGGGTGGTTGGCTCATAGGGAGATTCTGGAGCTTTCCCTCCAGGTTGCCAATCCTCTCCGACATATCCCTCATCAACGCCACGAGGGTGTCAATGGAGTGGGCGGAAGGCATAGGTGTCACTTCGGACACGTCACTTGCGGTCGGAACTTCACCGCCTACGGCTCCTTGCAGATCTAAAAGTGGTTGTGACGGTTCGACCTCTGGAGCTCCTTTCGCCACTGCTCCACGCGTTGGTAGGGGCGTTCCGAGGGGGACGTCTAGGGCAGACCGCTCGATGGGTCGCCGACATAATGGGCAACTCTCTGACGTGAGGAGGAGCTGTTGTACACAGGCACGATGGAATAGATGTCCACAATCCAATCGCACGCTGTGTACGCCCTCCATTACGTCTTCGAAGCAGATCCCACAGTTAGCTGGTTGGACCGTTTTAGATCGGGTCCAACGCTTGTCTGGGGTCCGCTTCGTTGCCATGTTTGTTCTTGCTGGTTTTGGGTGGGTGTTATGTCTTAGTAACGAAGAAAGAAAAATGTAATTATATAATATGACTAAGGACTTAAGTATAATATGACTAAAGGCTTAAAAATAATTTAACGGCCGATAGTGGCGAGCTATTGATAAGATATAGCGAAAGAGAGAAAAAAAAATTTATTTGATACATACTTTCCTTTTCAGTGGTCGACTCATTCAACGGGAAAGGAGAGTGCGTGGTAATCTGCCGAAGAAAGGATGCTTTCGGTCGATTTACGAATTTTAACCCCTAAACCCACATACATTACAAAAAAAACCGTCTCTAAACTACGTTAAAGTGACTCGACGAGACAAGTGGTAGAGCTACCGTAACGATTTTGTACGCGGTCAAAATTCCCGACGCGTGGAAGCATTCCGGGCTTCGCAACTCCAGCATACGCCACCGAACGTTGAACCGATACCACTCGTCTAACACGCATACGAAATAGTTAGAATCCTTCCGCGACATAAAGGCAAGGTAGCCGTCTATTTTCTTGAGAGTCCATGCTGATAGGTAAACCCATCAGGCTGGCAGTTCCATCAAGAAAATAGAAGGTCCTTACAGGGTTTAACCTGGGACAATACATCGGAAGGATTCTGTCGCGAAAAAAAAATCAAACAAAGGAGAGCGGAAGCTACAACCCACGTGAAGCGACTTCTAGTGTGTATCACACAAATCCACTGCTCCTGATAGTGGGACTCGAGTACCAAAGTACCTTACATCCTCCGTAAAGGACCAACTCGTCAGAAGACGCGAAGTTCTTTCCCCCTTAGGATGTTTTATGCCCCATGTTGGGCGCCATTTTGTAATGATTTTAACTTTTCATATTCACATTGCAGGCAATTGAACATGCTGTCTGGTGTAAAGCAAACGGGCAAGAAAGATCTTTAAGCGTCGATTCAAAAACAAAATACCTTTTAACAGCTTTTGTACTCTTTTTGGCCAATTCTACTGATACCAAATAAGCGTTGTTAAAAATTACTAAACTAAAAGTTCTACGATGATTAAGCTTAAGGAAACAAAAATTTGTGTAAATAAAAGTATTATAAAATAACATTGCTAGCCACTTTTTTACAAGTTCGTAATCAACTTTCTTCGTTCAGAAGATTTCATTCCTTTTTCGAAATCTTTCTTTTACAAGCAGCAGTGAGGGTTGAGGGTTTTGTTAAAAGTACTATGCAAATCTCTGTTAAAATCATGACCTGTCTATCCCATTGTCTATACATCGATTCATTGGACCGTGTGAAACTACTCTAATCAATCTTTGCGAAAAAGTCATAGCGGATGCCCTTAACCCTTCGCCGAGCGCGGCCGTTCTAATAGGCACAGCTATCCCGTTTGGGTTCGCTTTTGATCGACATGCTCCCATTCAAGAAGTCTTTCAAAATTTCGTTACGAATTGCCATTAGAGTTATTGCCCTAGTGAAAATGTCACCATAGATGAAATTCCGCAGAAAATGCCCGTTTCGGCAATATATACCAACAAAACTGCTTGCGTTAGTGAATTTAAAAATGACATGAACGTTTAATGTTGAGATATACTCTAGAAAACAGCCAAGTGGTCCATTCGGTAATAGCAATAAACCCAATGATGTAGCGATGAGATTAGCGAAACCGATATTTGGATCTGGTAGAAAGACCACTGCTGACAACTGATTAGCGATGTCAACCTCATTGATGAATTGAAATCGAAAAAGTGATTGTATGTGGGCACTGTTAGGAAAACCAAAACCAATTGATCTACACTTTTGTTGATGTAAACCGAACGAAAAAAAATTACCTCTTAATAGTTCCAACCAAATCTAGGACCGCGCCAAGTCGCCACCGACACCACACCATGACACGCTCCGGACGACGTAGAAGAAAAACGCTTTATGTCGAATCACTCGCTAGCTACGCGCACAGTTTTGCAATAACAACCTAGCAAATAGTTGAAGAATCAAACTAGACAAAATTTAAATCAGGCAATCCTCAACAATTAACCGAACATTCAAGAACTGTCCACTTGCACTTCCTCTCCATGTGGCTGTCAAACCCCACCGGTTGTCACATCCGACAAAACAGATGTATGTGGAATGGCACGCCACATGGCGACAATGTGCCTCTCCATCTGTCGCCAGTGGCATAGTTTTTCGATGGCCACGGTGGAGGGGCATTTCCAGATGCAAGGGTTCGGGATCGGAATCACTTCGATTCCCGGGCGAAGTAATTACGATCCCGCCTCCTATGTAAAAGGTCTTGGTTAGGGCCGTGGCGGGTCGAAGGTCGGTTTCGAGGAATAGGCTGCAACCATGTTCGTGAAGACTCGACAGTGACTATACCGTAGGGAGTCAGGTGTCATTCGGAGGTCTTCGTCTAGGCAGGGATTGGGGTAAGCCAAGGTTGTTCGTGGGAAATAGTTGTACTTCATCGTCTAAGGTCTTTTGCGTGGTAAATTCCCAGGGTTTTACCAGTCATGTCCGCGATGAGGTATCGGGTGGGGCTTATTACTTGTAGGACTCGGCACTTCACGAATTTCTTGTCTAGTTTGGCATTGTAATGTCGGGTGGCATCGCTCTGTCGGAAGTTTCGACGATATATCTCGTCGCCTACCTTAAAGCCAGAAGGATGAGATCGCAAGTTGTACCGCTCCTCTCCCATCCGTCGACTTTCTTCAATCTTCTCCCGCAGTTGCTCTCGCAGAAGTTGGAGCTTTTCGTGCGGTTCCAGAACCACGATTGGGTCCTCTAGCGATTTCAGTTGCCGCAATAGCCGGTAAGCGCTCCCATGACAGATCATGTACTGGCCGAACAATGCGAAATACGGCGAAATGCCGGTAGTGGCGTGGTACGACGAGCGCAGCGCACTAGTGATGGCGGACAATTTGCGATCCCAGTCCTTCTGATTCGGGTGGACATAGGCGCGGATGGCCGCTATGAGCGTACGATTCAGTCGTTCGGATGCGTTGGCTTGTGGTGAATAGACGGCAGTTCGCTGGTGGATGATGCCGTATTTGGACATTAGGTCTCGGAACTTGCTGGAGGTGAACTGGACCCCATTGTCGGAGACAAGTTTCTCCGGAACTCCAAACATGTGAAAGACTCGGTTCTCCAAGAAGCTGATTATAGGTCCAGTGTGCATGTTACGTAGTGGTTCTATGATGGGGAATTTAGAGAGCTGGTCCAGGACCACGACAGCTCCCGTGTGACTAGAAGCAGATCGAGGGTAAGGACCGATAAGATCAATGTACAAGCGCTGGAACACGCGTTCGGGGACCTCAACCTTACCCATGGGTGGCCGAAGAATGGTGTTGGGCGCTTTAGTGCACTTGCATAGCTCACAAGAGGCTACGTACGCTTTTATCTGTTGTGCCATCTTAGGCCAAAAGAAGCAGGTTTTCAACCGCCTAAGTGTACGACCGTATCCGCCGTGCGCACTTGATGGGTGGTCATGAGCCCGTCTGATAAGATCAGTGGTTAATTCTTCGGGCACCCACAACTTCCACTGTTCTTCTTCTTGTATGGGGTCTCCGGATGCGTGTCCCATCCGCTTATAAATAAATCCATCCGTCAACCGCAGTTCAGGAAGCTGGGACAGTTGATTCTGGATAGTGTGAATCAGTTGTGTGTAGGTTGCTGACTTGAAGGCAGGATGGTCCAGATCGATCAATTGGGGGCTGTCGTCCTCCTGGACCAACTCGGCTCCTTCAGGGGCGAACATTCTGGATAAGGTGTCGGGAACTACATGCTGGCTTCCTTTTCGGTGGCGGATTGTGAAGTCAAATGCCTGTAATTTCAGTGCCCACCTGGCCAATCTGCCGTTGAGATCAGCCTGGCTCATTAGCCATTTCAGAGAAGCGTGATCCGTAACGATTTCAAAGGTGTGTCCCTCCACATAGGCTCGGAAGCGTTTCACTGCCAACACCGCAGCTAGACATTCCTGCTCGGAGACCGTGTAATTTCGCTGGGCTGGGTTCAGCTTGTGAGACATGAAGGCTATAGGTCTCTCCTTGCCGTCTTGTGCAACCTGGACTAAGACTGCTCCCACCCCATGTTGACTCGCGTCACAATGGATTGAGAACGGTTTGTCAAAGTCCGGGCTGTGCAGTACGGGGGCTGTAGTCAGACTCTTCTTTAGCTCTTCAAAGGCTCGCAAGCTGGGCTCTTCCCAGACGAATTTACGTCCTTTACGCAGCATGTCGGTCAAAGGAGTGGTAATGGTGGCATAGTCACGTACAAAACGCTGGTACCATCCGCATAAACTTAAGAATCGGCGTAACTGTTTGGTGGTCTTGGGTAGTGGAAAAACGTCAATCGCTTGAGTCTTTTCCGGATCGGTCTTGATATGGCCATGCCCAATGATGTGACCTAAATACTTCACCTCCGTCATCACGAACTGACTCTTCCTTATGTTGATGGTTAATCTTGCCCTCCGGATGTGTAGAAGCAGGTCGATGTGTTCGTCAAAGGTCTCGGTTATAAGCAACAGATCGTCCAAGTAAACGAAAACTTGGTGCCGCAAATGAGGTGGTATCACCTTATCCATAAGGCGCGTCATGGTTTGGGGGGCATTACACAATCCGAATGGCATGGTCACGAATTGATATAAGGGCCGACCTGGGACTGTGAAGGCTGTCTTCTCCTTTGAACCGGGGTCTAAAGGAATTTGCCAGAAGGCGTCCTTGAGGTCTAAGCTCGTGATGAAATGGGCTTTAGGCAACCGACTCAAAATGCCTTCAATCAACGGTAGAGGGTATGCGTCCTTGACTGTGACGGCGTTCAAGCATCTGGCATCTAAGCATAACCGGACCTTGTTCGGCTTGACAACTAAGGTGACTGGGGAAGCCCACGCGCTCTGTGATTCTTCGATTACGCCTAATGCTAGCATTCGATCCACTTCGGCATATAACGATTTTTCCTTCGCCGGAGATATGGCGAAATGTCTCTGTTTTATGGGTTTAGCATCCCCCACATCTATAGTGTGGAACACCAGGGCAGTCCGCCCGAGACCTTCCTTCTCATGCGATGGAAAAGCCGATATAGCCGAGTCAAGACGCAGTTGCTGATTTACATCCAGTGTATGTCGTAATAAGTTAGTGGGTTGAGATTGGTCAGGAGCTGTGGTGACGGACTCCAGGGTCGTACCGGGAAATAGTGCCGGAGCCAAGTTAAATTTTCGAACGAAATCCACTCCTAGATAAAGATTCTGGGTTAATTGAGGTATGATGAAACACTCCATAGGTTTAGTTACTCCTTTAAAGGTGACATCCGTCATAATTTTTCCCACTACAGAGTGACGAGTTCCGTCCGCCGTGCTTAACCAGGAGGTGAAATGATGGATTTGGTCCGCGTGCCTTGCCAGTACCTCCCCTGCAAACTCGGCAGATATGCAATTCACACTGGCTCCCGTATCGACTAAGCCTGACACTCGTTTTTGCAGGAGGTGTACTGACGCATATGGCCGAACATCATCCCTCAATAATTCGTCTAAGTATATGTCCTTCAACACTTTCCTCGACTGCCTGACTTTTCTCCAGAAGCTCCGCATCCGACGCGTGGCTCGCTTGCTTCGCGGTGGAACATTTGTGGCCAACTCCTCATGGAAGATGCGCTGTCGAGTAGCCAAATAATTCCGCAGCCTAACATGAAAAGGTTTTACATGCCAAGGAACTTTCGTCTCGCTATCATTTCCCTGCGCGTTGGCCTCGGCGAAGGACGGCGTCGGTTGTGGAACTTCGGGAGAACTGTGTTTAGCGGTGCGAGTCAGCAGAGTTGGAGTCATGTTGGGAGCTTGGTCATAGCTAGTGATAGGGTCAAAATTGGTTCGTCCGGGGTTTAGGAATGCCGACGGGTGGTCGCGGCACTCGGTGGCAAGTTTTTTCGCCCTTTGCAATTTGCACAGTCAGGGGCGTAGGTGTCGACCTTCCCGCAGCGATAGCAGAAAAGCGTCGGCTCCGCTGGACATGCATAGAACCGATGTCCCGGTTGTCGGCAGTTCCAACAGACCGTCGGGCTTGTAATTACTTCAAGGGAGGACCGATCAATCAAGGCTGGGTCCTCAAGCTCCGGTGGTGCTCCGCTCCTCGGTACTGGTACTGGATCAGCAAGCAGGTGGTCAGCTGCCATCAACTCCGCGGTGTGATGATTTCGGGGATTTGGTCCCGTTATGCGAGGTTGTGGACGGAAGGTACCTCGCCGCTCATCCAAGTGTTCTTGTCTACGGGCATGGAGGCGCAATCCCTGTATGGTGTTGATGGGAAAATGCAGAAGGCTGTTCTGGAGATCCCAGCGCATATTCTCTCTGATAATTTCTACCAGTTCGTCCTCGGGCATGGTATTTCGCAAGCGAGTGCTCAATCTCACTATACTTGTGTAGTACTGGTCGAACGGTTCGTGAGCGCCTTGTTTCCGTTTCTTTATTTGCTCCCTTAGCTCTCTCTCAGTGAAGCCATCCTCAAATCGATTGCGGAAGGCTGCACTGAAAGAGTGCCAAGTGGGACGTGGCGTTGATTCGTTAAAGCTCCAGTACCAGTCGGCAGCGTCGCCGCTGAACAAAAGATGTGCATGCCGGAGGAAGACCGAGGAATCACCTCCCAGGGTGCTGGATACCAACGCCTGAATCCGGAAAAGGAATCGGTCCGCCGATATCATATCGTTGAACCCTGTAAAGTTCAGGCGCCAACTCTCCATGATACGAGGCGTCGGGTCTCGAAAAAGTGTCAGTGCGTTCCCGGGGGGAATCACATCCTCGATTGACCTGTTGTACTGAACGGCCTCGGGGCCTGGAGGTACCAACGGAGGTCCGGTACTGTGTCGTGGTCTATATTCGGGAGCTCTGGGATCCATTCCCGAGTACCTTGGAGGTAGGACCCATTGCTCGGATTGTCGGGAGGGGGGCATCGCCCCACTGGGATTGGGCTCCCAGCCAAGCGGAGTTCTCGCGCGACTGGGTGGTTGGCTCATAGGGAGATTCTGGAGCTTTCCCTCCAGGTTGCCAATCCTCTCCGACATATCCCTCATCAACGCCACGAGGGTGTCAATGGAGTGGGCGGAAGGCATAGGTGTCACTTCGGACACGTCACTTGCGGTCGGAACTTCACCGCCTACGGCTCCTTGCAGATCTAAAAGTAGTTGTGACGGTTCGACCTCTGGAGCTCCTTTCGCCACTGCTCCACGCGTTGGTAGGGGCGTTCCGAGGGGGACGTCTAGGGCAGACCGCTCGATGGGTCGCCGACATAATGGGCAACTCTCTGACGTGAGGAGGAGCTGTTGTACACAGGCACGATGGAATAGATGTCCACAATCCAATCGCACGCTGTGTACGCCCTCCATTACGTCTTCGAAGCAGATCCCACAGTTAGCTGGTTGGACCGTTTTAGATCGGGTCCAACGCTTGTCTGGGGTCCGCTTCGTTGCCATGTTTGTTCTTGCTGGTTTTGGGTGGGTGTTATGTCTTAGTAACGAAGAAAGAAAAATGTAATTATATAATATGACTAAGGACTTAAGTATAATATGACTAAAGGCTTAAAAATAATTTAACGGCCGATAGTGGCGAGCTATTGATAAGATATAGCGAAAGAGAGAAAAAAAAATTTATTTGATACATACTTTCCTTTTCAGTGGTCGACTCATTCAACGGGAAAGGAGAGTGCGTGGTAATCTGCCGAAGAAAGGATGCTTTCGGTCGATTTACGAATTTTAACCCCTAAACCCACATACATTACAAAAAAAACCGTCTCTAAACTACGTTAAAGTGACTCGACGAGACAAGTGGTAGAGCTACCGTAACGATTTTGTACGCGGTCAAAATTCCCGACGCGTGGAAGCATTCCGGGCTTCGCAACTCCAGCATACGCCACCGAACGTTGAACCGATACCACTCGTCTAACACGCATACGAAATAGTTAGAATCCTTCCGCGACATAAAGGCAAGGTAGCCGTCTATTTTCTTGAGAGTCCATGCTGATAGGTAAACCCATCAGGCTGGCAGTTCCATCAAGAAAATAGAAGGTCCTTACAGGGTTTAACCTGGGACAATACATCGGAAGGATTCTGTCGCGAAAAAAAAATCAAACAAAGGAGAGCGGAAGCTACAACCCACGTGAAGCGACTTCTAGTGTGTATCACACAAATCCACTGCTCCTGATAGTGGGACTCGAGTACCAAAGTACCTTACATCCTCCGTAAAGGACCAACTCGTCAGAAGACGCGAAGTTCTTTCCCCCTTAGGATGTTTTATGCCCCATGTTGGGCGCCATTTTGTAATGATTTTAACTTTTCATATTCACATTGCAGGCAATTGAACATGCTGTCTGGTGTAAAGCAAACGGGCAAGAAAGATCTTTAAGCGTCGATTCAAAAACAAAATACCTTTTAACAGCTTTTGTACTCTTTTTGGCCAATTCTACTGATACCAAATAAGCGTTGTTAAAAATTACTAAACTAAAAGTTCTACGATGATTAAGCTTAAGGAAACAAAAATTTGTGTAAATAAAAGTATTATAAAATAACATTGCTAGCCACTTTTTTACAAGTTCGTAATCAACTTTCTTCGTTCAGAAGATTTCATTCCTTTTTCGAAATCTTTCTTTTACAAGCAGCAGTGAGGGTTGAGGGTTTTGTTAAAAGTACTATGCAAATCTCTGTTAAAATCATGACCTGTCTATCCCATTGTCTATACATCGATTCATTGGACCGTGTGAAACTACTCTAATCAATCTTTGCGAAAAAGTCATAGCGGATGCCCTTAACCCTTCGCCGAGCGCGGCCGTTCTAATAGGCACAGCTATCCCGTTTGGGTTCGCTTTTGATCGACATGCTCCCATTCAAGAAGTCTTTCAAAATTTCGTTACGAATTGCCATTAGAGTTATTGCCCTAGTGAAAATGTCACCATAGATGAAATTCCGCAGAAAATGCCCGTTTCGGCAATATATACCAACAAAACTGCTTGCGTTAGTGAATTTAAAAATGACATGAACGTTTAATGTTGAGATATACTCTAGAAAACAGCCAAGTGGTCCATTCGGTAATAGCAATAAACCCAATGATGTAGCGATGAGATTAGCGAAACCGATATTTGGATCTGGTAGAAAGACCACTGCTGACAACTGATTAGCGATGTCAACCTCATTGATGAATTGAAATCGAAAAAGTGATTGTATGTGGGCACTGTTAGGAAAACCAAAACCAATTGATCTACACTTTTGTTGATGTAAACCGAACGAAAAAAAAATTACCTCTTAATAGTTCCAACCAAATCTAGGACCGCGCCAAGTCGCCACCGACACCACACCATGACACGCTCCGGACGACGTAGAAGAAAAACGCTTTATGTCGAATCACTCGCTAGCTACGCGCACAGTTTTGCAATAACAACCTAGCAAATAGTTGAAGAATCAAACTAGACAAAATTTAAATCAGGCAATCCTCAACAATTAACCGAACATTCAAGAACTGTCCACTTGCACTTCCTCTCCATGTGGCTGTCAAACCCCACCGGTTGTCACATCCGACAAAACAGATGTATGTGGAATGGCACGCCACATGGCGACAATGTGCCTCTCCATCTGTCGCCAGTGGCATAGTTTTTCGATGGCCACGGTGGAGGGGCATTTCCAGATGCAAGGGTTCGGGATCGGAATCACTTCGATTCCCGGGCGAAGTAATTACGATCCCGCCTCCTATGTAAAAGGTCTTGGTTAGGGCCGTGGCGGGTCGAAGGTCGGTTTCGAGGAATAGGCTGCAACCATGTTCGTGAAGACTCGACAGTGACTATACCGTAGGGAGTCAGGTGTCATTCGGAGGTCTTCGTCTAGGCAGGGATTGGGGTAAGCCAAGGTTGTTCGTGGGAAATAGTTGTACTTCATCGTCTAAGGTCTTTTGCGTGGTAAATTCCCAGGGTTTTACCAGTCATGTCCGCGATGAGGTATCGGGTGGGGCTTATTACTTGTAGGACTCGGCACTTCACGAATTTCTTGTCTAGTTTGGCATTGTAATGTCGGGTGGCATCGCTCTGTCGGAAGTTTCGACGATATATCTCGTCGCCTACCTTAAAGCCAGAAGGATGAGATCGCAAGTTGTACCGCTCCTCTCCCATCCGTCGACTTTCTTCAATCTTCTCCCGCAGTTGCTCTCGCAGAAGTTGGAGCTTTTCGTGCGGTTCCAGAACCACGATTGGGTCCTCTAGCGATTTCAGTTGCCGCAATAGCCGGTAAGCGCTCCCATGACAGATCATGTACTGGCCGAACAATGCGAAATACGGCGAAATGCCGGTAGTGGCGTGGTACGACGAGCGCAGCGCACTAGTGATGGCGGACAATTTGCGATCCCAGTCCTTCTGATTCGGGTGGACATAGGCGCGGATGGCCGCTATGAGCGTACGATTCAGTCGTTCGGATGCGTTGGCTTGTGGTGAATAGACGGCAGTTCGCTGGTGGATGATGCCGTATTTGGACATTAGGTCTCGGAACTTGCTGGAGGTGAACTGGACCCCATTGTCGGAGACAAGTTTCTCCGGAACTCCAAACATGTGAAAGACTCGGTTCTCCAAGAAGCTGATTATAGGTCCAGTGTGCATGTTACGTAGTGGTTCTATGATGGGGAATTTAGAGAGCTGGTCCAGGACCACGACAGCTCCCGTGTGACTAGAAGCAGATCGAGGGTAAGGACCGATAAGATCAATGTACAAGCGCTGGAACACGCGTTCGGGGACCTCAACCTTACCCATGGGTGGCCGAAGAATGGTGTTGGGCGCTTTAGTGCACTTGCATAGCTCACAAGAGGCTACGTACGCTTTTATCTGTTGTGCCATCTTAGGCCAAAAGAAGCAGGTTTTCAACCGCCTAAGTGTACGACCGTATCCGCCGTGCGCACTTGATGGGTGGTCATGAGCCCGTCTGATAAGATCAGTGGTTAATTCTTCGGGCACCCACAACTTCCACTGTTCTTCTTCTTGTATGGGGTCTCCGGATGCGTGTCCCATCCGCTTATAAATAAATCCATCCGTCAACCGCAGTTCAGGAAGCTGGGACAGTTGATTCTGGATAGTGTGAATCAGTTGTGTGTAGGTTGCTGACTTGAAGGCAGGATGGTCCAGATCGATCAATTGGGGGCTGTCGTCCTCCTGGACCAACTCGGCTCCTTCAGGGGCGAACATTCTGGATAAGGTGTCGGGAACTACATGCTGGCTTCCTTTTCGGTGGCGGATTGTGAAGTCAAATGCCTGTAATTTCAGTGCCCACCTGGCCAATCTGCCGTTGAGATCAGCCTGGCTCATTAGCCATTTCAGAGAAGCGTGATCCGTAACGATTTCAAAGGTGTGTCCCTCCACATAGGCTCGGAAGCGTTTCACTGCCAACACCGCAGCTAGACATTCCTGCTCGGAGACCGTGTAATTTCGCTGGGCTGGGTTCAGCTTGTGAGACATGAAGGCTATAGGTCTCTCCTTGCCGTCTTGTGCAACCTGGACTAAGACTGCTCCCACCCCATGTTGACTCGCGTCACAATGGATTGAGAACGGTTTGTCAAAGTCCGGGCTGTGCAGTACGGGGGCTGTAGTCAGACTCTTCTTTAGCTCTTCAAAGGCTCGCAAGCTGGGCTCTTCCCAGACGAATTTACGTCCTTTACGCAGCATGTCGGTCAAAGGAGTGGTAATGGTGGCATAGTCACGTACAAAACGCTGGTACCATCCGCATAAACTTAAGAATCGGCGTAACTGTTTGGTGGTCTTGGGTAGTGGAAAAACGTCAATCGCTTGAGTCTTTTCCGGATCGGTCTTGATATGGCCATGCCCAATGATGTGACCTAAATACTTCACCTCCGTCATCACGAACTGACTCTTCCTTATGTTGATGGTTAATCTTGCCCTCCGGATGTGTAGAAGCAGGTCGATGTGTTCGTCAAAGGTCTCGGTTATAAGCAACAGATCGTCCAAGTAAACGAAAACTTGGTGCCGCAAATGAGGTGGTATCACCTTATCCATAAGGCGCGTCATGGTTTGGGGGGCATTACACAATCCGAATGGCATGGTCACGAATTGATATAAGGGCCGACCTGGGACTGTGAAGGCTGTCTTCTCCTTTGAACCGGGGTCTAAAGGAATTTGCCAGAAGGCGTCCTTGAGGTCTAAGCTCGTGATGAAATGGGCTTTAGGCAACCGACTCAAAATGCCTTCAATCAACGGTAGAGGGTATGCGTCCTTGACTGTGACGGCGTTCAAGCATCTGGCATCTAAGCATAACCGGACCTTGTTCGGCTTGACAACTAAGGTGACTGGGGAAGCCCACGCGCTCTGTGATTCTTCGATTACGCCTAATGCTAGCATTCGATCCACTTCGGCATATAACGATTTTTCCTTCGCCGGAGATATGGCGAAATGTCTCTGTTTTATGGGTTTAGCATCCCCCACATCTATAGTGTGGAACACCAGGGCAGTCCGCCCGAGACCTTCCTTCTCATGCGATGGAAAAGCCGATATAGCCGAGTCAAGACGCAGTTGCTGATTTACATCCAGTGTATGTCGTAATAAGTTAGTGGGTTGAGATTGGTCAGGAGCTGTGGTGACGGACTCCAGGGTCGTACCGGGAAATAGTGCCGGAGCCAAGTTAAATTTTCGAACGAAATCCACTCCTAGATAAAGATTCTGGGTTAATTGAGGTATGATGAAACACTCCATAGGTTTAGTTACTCCTTTAAAGGTGACATCCGTCATAATTTTTCCCACTACAGAGTGACGAGTTCCGTCCGCCGTGCTTAACCAGGAGGTGAAATGATGGATTTGGTCCGCGTGCCTTGCCAGTACCTCCCCTGCAAACTCGGCAGATATGCAATTCACACTGGCTCCCGTATCGACTAAGCCTGACACTCGTTTTTGCAGGAGGTGTACTGACGCATATGGCCGAACATCATCCCTCAATAATTCGTCTAAGTATATGTCCTTCAACACTTTCCTCGACTGCCTGACTTTTCTCCAGAAGCTCCGCATCCGACGCGTGGCTCGCTTGCTTCGCGGTGGAACATTTGTGGCCAACTCCTCATGGAAGATGCGCTGTCGAGTAGCCAAATAATTCCGCAGCCTAACATGAAAAGGTTTTACATGCCAAGGAACTTTCGTCTCGCTATCATTTCCCTGCGCGTTGGCCTCGGCGAAGGACGGCGTCGGTTGTGGAACTTCGGGAGAACTGTGTTTAGCGGTGCGAGTCAGCAGAGTTGGAGTCATGTTGGGAGCTTGGTCATAGCTAGTGATAGGGTCAAAATTGGTTCGTCCGGGGTTTAGGAATGCCGACGGGTGGTCGCGGCACTCGGTGGCAAGTTTTTTCGCCCTTTGCAATTTGCACAGTCAGGGGCGTAGGTGTCGACCTTCCCGCAGCGATAGCAGAAAAGCGTCGGCTCCGCTGGACATGCATAGAACCGATGTCCCGGTTGTCGGCAGTTCCAACAGACCGTCGGGCTTGTAATTACTTCAAGGGAGGACCGATCAATCAAGGCTGGGTCCTCAAGCTCCGGTGGTGCTCCGCTCCTCGGTACTGGTACTGGATCAGCAAGCAGGTGGTCAGCTGCCATCAACTCCGCGGTGTGATGATTTCGGGGATTTGGTCCCGTTATGCGAGGTTGTGGACGGAAGGTACCTCGCCGCTCATCCAAGTGTTCTTGTCTACGGTGTTGTGTAACTCTACATATTTTTATATTCACTTAAAGATAAATACATTTCACATGAGCATAAATTCTAATTGACATATTTGTATAAATACATTTCATAGGAACATAAATTTTAATTGCAAGAATCTATTTCGAGCAATTCAAATTGTAATAAATATAACCCAAACTTATATTTCAACGCGCACATAAAATTCTTATCGTAAGAAACATTTTATGAAAATCAAAGTCAAGTTCAAATAATTATTTTGTAACATGATCACTTGATTTTGAATTCGAATGCATCGTTCATTGCATTCTTCATACAGACCTTTTCTGTGTAATGCGATACTAGTCGCGTGCTGAAGATAAACAAGTATATGCATTTTCATTCATGCGATCTGATATTACGACGTGCTATGCCGTAATGACGCATCTGTGAAATTGTCCTTATGTTTCGATAGACAATTAAAGGAATGTGAATGCATATGCTTGTGAACTGACCAAGTCAAGAATAAGGTCAAGTGGTTTCGGGTTTGTTTAAGGTGTGAAGAATGTAATGAGGATGTTGACACTTGTCGTGGAGTAAAAATTTATGAATAATGAATGAACGAAGAATTATGTTTTGAAATTGAAGTGTTGAAAGTAGGTTTTGGGTTTAGGAAAATTTATGACCAATATTTTAAGTAGGTTTACGAACTAATATTTTTGTATGTGTAATAATTTAAGTAGAGCATGACTTCTAGAAAATGATATAAATACCGTTGTGAATTTTAGAGAAAATACAGTTATACTTTTGACTTTCAACTTGCACTTTTCTCTGCGTGATAACGCTGTTTGAATTCGAAGTTATAATTGTCTACGCAATAACTTATCGTTGCGCTTACGTCTAGACTGCAAAAGAATTTAATACTCATTGGCAGTCTTAGTAACAGTAGCGTAGTGGACACTATGTCCTCGCTATTTTATCTGCGGCCCAGCCGCTTGGCTAGGTAGGTTTTTTTTAAACTTGATTAAATATTCTTGATCCCACTAAAACCTACATCCACACAATAGTGAGGAACAAGAACGCGTGCAAGAACGCGCATCTTTACATGGCGATCCTGCTTGTCCGGATTTGGACGCGTTAGACCTTATTGCTAACCAAGAAGAGTTCGACGCTGTTTTCGAGAGGTGCTGTAGAGTTGTAGAGGAGTACGTTCCAGAACCTGTGGCAGAACGGTATTTGTCACCGCCACCTTACATTCCGGCTGAAATCGGTACCCCAGATCTTCGAGGACCAAAGCCACGTCGAATTGAACCGTTCCTGAAGAAAACAAGAACGGAGCCGAAGGACATTTTGGAATCTATACCGAAGAAGCGACGACCAAGAGGTGGTCGTAAAACGAAGCTGAAGCGTCAGCGAGCCGAGCTGCATCGTGTAATTAAAATAGCGGTCGGAGAGCAGAAGAGAGTACTACAGCGGAAACTTTTGGACCTCAAACCGGCGAATAGACATTGGGCACAATGGGTAATAGCTGCTCCGTTGGAAACAGTTTCGTCGAGGAATATCAACAATCATTGACAACATCCATAGTATTCATAGTAATAATGATAGTTTTTTTATGTATACCACAGATACAATAAGAATTACGTGGTAAAAAGACTAAATAGAAATATTAATATTTGAAAATTTGAGTTGTTTTTGATGTTAGCCTATTTTTTTTTTTTTGGTTTATGGAGTCTTTGGATTAACAGTTATTTACCATTGGCTTTAGGATATCTTGCTTCAAATTTAATGATTTATGGAGCTTTTAGAAAAACTGGTGGTTGAGAATGAAAAGGTTTTGAGTAATTTAAAGAAATGTGCAAAGAGTTTGTACACTTTTGAGACACTCCAGGCTAAATTAGATGAGTTGCAAATTAGAAAGGAAAAGTTTAATGATATACTCAAGACTTGCAAAGATGAAAGTTCTAAAGTTTTAGATCTCAAGTTAAAGTTCAGAGCACTATCATCCATTTTGGAGGGCGAAATCTGGTTACAGCTGAGCAAACAAGGGTATTCGGATATAGAAAAAATCAAAGAAGATTCTATAAGTGAGGATCTAGAATCTAGTTTACAGATATTAGAAGAAAGATTCACCATGGCCGATTTTAGTTTAGAAACAGCCATGAAGATCATCCCTGTTTTTGATGGGAAGTATAAGGAATTGGACCCTTTCCTCAAAATACTAGAAATCCTCCATACAACCCTGTCTGCTAATGCTAGGGCTAGTCTCATTGACTTCGTTGTCAATGTTAAATTATGTGCCACAGTCAGACTCTCTTTGGCAAATGTTTCAATTACATCCTTCGATACCCTAAAATCAGCATTACGAACAAGATTTAAGAATAATAAAACTGTACCTCAGATTCATACCATGTTAAGTAGTACTTACCAGAAGAAATCTTCTGTGAGTTCTTTTAAGGACAAAATCTTAAACTTGGTGGATGAACTCAACCAATTACAAATACAGGAGTTAGGAAGTCAAGCTACTCCGAACGAGAAGAAAGTTATCGCACAGATGAACGACACCTATGCGCTAACCGTTTTCAAAAATGGGCTGAATGATCAGCTAAGGAACACTATTTTTTCGGCAAGACCAAAAAGTTTTACCGAAGCTGTATCACTCGCACAGGAATTAGAAAATGCAGAGACACAGGCTACTAATAGTGTAATGCATTTTAGTGGCAATGCCAACAAGAAAGGGAGAAGATACGATAACCGTAATAGGAATAGCAATGATAGGAATAATAGACATAACAATAACTATAATAGGAATAATGATAGGAACAGTAGAAGTAACGATAGGGACAATAACCACAGTAACAATAGAAGTTACAACAATAATAATAACAATGATAGGGATAATCGTTACCGTAGCAATCGCAATAGCAACAATCAATCAGATAATCACAGGCGTAATAGGCGCAATGGTAGGAGCAACAACAATAATAATAGTGACAATAGAAGGAGAAATGTCCATGTTGTTAGCGACCAGGGAAACGTGCTAAGTTCCGGAGAGGACATGGAGAACCTCCCGGTATAAGAAAATTGGACACAGAGCACAATATATATAGAATAACCGATAGTTGTACTAATTTTGTGAGAATTTATAATTATAACTCTGATAGATACTTATTATTTTTAATCGATACAGGTGCGGATGTGTCTATATGCAAAGACGATGTCTATAAGGATTTAGAATATTCTATAGATAGTAAAAATAGGATTAGACTTACGGGAATAACAAAAGAGGTAACCACGTCCTTGGGTACTTCTTACTTAGAGATATTAATTGGGAATCATAAAGTAACGGAATCATTCCACATTGTAGACAGTAATTTTCCGATAAGTACAGATGGTATTATCGGCAGAGATTTGATGGTCCATTATTTATGCAGAATTGATTATGAGACATTTACAATAACCTTCAACGTAAATGATGAAGAAGTTGTACTACCTATGGACACGAGAAGACAACAGTATTCACAGATAAACATTTCGGCAAGAACCGAAATGATTGTTCCGGTCAACATAGATATTGATGAGGATAGTATCGTGCTGAACACGGAGATTGAGAAAGGCGTATTTGTAGGAAATACAATCATACCTGTAAGAGGTGTACGGCACATTAAAATCATGAATACAACAGACGAAGATATTGTCATAAAGCATTTCAATGTTGAAGTCGAACCATTGAAAGATTATGACATCTTAAAAGGGGAAAAACAAAGTTTCGACAATGATCGATTTAAGAGATTACTGAACGTTATAAATAAGGATAGTCTGGATAAACCTGCAATGCAAAGTTTGCTTAAAATCATAAAAGAATATCAAAATGTATTTCATTTGGATGGAGAAAAGCTTGCAACGAACAACTTCTATAAACAGAAATTACAAACCATAGATAACAGTCCGGTTTATATTAAGAATTACAGATTACCTCAATCCCAAAATGAGGAAATCCTGCAACAAGTCAGAGATCTGGAAACCAGTGATATCATCGAGCCATCAACTAGCCCGTATAATTCTCCACTGTTAGTTGTACCAAAAAAGAGTACAGACGGAAAAGCTAAATGGCGACTGGTTGTAGATTTCAGAAGACTCAATGACAAGATAGTCAACGACAAGTTTCCTTTGACGAGACTTGAGGACGTCTTGGACAGGCTTGGTAGAGCAAAATATTTCTCTACGCTGGACATGACTAGCTCTTTTCATCAAATTGAACTTGAGAAAGAGTCTAGACCATTGACAGCATTCTCCACTAACGATGGGCACTATCAGTTCAAGAGGTTACCATTCGGATTGAAAATTTCGTCCAACAGCTTTCAAAGGATGTTAACCATAGCTCTCAGTGGCCTTAGCCACGAGGCATTCTTGTATGTCGATGACATAATTGTATTCGGTTGTAGCATCAAACACCATAATGACAATCTTTGCAAAGTACTACAAAGATTGCGTCGGTATAATTTGAAATTAAATCCTGAAAAATGCCAGTTTTTGAGATCAGAGGTAGTATACTTGGGTCATTTGATAACCAGTGAGGGAATCAGAACTGATCCAGCTAAGAACAATACAATCAAAAACTACCCAGTACCAAAGAGTGCAGATGAAGTACGCAGATTTGTGGCTTTCTGCAATTACTACAGGCGTTTTATACCAAATTTTGCCGAGACGGCGAAGTGTTTGAATGCATTGCTAAAGAAAAATGTAACTTTTGTCTGGACTGAGGAATGTCAAAAAGCATACGAGACTTTAAAAAGGAAACTGATAGAACCACCGATACTTCAATACCCAAACTTCGCAAAACCATTTATTTTAACCACAGATGCTTCAAACTATGCTTTGGGCGCAGTTTTATCTCAAGGAGAAATTGGCCAAGACCTACCAATTTCTTATGCTAGCAAATCCTTGGCTAAGCACGACATCAACAAACCGACTATCGAAAAAGAGCTTTTAGCTATTCATTGGGGCATAAATTTCTTCAGACCCTATCTATACGGACGAAAATTCGTGGTTGTGACTGATCACAGACCACTAGTATCATTGTTTACCCATAAGAATCCCTCATCAAAACTGACTAGAATTCGTGTCGACCTATCAGATTACGATTTCACAATTGTATATAAGAAAGGTAGTATGAACACTAATGCGGATGCATTGTCAAGGATCGAGTTGGATTCGGACACCTTGAAAGCGATGATACCTCCAGAAACTGATGAAAATGCGAAAAGGAAACTATTAGCGATTACAAGAGGTATGGCGAATAAGACAGAAAAACAGAAAGAAGTGGTCAACAACGAGGGCACCCAAACTCCAGTAGAACCTGATCAACTCTATTGTTGGGATTGCACGAGTTTGTCTGACATTACCGGTATTACGAAACTGAGATTTATCCTGCGCAGTGAAGTTAAAAATAAAGATGTTTATATTGTACGTACAAAAGATATTATAGAAGTACATTGTAGCGATATATCTGATGTGAAATCCGTTTCCGTCAAAGAAAAGCTAACAATGCATAATGGTACCAAAAGTAACAAGAGTGATGAGGCAAATAGTGATAATCCGAATCCGAAATTCGTTTCGATTCTGGAGAAACTATTTAAATTCGCGAATCAAGAGAACATCAATGAACTCTCACTATCTTGTGAAGACAGTATTTTTAGGTCTATAGACAAAACAGTATTTAAAAGAATAATTAATATGTTGCAACAGAAAACGTGTACGCAAAAGAAATTACGAATTATGATATACAAACCGCCTACCAAGATAACAGATAAACTTGAACAAAAGAAGCTAATAGAGGAGTATCACAACTCACCTCATGGAGGACACCTAGGAATTCGCAAAACATTGTTAAAACTAAAACAACGATACTGTTGGAAGAATATGAACAGTATGGTTAAAATCCATATCAAAAATTGTGCAGCTTGCCTAACTAACAAACAGGTAAGGCATACAAAAGAGAGGATGGTTGTAACAGATACACCATCAACAAGCTTTGAGACTGTACAAATAGATACTGTAGGTCCATTAAGAATCTCGAATAATTACCGATACATATTAACACTACAATGTGAGTTAACTAAATTTGTCGTTGCTTTCCCAATAGAGAATAAGGAATCAAAAACTATAGCGGTAGGTTTAGTAGAAGAGTTTATATTAAAGTATGGACACTTTAAAATACTTAAGTCTGATTTAGGAACTGAGTTCACCAATAGACTTATGGGCGATATATGCAACTTATTAAATATAAAACAAATTTTTTCTACTCCATACCATCACCAAACGCTAGGTTCGGTTGAAAGAAACCATCGGGTTCTCAATGAATACATGTATTCTTTTGCTGATGATCAGCAATGGGATAGATGGATTCCGTACTACACCTTTGCGTACAACACTACACCTCATATAGATACCAATTATACACCTTATGAATTGGTATTCGGCAAATTGCCTTACCTTCCAAATGATTTAATTGAGGATGGTGAAAAGATTTACAATCTGGATGATTATGCTAATGAACTCAAAGTAAGATTAAAAATGTCTATTTCAAAGTCTAGGAAGATAATAGAAAATTTGAAAGCAAAGAGGGTTAAAGAACAAGGTCGTACAAACCCTATACACATAAATATTGGAGATCTTGTATTAGTGAAGAATGAGAACCGTAGAAAACACCAACCCCCTTATAAAGGTCCATATAAAGTAATAAATGTTGAAAATAGCAATGTTTTAATTGATATAGACGGACTCCAAAAATCAATACACAAGAATAGAATAAAACCATATAATGTAATTATTCAATAAATGTTAATAATAAGAAATTAAATTTATTGCGAACCGTATAGTGTAATTGTACAAAACATGTAACAATATTGTATGGGACATATTGCATTTCTATGTATAAGTGAACTATATATATAAAATTTTTTTTTTTTTTTTTTTAGATTCGTATTAATATATTGTATAAAATTTCAATATATCAACACTCATCTAGAGGATTAGGGTGTTGTGTAACTCTACATATTTTTATATTCACTTAAAGATAAATACATTTCACATGAGCATAAATTCTAATTGACATATTTGTATAAATACATTTCATAGGAACATAAATTTTAATTGCAAGAATCTATTTCGAGCAATTCAAATTGTAATAAATATAACCCAAACTTATATTTCAACGCGCACATAAAATTCTTATCGTAAGAAACATTTTATGAAAATCAAAGTCAAGTTCAAATAATTATTTTGTAACATGATCACTTGATTTTGAATTCGAATGCATCGTTCATTGCATTCTTCATACAGACCTTTTCTGTGTAATGCGATACTAGTCGCGTGCTGAAGATAAACAAGTATATGCATTTTCATTCATGCGATCTGATATTACGACGTGCTATGCCGTAATGACGCATCTGTGAAATTGTCCTTATGTTTCGATAGACAATTAAAGGAATGTGAATGCATATGCTTGTGAACTGACCAAGTCAAGAATAAGGTCAAGTGGTTTCGGGTTTGTTTAAGGTGTGAAGAATGTAATGAGGATGTTGACACTTGTCGTGGAGTAAAAATTTATGAATAATGAATGAACGAAGAATTATGTTTTGAAATTGAAGTGTTGAAAGTAGGTTTTGGGTTTAGGAAAATTTATGACCAATATTTTAAGTAGGTTTACGAACTAATATTTTTGTATGTGTAATAATTTAAGTAGAGCATGACTTCTAGAAAATGATATAAATACCGTTGTGAATTTTAGAGAAAATACAGTTATACTTTTGACTTTCAACTTGCACTTTTCTCTGCGTGATAACGCTGTTTGAATTCGAAGTTATAATTGTCTACGCAATAACTTATCGTTGCGCTTACGTCTAGACTGCAAAAGAATTTAATACTCATTGGCAGTCTTAGTAACAGTAGCGTAGTGGACACTATGTCCTCGCTATTTTATCTGCGGCCCAGCCGCTTGGCTAGGTAGGTTTTTTTTAAACTTGATTAAATATTCTTGATCCCACTAAAACCTACATCCACACAATAGTGAGGAACAAGAACGCGTGCAAGAACGCGCATCTTTACAACGGGCATGGAGGCGCAATCCCTGTATGGTGTTGATGGGAAAATGCAGAAGGCTGTTCTGGAGATCCCAGCGCATATTCTCTCTGATAATTTCTACCAGTTCGTCCTCGGGCATGGTATTTCGCAAGCGAGTGCTCAATCTCACTATACTTGTGTAGTACTGGTCGAACGGTTCGTGAGCGCCTTGTTTCCGTTTCTTTATTTGCTCCCTTAGCTCTCTCTCAGTGAAGCCATCCTCAAATCGATTGCGGAAGGCTGCACTGAAAGAGTGCCAAGTGGGACGTGGCGTTGATTCGTTAAAGCTCCAGTACCAGTCGGCAGCGTCGCCGCTGAACAAAAGATGTGCATGCCGGAGGAAGACCGAGGAATCACCTCCCAGGGTGCTGGATACCAACGCCTGAATCCGGAAAAGGAATCGGTCCGCCGATATCATATCGTTGAACCCTGTAAAGTTCAGGCGCCAACTCTCCATGATACGAGGCGTCGGGTCTCGAAAAAGTGTCAGTGCGTTCCCGGGGGGAATCACATCCTCGATTGACCTGTTGTACTGAACGGCCTCGGGGCCTGGAGGTACCAACGGAGGTCCGGTACTGTGTCGTGGTCTATATTCGGGAGCTCTGGGATCCATTCCCGAGTACCTTGGAGGTAGGACCCATTGCTCGGATTGTCGGGAGGGGGGCATCGCCCCACTGGGATTGGGCTCCCAGCCAAGCGGAGTTCTCGCGCGACTGGGTGGTTGGCTCATAGGGAGATTCTGGAGCTTTCCCTCCAGGTTGCCAATCCTCTCCGACATATCCCTCATCAACGCCACGAGGGTGTCAATGGAGTGGGCGGAAGGCATAGGTGTCACTTCGGACACGTCACTTGCGGTCGGAACTTCACCGCCTACGGCTCCTTGCAGATCTAAAAGTGGTTGTGACGGTTCGACCTCTGGAGCTCCTTTCGCCACTGCTCCACGCGTTGGTAGGGGCGTTCCGAGGGGGACGTCTAGGGCAGACCGCTCGATGGGTCGCCGACATAATGGGCAACTCTCTGACGTGAGGAGGAGCTGTTGTACACAGGCACGATGGAATAGATGTCCACAATCCAATCGCACGCTGTGTACGCCCTCCATTACGTCTTCGAAGCAGATCCCACAGTTAGCTGGTTGGACCGTTTTAGATCGGGTCCAACGCTTGTCTGGGGTCCGCTTCGTTGCCATGTTTGTTCTTGCTGGTTTTGGGTGGGTGTTATGTCTTAGTAACGAAGAAAGAAAAATGTAATTATATAATATGACTAAGGACTTAAGTATAATATGACTAAAGGCTTAAAAATAATTTAACGGCCGATAGTGGCGAGCTATTGATAAGATATAGCGAAAGAGAGAAAAAAAAATTTATTTGATACATACTTTCCTTTTCAGTGGTCGACTCATTCAACGGGAAAGGAGAGTGCGTGGTAATCTGCCGAAGAAAGGATGCTTTCGGTCGATTTACGAATTTTAACCCCTAAACCCACATACATTACAAAAAAAACCGTCTCTAAACTACGTTAAAGTGACTCGACGAGACAAGTGGTAGAGCTACCGTAACGATTTTGTACGCGGTCAAAATTCCCGACGCGTGGAAGCATTCCGGGCTTCGCAACTCCAGCATACGCCACCGAACGTTGAACCGATACCACTCGTCTAACACGCATACGAAATAGTTAGAATCCTTCCGCGACATAAAGGCAAGGTAGCCGTCTATTTTCTTGAGAGTCCATGCTGATAGGTAAACCCATCAGGCTGGCAGTTCCATCAAGAAAATAGAAGGTCCTTACAGGGTTTAACCTGGGACAATACATCGGAAGGATTCTGTCGCGAAAAAAAAATCAAACAAAGGAGAGCGGAAGCTACAACCCACGTGAAGCGACTTCTAGTGTGTATCACACAAATCCACTGCTCCTGATAGTGGGACTCGAGTACCAAAGTACCTTACATCCTCCGTAAAGGACCAACTCGTCAGAAGACGCGAAGTTCTTTCCCCCTTAGGATGTTTTATGCCCCATGTTGGGCGCCATTTTGTAATGATTTTAACTTTTCATATTCACATTGCAGGCAATTGAACATGCTGTCTGGTGTAAAGCAAACGGGCAAGAAAGATCTTTAAGCGTCGATTCAAAAACAAAATACCTTTTAACAGCTTTTGTACTCTTTTTGGCCAATTCTACTGATACCAAATAAGCGTTGTTAAAAATTACTAAACTAAAAGTTCTACGATGATTAAGCTTAAGGAAACAAAAATTTGTGTAAATAAAAGTATTATAAAATAACATTGCTAGCCACTTTTTTACAAGTTCGTAATCAACTTTCTTCGTTCAGAAGATTTCATTCCTTTTTCGAAATCTTTCTTTTACAAGCAGCAGTGAGGGTTGAGGGTTTTGTTAAAAGTACTATGCAAATCTCTGTTAAAATCATGACCTGTCTATCCCATTGTCTATACATCGATTCATTGGACCGTGTGAAACTACTCTAATCAATCTTTGCGAAAAAGTCATAGCGGATGCCCTTAACCCTTCGCCGAGCGCGGCCGTTCTAATAGGCACAGCTATCCCGTTTGGGTTCGCTTTTGATCGACATGCTCCCATTCAAGAAGTCTTTCAAAATTTCGTTACGAATTGCCATTAGAGTTATTGCCCTAGTGAAAATGTCACCATAGATGAAATTCCGCAGAAAATGCCCGTTTCGGCAATATATACCAACAAAACTGCTTGCGTTAGTGAATTTAAAAATGACATGAACGTTTAATGTTGAGATATACTCTAGAAAACAGCCAAGTGGTCCATTCGGTAATAGCAATAAACCCAATGATGTAGCGATGAGATTAGCGAAACCGATATTTGGATCTGGTAGAAAGACCACTGCTGACAACTGATTAGCGATGTCAACCTCATTGATGAATTGAAATCGAAAAAGTGATTGTATGTGGGCACTGTTAGGAAAACCAAAACCAATTGATCTACACTTTTGTTGATGTAAACCGAACGAAAAAAAAATTACCTCTTAATAGTTCCAACCAAATCTAGGACCGCGCCAAGTCGCCACCGACACCACACCATGACACGCTCCGGACGACGTAGAAGAAAAACGCTTTATGTCGAATCACTCGCTAGCTACGCGCACAGTTTTGCAATAACAACCTAGCAAATAGTTGAAGAATCAAACTAGACAAAATTTAAATCAGGCAATCCTCAACAATTAACCGAACATTCAAGAACTGTCCACTTGCACTTCCTCTCCATGTGGCTGTCAAACCCCACCGGTTGTCACATCCGACAAAACAGATGTATGTGGAATGGCACGCCACATGGCGGCAATGTGCCTCTCCATGTGTCGCCAGTGGCATAGTTTTTCGATGGCCACGGTGGAGGGGCATTTCCAGATGCAAGGGTTCGGGATCGGAATCACTTCGATTCCCGGACGTAGGCGTCACATTACAGGTTGGCTAAAGTGAAGAGATGTCAGTGTGGTTGCCGACGAATGTCACCTCCATCTTGATGCGATAACCTGGCTTATTCCGTATTATATGTAAAACGCGAAAATCAGCACGAGGAAAACCGTTTAAAATTTTCGAGAGATTCCAGTGCATGACTGAAGATTTGTGGGACGAAGGAAGAGTGCTGGAAAGAGTGGTAGGGAAAGGAGGTCTTATTTTTACCTGATGACGAAGAAGCAGTGAAATAAATTGTTTGGGGTTTGACATACTCAATGAGATCACATACTCTGCCAACGAGTTCAATTCGCAAATCATGCTCAAAAGATTTAGATCATCCCGTTACTGTAATTGATCAGATTTTCATGGTTATCACTGAACTTTAAGAAGGCCAACAATGTTTCAGAGTCCACCAACGCTTCTACGGACAGTCCTACAAGATTGAGTCAGCAAGTATTGCATGTTATGATTTTAGGAGTTTTCTTACAATTACGGATTTTGAGTCATAGTATGGTTAAATGTGATACTATAAAATCTGCACCCTACAGTTTCACTTTCTTGTGAACCCTTGGTCTGGCTATGAGATGCCATAGCTTAACTTTTGAGTTGAAGTTTAAAAGTTAAACTGGCGAACTTTTTCGTAAATGAAAATTTGTTAAAAATACCTCCATAGAATTATAATTACAAATTTTATTTATTTCTCTCATTCTTCGTTTTGTACTTCTGAGAAGAATGCCGTGGTACTTACGGAATATTAACGTATTCCTTGCTTCAACCTTATAAATATCTAGGAAAAACTTAATCAATAAGTGTTTAACACTTCATCTGTTTTGCACCTTTAATCCTGCAACTAGAAAAGTCTCTCCAATGTATTGGAATTAAATCAACATTACATTTATTGGAATTAAATTAACATTACTCTTAAAGCATGTTAAATTGGTAATTTTTTTAGTATTCAACCTTTCAACACCGATTCAGTGAAAACTGTACAAATAATTGAAAATTATAATACTCAGTTCATTTTTGCCTAGCTAAATTCACAAACTTTAAACTATTTCTAAACAAACAAACTGAATCAATATCAGAAATGATCTAAATCAACCCCTGCTCTAATTATCAGTGCACATTTTTTTATATTTTTTCTTTTGATATAAAATTTCTCCCGCTCGTTTGAATTTCTGTAAAGAAATTCAAAATCGATAATAAATTGGTACTTCAATGAAGAAATATATTACAATTAGTTATCATACCAAATTTTAACGTTAAATTTTAGGGATGATACAATATCTACATCTTCTCAAATTCGTTAATCAATCCAAACCAATATCTAAATTCTAGTAAAAATAAATTTTGTATTCTATCATCTCATTCAATATAAATCGGTATAAATGAAAAGATAAAATCAAAGTCGCAATTTCTTTTTAATGATGAGCGCGCATAATCATACAAAACCTCGTTTCTTTTTTACTTTCACAAAGTTATTCTCCATACCTATACCTACATGATTTTCTCATTCTATCCACCCAAAATTTCCACTCACCCTTTTAAACATACACATCAGACATACAAAAATATCCAATAGATAAATGTATTTAATTTTAATAATTTTATCTCAGTATAATTTAAATTCAATAATATTAGCGAAAAGCAAGAAAAATTTGTATGAAAAAATAGGAATGTGAATAGTAAAACAAAAAAATAAAGTATTTAACTAAGGAAATTTGCAAAAATGGAAGAAGTGAGAGAGTAAATAATCGGAGAAAAAAAAACACAAAAATAAATTCAAAACAAAGCAAAACTGTTTACTCAGAAATAAAATATAAAAAAAAAACCAAGAAGCCTGTATATACAAAAAAGATGAAAAATTGAAAAACAGCCTTTTCATGGCCTTTATTACATTTCTTGCAATTGTTATATCACATTTTTTTGCAATTGTTTTATTAAATTTTTTTTTTGCAATTGTTATATTACATTTTGAGCAATTGTTATATTACATTTTTCGCAATTGTTATATTTTTTTTTGTTTGTGGTAGGGAGGTGAATGCTATTTATGCACAGAGTGTGCGACTCCCATGCGCGACTGGACTACCCACTTAATACCTCCCCTGTCAACCTGAGAACCCAGCCTGGAACCGTTTGACACATTACTTCGGGCCAGGTCTCGTTTTGTTACGCCGTGGGGCGCCTTCAAGCTGGGGAGTCCCTTTCCTAGTGGGAGGGGAGAGGGGAAGAGGAAATGCCAGAAGAGCGATCCCCCAGCCCCAGCGCCCCCGGCTGCTGTGAGTCCCTTTTATACTTTAGGACTGCCCGAGCATAATGTGCCACCTGGTTACATTTGTCGACCGATTCGAGCGTCACCGCAACTATATTATCCGGGATGAGCTCTCTCGTCTCCCTGTAGAGTTCCCTTCGCAGCCTGACCCATTTCGTACACGCAAAAAATGTGTGACAGGCATTGTCCTCCTCTCCTGGACAAAACCGACAATCGGCAGACCGTGACTTACCGATCTTGTGCAGGTAAGACTGAAAACACCCGTGCCCGCTCAAAAGCTGGGTCAGATAGAAGTCAGTCTCACCATGCCTTCGATTCACCCATGGCCTCACATCCGGGATGAGGCGCGCAGTCCACCTTCCCTTCGTGCAATCCACCCAAGACTGCTGCCAATCGTTGAGCGAGCGCTGTCTCTTCTCGCGGACAACTATCTCCCTCGAATCCTCGTTTCGGCGCAGGTAAATAGCGCGGCGCTCTCTAGCAAGGAGGGTGACAGGTGCCACGCCCGCATTCACTCTCACCACCGAGTCAGAGACTGTTGGATACGAAGATGCAATTCTCAGTCCTCCTCTTCTCTGTACCTGTGCCAAACGTTTTCGGTATACCTATTTGCTGAGAGCGTCGCCCCATACCTCTGCTCCGTACAGTAGCACTGACCCTACAGCACTCATCAAGAGGCGTCTTCTTGATGGGCTGGGTCCCCCTACGTTGGCCATAAGTCGACTCAGAGCCGATATTACCGAAGCAGCCTTCTCAGCCGTTGCCCTGATTTGCTCAAAGAAACTCATCTTCGAGTCGATAAGTAGCCCCAGGTACTTCACTGCTGGCTTCGATTCGATTTGTACATCTCCAATACTGATCATCCTTACTCTAGGGATTCTCTTTTTTGTCAAGATGATCACTTCGGTTTTCTCCAGTGCTAAACTCAGCCCGCGAGCAGTCATCCAGTCCCTCACTCGGCGCATTAGCATACCTAGCCTAAGTTGCGCTTTTTCAACGGTGCGTCCAGCGACCAGAGCCGCAACATCATCCGCATAGCCGACCAAGCGCGACTCATCTGGCATCTCAAGTCTCAGTAGCCCGTGGTAAGACACGTTCCACAGGTCCGGACCAAGGATAGATCCCTGGGCAACACCCGATGTAATTTCCATCCTTCGTTGGCCCTGTGTCGTGTCGTAGAGCAGGCTTCGGTCCTTTAGGTAGTTCCTCAAAAGCCGCATTAGATATTCTGGAGCTTGGAAAGAGTTTTCCAGCGTGTCCAGAATATCCACCCATCTAGCGGAGTTGAAGGCATTCCTGACGTCGAGTGTCACCAACAGGACGATCCGTCGCTTGGTGCGACTATATGCCTCTGCCATTTGGACTGCGTTCACCACCTCTGCAATCGCATCAATGGGAGAACGTCCTGCTCTAAAGCAGTACTGCCAAGGAGATAATTCCCCAGCAGCACGAATCGCGTCAGTGAGTCTTCCCTTGATGAGTTTCTCTAGCACTTTCCCAGCCGTGTCTAGCATGCATAACGGGTGGTATGCAGACGGCGATTCGGGATTTCCCTTCCCCTTGCTGATCAGCACGAGCCTCGCCACCTTCCATCGTACCGGGAAAACCCTGTCCCGTAGGCAAGCGTTGAATGTGCTGAGCAGCAAGTCAGGACAGTGGTGATAGACTAGCCGCAACACCTCAGCTGGAACACCATCTGGACCTGGAGCCTTCCTCGCTTTCAATGAGAGGACTGCCTCCTCCAGTTCCAGCTGTGTGAAGAGTGGGCACTCTACTGCTGTTTCACCATGGACAACGTCAACACGGACGGGATGGGCGGGGAAGAGTCCCCGCACTATCGCGTCCATCTTTTCCGCGTCATGTATACAAGGCTTCCGTAGGGCACCAAATTTCCCCATGACCAGCTTGTAGCCAAGGCCCCACGGATCCTTGTTCACATTGTCCACAAGGTCTTGCCAGCAGCGAGCCTTGCTACTGTTGATCAGTTTACGAAGGCATTTCCTGGCCGACTTATATGCTGCCACCTGGTTGCATGCCTCGTCACGGTTCCGCGCCCGTTGAGCCTCACGTCGAAGCTTGTGACACTCCCTCCGCCTTTCAGCGATTTCAGTTGACCACCAGTACACTGGAGGCTTGCCGTGCCGGGGTCTTCGACTGGGCATAGAAGCGCAGCAAGCAGTCGTAATGATGCTCATAGTAGAGTTCACCACGCCTTGAGCTGCCAGTTCTTCCGTCCCCTCCGAAGCTCCCTGCAGCGGCTCACCTACTGTGAGAACCTTGCCGAACCTCTCGACGTCCATCCTTCCGATGTTCCATCCAGTTGTGGAAGGCCGAGAGCACGGACGTTGGGAGACAGCATCACTTATCTCAAGCCGAATGCACTGATGATCACTGGCTGAGTAGTTCTCTAATACTTTCCAGTTGTGTATCCTCCGTACTAAGGACTCCGAGGCGAATGTCACGTCCGGTATGGTTCCCTCACAGCCAATACGGCGGAAAGTCGGCGTGTTTCCGGAGTTTAGTACAACGAGGGCCGTCCTGGCCGCCATTTCCAGGATTCGTTTTCCCCGCGGATCCGTCTGAGGCATGCCCCATTCGATTGCTTTAGCATTGAAGTCGCCTCCAACGAGGACTTTGCCCTCTGCGTTCGAGACAGCGCCCTCCAAAGCATTAAGCTTGGCTTGGAAAGATGATATCGACTCGTTAGGCATTAGGTACACACTAAAGAAGGTGATCCCTGAGCACCAAACCCACACGAAACCATCCCCCCGTCCACAACTCTCCGCTTGAAAGTCACTGTTCCGAACCCAGATAGCGGCAGTACCAGTTTCATCAGAGTACCATAATGCAGGACTTTTACTATGATGTTGCTCACTCAGCAGCAAAAAGTCGGCTTTCATGTCCCTCGCAAACTGCTCAAGCAGATTTTGGGCGGTTGAACTGCGGTGTAGGTTTAGCTGCAGGATGCGGGTCATCGAAGCTCTGATTTTGCCTTGGCTAGGGCTTCCTGGAACACCCGGCATTTTCCTGATCCCAAGATGTGTCCGAAATCAAGTTTTGGATCAGCATCCTTGCAAAGAATACAGTGTGCCTCCTTCGTACACTCTTTTCTTTTATGTCCCATTTACCGCATTTGTAACATAGGGAACTCCTATCGGGTCCTTTGCATACTTGTGTGGTGTGACCATAACCAAGGCATTTGAAACATTGAAGAGGCGTTGCTCTTCGCCGTATCCTACAGGCAACCCACCCAATTCGTACTTTGTCCTTGTTCAGGAATTGTTCGGCGTCCTTTTCGGTCAAGTCAACTATGGCCATGCGTTGTCCCCTGTTGTTTTCTGGTGTCAGTCTCGCTTTGATCCTTCCCACGCTAGGGAACTCCTTTTTGATGGCCTCTTCTACCTCGGCCAGATCCGTCACGCAGTCTATGTCTCGTATTTCGAGCGTTGCCATCGGCTCGAGCGGGGCTATAGTTGCGCTTTTGCCGAGGACTTTCTTTACTGCGTCACAGAATGCATCTTTATTGCCGGCCTCTGCTCCGAATTCGACCAGTATGTGGCCCGACCGCGTTGGTCGTACTACTTTAATGGTAGTATTGGTGTCTTCGGGCCTTACGTTTCCCCTGATGTCCCGCAGTACTTCCGCGTAGGATCGGCCATCTTGGGGCTTTACAAGCAGTGCCTGCTGCCGGGGTCTTCGTCGGGGCTTCTGCCTCTCCTGCTTTGCATCAGGTCCTTTTTGTAATTGGGCGTCCGTACGAACTTTACTTTCTGGCTTTTTTTGAAGGAGTTTCTTTGCAGCTTTCTTCGCTCCTTTTGTAAGCACTGTCTGGAACCCCTGATCTAGTGCTCCACGCCTTTCAAGTGCCTCTTCCTTCCTTCTTTTATCCCGATCTCCTTCGATTGGGCTAGAAGCCATTCTTTTATTGACGTTTAATGGTGGAGCTATCTGCGTGTCGCCTTTAGATTTTTCCCCAAGCACCTCTTTAGCCTTCTCTTCGTCTTCGGCCCTTAACCAGCTTCTCCGATAGTGCCCTATGCGATATAGGAGCTCCTCTAATTCAAGGAGCCCTTCCTTTGCTGCTTTGCTGATTTTTGGGAGTCGCACGCAGCTTGTATTCTTTTCAGAACATCTCCCGCTTTCCGGAGTAGTCTTTCTTCTTCGTATCGCTGGGCCGCAATTGTACCTTGCAACCATCCTTGGGAGAGGTTATCGCGTTCCGTTTCTGAGTGCAGTACTTCCGCCACATTTTCAACTTTGGCGGTGCATTCACGTGGTGTCTGGTCACTCTTTGCTTTTAGTTCCGTAATCTCCTCGTTGGCTTCTGGGTTTTTCGTTGCAATGTTGGGATTTGCGACCCTTGCATCGTTCGCTTTGGTAACGATCGCAGCAGTGACAATCGAATTCGCGGTGCTCTTTATGTTATCTCCCACCGCTCGAACACCTGAAGTGTCCTGCAGAGTTTCCTGTTTCTCCTTAATAGGACGCTCGGGCGTTCGCATCATTTTTTTGCTGCGCCCGGACGCCGTAGGAATCTCAGTCTGTATTCACCGTTTTTCGTCCGTCTTTACTGTCGTTGTGTTAGTCTTCGTTTTTGTCGTTGTTAGTACCGCTCGCGATGTACTGTTGACATCGTGGCTGCAACCACTGGTTGCGTCGTCGTTGTGATTTTTCGTTTCTTTTTCTGGGTATTTGTGGTCTTTTGATTTTGTTTGCTCCAGTTTGGTTGGGTCCCCCCTCGGAGCCACTATCTCCGATCGTGTGTGTAGTCGCCTTTTTGGTCCCATGGTTATCTTTGCAGAGCAGGGAGGCCATGCGAGGGTTGGCACAAGCCCTTATGGGGACAAATGCTCAGAGCCAGACCAGCGCTAATCGGGAGTCCGTCTCAACCGAACCTACACCACCAACCCAATGGTGCGAACTTCAAACGAACTCCAAGGCCTGCCAAGGTTTTACCGGGACGGAGACGGTATGATAGTTGAATTGGAGCCGTTCACACACGAGTTTCACCTCGGTGCTACTGTGTAAAGCAACTAGGTCCAAACCATCACATCCGCCAGCCCAAAGCGATTGTTATATTACATTATTATAATTTACTTTATAGGTGAGAATTTTTTTTACATTGTTTAATTCTTTTCCTTATATATTTTTTTGGGTAAATTTTCTTGTAAGTGGTTCAAATTTAATAAAAACATGAGTCAGTAAATTATCAAACCGGTCCTTCCATTCCGTTGGATCTGACCGGGTATAGGACCCGGTACGATGGAAAGCTCTCACCTCCAGACATGAGCCAGCCATCGGGCACATAACAACCTTTTTGTTTCAGGCACTATCGCGGGTTGAGTGGCCCGAGCAAGGTGCCTTTTTATGACATAGGGTTATGAGATCCGATTGCATAACTCTATGACATAAATTGGTCACCGGGGTATTTCTCCACTGATGGGAAGGCTCATACAAGTTATGTTGCATGAGTTTTCCACTCAGAAGGGAAATACCTGGCCACTACAACATATATGGGTCTTGATCCGGTTGGGCGGGTGTGGGGGGGTACCATCACCACCCGGTTGTTCCACTCTTATTTGTGGGCCATGAGCCCTAAGTCCGTCCGTTTTTATTTGTTCCACTTGTTCTCTGAACAAGTCATTTCCCCTCTTTGTAGTTGCCTACAATTTTGCGACTTCGGTCGCCTTTCTTTTGAGATCCAAGAATTCGTGAATGCGAAATTCTTTTGTAGTGGTTCCTTGTGCTGGGGGGATGAACCCGCCCCACGACACCGTAATGCTAACCTGCCAGCGCATTCACGCGTCCCCAGACAAGGGCATTCTCGGCGGATATCTACATCTTCCTCTGCCGACGCAGCAGACCATCGCTGCAGTCCTTTACGGACTTGTATATCACCTATTCACTACAAAATGGCGCCCAACATGTGGTCCGAAATGCCCGGCTGTATCATCAGTCGTGAGCACGAGACAGTCCATCGTCTCTAGGTGTCCCTACAAGGTGTCCAAATTATTGGCGGGTAGGCTTTTGCACTAATCGTGCCCCGGCAACTTAATAACTTCCGGACGCGTGTTTTCTTTGGACATCAATATCGTTTGGTCCTGCTTCTGATTTATACTTTGGTGGTTTACCACCATTGTATGACTAGTAAGGCCAAATGATATTAGAGTCCCTATTTGTATACGGAAGTTATTACTCCAACATCTAATATGCGGAGGATTCTGATCTGCTCCCCAAACCAGGCGGTGCCTGAGTGTCTTACACTACATGGATTTTGATTTCATGTGATTGGCTGAGTAGCTAATCCATGACTATCCATGACAAGACACGCGCTGCTTGTGGGTCAGAATTCAACCCTGGGCTGAAAAGTTGTAACTTGTAAAAACTTGCGGATGAGGGAGCACTTCCGAACCCTGATTCTCATGGTGCCGCAAGAGAGTAGTCCCTGTTACGCAGCCGAAAGAGTGTGCCATTGCTGTCCTTACTTGGGCAGAGAAGGTGGAATGGAAAGACCGAATTTTCAATGATAAATATCCAAAAGTTTTTTTTTTTGGTAGATTGCATTTATAGTTCGCCACTGACGGCCACTCGAAAAATTGTATATTTTGAATCGTTTCCACATTTTTCTATTATACATATATATTCATTCCCATATTGTTTACATTATATATTAAAAGTTTTAAGTTTCTTTTCTACAGATTTATATCTGTTCCAGCTATCTGATACGCAGACCCACATTATTGAACGAAAATGTCGACCAAACGCACGCCAGACAAGCGTCGGTTGCATTCGGAAGCAGGGCCCACGGCATTATGCGTCATCTGCCAGCAGGCACGAAATGATGGGACGTCCGTACAAACTTTGGCGTGCGGACATGAGTTCCATGAAGCCTGCGTGACCCAGCATTTACTGGTCAGCCGGACGTGCCCTTTGTGCCGACAACCAGCCACGTCGGTGGATCTACCTTCCAGCCACCTAGAGCTTCCAGCTGCTCAAGGAGCGGTGCCCAAACCAAAGGACCACCGGTATCAGGTTCCACCAGCGGCTGATGAGCCTGACTTAATGGGCAAAGCCGAAGCACTGCCGCCTGCGGAAGGGCAGAGACCCACTGTGGCTATAGAGGCAACCGTTCTGCAAGATCTGATGGCGCTCATGCAAGCGTTGACCACCCGGGTAGCCGCACTGGAAAGCAAAAAGGAAGATCCAATACCACCTCGTCCAAGAACGCCTCCGATGTGGGATTCGGACTTAAATCCCTGGGATTTTCTGGTAGACCGGCGGCGTGATCCCGAAAGAATCTGGTCCGGTGCGGCAATGAATCCGTTGGCTCCAGTGTACCGGCCCCGGCTGAGCCAAGTACCACCACCAATTCAGGCTCCAGTGGCTCCCCCGGACCAACGCATCCTTCCACACGCTACGTATCGGCTGAAGCGGACGCAGATTCCCAGCATCATTCAAGGCTGGCATCTGCATTTCAGCGGGAAACCCAACACCATAACTGTGGAGGTTTTCATTGGTCGGGTGGAGTCGCTGATTGAGCAAATGTTAGCAGGAGACCACACGGCGCTGGCAGGATACTTGCCGATGCTGCTTAGGGGGCAGCACTTGAGTCATACTGGCGGATACACTCGGCCCCACCATCAATACGCTGGTCCCGGCTGAAGGAGGTACTCCGCATGGAGTACCCTACGATCTATATGGATCAAAGGGCCCTGGATAAGATCCGTGCCAGATGGCACGGATGAACGACCAGTTGTCAGAGCCGATGTCTTCCACCCAACTGCTACGGGTGTTAAAGCGCAATCTAAGGCCGGAGCTTCGTCGCCATATCGTGGACTAAGATCCGCAGAGTATGGAAACTCTGCTGAGGACCGTGTGTCGCCTGGAGGGGGTTGAGGAAGACCTCCGGGAACGGTGCTACTTACTAGCTAGGATGGGTCCTCGGCGTGGATTCGCGGAAGTGGCCCCAGATTATACTTCTACGAATCTGGAGGAAGATATGGAGAGTGACCAGCTTGCTGTAGCAGCGGTGGGAAACCTCACGACCTGCTGGAACTGCAATCAAACCGGACAACGGTTTATTGCATGTCGAGCAGAGCATAGGACTTTTTGCTACGTTTGCGGTAATTCGGACACCTACTTTCCGGACTGCCCCGATTGTGCCGCGCAAAAAAACGGCCTTAAGAGTACCCGACCGCCTCAGTGGTACTTGAAACCCCCGCAGTAGCTCCCCAGCCAGCTGCCAACCCCAACAACCCTGACGATAACCCACCAGCCATGACCACTATGACTGCGGGTGTTCACTCTCTTCCGGAGGCCTTGCCAACGACAGTATTGAAGCGACCACCGCAGTCACCGCTGAAGAACCTCGGCAGCCCCAAATACGCGTACTTAAACTATATCATGTTCAACTGCAGGAATATTGGGTGGCTCGAGAACGAATATTTGCTTCCGAAGAAGTCACCTCTCGCCCACGCAAGACAAAATGGTCAACCCGTCGTTGGCGAAGTTTCTGCAAGAGAGTGCGCAGCTGCCGTCAAACATTAAACTTTTGTAACATCTTGGAGGTTCCTGAGAGTAATATCAGACCTTACCACCCAGTTAAAGTGCTGGGCGAAATCGCGTTTGCATTGATTGACACGGGTGCCAGTATCAGCTGTCTTGCCTCAAGCCTTGGCTCGAAGTTACTCCATCAACATCCTACCTTGATTAAGCCCTGGCGCACTGAAATCAGTACAGCTGATGGCACCAAACACCCTATACAAGGTAGACTGACAACACCCGTGACGTTCAGAGGTCAGATGAGGGATATTACTTTCTACATTATCCCGTCACCGACTCAGAACGTGTACCTTGGCGTCGATTTCGTCCTTCGATTTGGATTGGCCTCAGCTTTATTCACAGATTTGTCTTTAAATTCTAGATATGTTAAAAAACTCGCCTCTATACCAGATAGGCATGAACTGACACCTAACCAACGGCAACGCCTGGAAGCATCCATCGCTGGTTTTCCATCTTACGCTACCCAAGGCCTTGGCCGCACCACCCTAGTCTCACACGTCATCGACGTTGGCAATAATAAGCCAATTAAACAGAAACACTATGCCATCTCACCGGCCATGGAGAAGTTGGTGTATGCGGAGCTGGATAGGATGCGCGAGTTGGAGGTTATAGAGGAGTCCCAAAGTGCCTGGTCCCCACTGGTAACCTTGGTGGTGAAGCCAGGTAAAGTCCGTCTTTGTCTAGATTCCCGTAAGGTAAACGCGGTGACCATCAAGGACGCTTACCCTCTTCCACTCATCGATGGAATATTAGGAAGACTGCCGAAAGCCAATTATATTACCAGTCTCGACCTAAAAGACGCCTTCTGGCAAATTCCACTCGATGAGGGGTCGAGCGATAAGACCGCCTTCACAGTGCCTGGACGACCATTATACCAAATCGTCACCATGCCTTTTGGCCTGTGTAACGTGCCGCAAACGATGACCCGGCTGATGGACAGAGTCATCCCACCGCATCTAAAACACCAAGTGTTCGTGTACCTGGATGATTTTTTACTCATCACGGAAACGTTCGACCAACACCTCTTACTCCTGCAAGAAGTAGCCCTGCACATCAGTAAGGCGGGACTCACCATCAACGTACAAAAAAGTAAGTTTGTCATGAACGAAGTCCGATACCTAGGACATGTCATCGGACATGGCACTATCAAAACGGATCCAGACAAAACTCGTGCGATTGATGAGTTCCCCTTACCAAAAACAGTTAAGCAACTACGACGTTTCCTTGGTGTGTGCGGTTGGTACCGAAGGTTTGTTTCAGTGCCCCTGTCGGACATGCTGCGGAAAGGGAAATTCATTTGGACCGAGCTCAGCCAAAAGGCATTTGAAGAGCTAAAACAAGTCCTAACATCCACTCCGGTCTTGCACAGCCCCGACTTTACGAAGCCCTTCTCCATTCATTGTGACGCAATTCAACATGGAGTTGGAGCCGTGCTGGTGCAAATGACCGATAAGGGAGAAGAAGCTCCCATTGCCTTCATATCCAATAAGCTGAACTCGGCCCAAAGGAACTATACTGTGTCTGAGCAGGAATGTTTGGCAGCGGTGATGGCTGTGAAGAAGTTCTGAGCCTATATCGGAGGCCACCAGTTCGAGATCATCACAGACCACGCTTCGCTACAATGGTTGATTACATGGACGCCTAGCCAGATGGGCTCTTAAACTGCAAGGGTTCAAGTTTTCCATCAAACATCGGAAAGGGACCCAGAACATTGCACCCAATACTCTCTCGCAAATGTTTTCACCAGAGGGAGCCGAATTGACAGTAAATGACAAGGATCCTATCGAGATAGATTTGGACAGCCCACATTTCCAATCAGACAGCTACAAAGAGTTGAGGCAAACCATCGTGACCCAACAATCACAGCTGCCTGATTTGAAGGTGATAGAAGGCTACGTGTGTCGACGGAATGAATACGCCACTGGTGATCCATGGCAGGAAGAAGGGGTGCCGGAGGAAATGACACAGCATCTGATCCTCCGCGCACATGACCATCCTCTAAGTGCCCACAGAGGTTACAGTCGGACGCTACGGCGACTCAAGAAATACTTCTTTTGGCCTGAAATGGCAGCCCAGGTCAAAGACTACATGAGCACCTGTGAGACCTGTAAAGGCCAGACTCTTCGACCTCCTATGGGTCAACTCAACGTCCCAGAACGCGTATTCCAACGTCTATACATCGATCTACTCGGTCCATATCCTCGGTCTTCCATGGGACACATCGGAGCTATAGTCGTTCTAGACCAGCTTTCAAAATTCCCACTGGTGGAACCTATTCGTAAGTTCACGACTCCATCCATCGTGAAATTTATAGAGAGCCGGGTGTTCCACGTGTTCGGGGTTCCAGAAAGTGTGTACTCAGACAACGGAGTACAGTTCAGATCTCGACGGTTTAAGGGCCTACTCGAACAGTACGGCGTCGAACACCAACTGACGCCCATATACTCTCCTCAGTCTAACGCCTCTGAATGGTTGAATCGCACACTGTTAGCCGCGATCCGTTCTTACGTTCACCCAACTCATAAAGATTGGGACCGCAGATTGTCCGCCATCACATGCGCCCTGCGATCATCTTATCATTCCGTCACCGGTGTCGCACCTTACTTTGCCGCCTTCGAACAGCACATGATTTGCCATGGTAAATCCTACAGGCTGCTACGGCAATTAAAGTGTTTGGGAAACCCGGTCGTTGCGCTGGAGCACCACAAGCGTTTAGGAGACCTCCGCCAACAATCGGACGGAAGATTAAGGCCACGGGACGTGCAAATGAGACGCAGTATAACCTCAGGACACGACCTTCCAATTTCAAAGAAGGAGATGAGGTTTTCCGGCTCAATTTCCACCAAAATGATGCCGCTGGGCATTACAATGCCAAGCTGGACCGGTGCTTCCTGGAAAGCCGCATACAGAAGGTAGTAGGACCCCATCGTTATCCGATAACTGATCTATCGGGAAAAGAATTTGGGATATACCACGCGAAAGACCTGTGCCGATAGATACTTATCTACGTCTGTTCTGTCCGTCCGCACACAGTTTCAAGCCCGCACGAGGTTTATATACTTATGGCAAAACACAAACATACGTGTCAGTCTGTCCGTCTGTCAATTGTGTTTTCTTTTATTTTGTATCACTCCGTATTCCGACGCCAAAATCCACCGATGCTATAATGGAAGATCCTTCAGCTCCTTTTTTGCGATCCTCGTCGCCTATGGGATCGCGAGAAAATTAGCTGCCCTGTAGTAATCGAGCAGTTACCTTATTAAACTGCTCTAAAACTTTCCTATCTCCTTCACCCCTACAGCATGGTTATCAAGAGAATTGGAGTTCTTACTAGCAAAGTGAAGACACTTCGATTAAACGCATATTGCTATAGGCGGCGACAAGTAGACACTAATGGTTATTCAGTTTAGAATTTTTTTCTAAATATCTAATGTCTTCTTTAAAATAATCAAGAACTAACAAACACCTTGCATACCAATTTTGTTTCAAATCAACGTGCTATCAAAAAAAACTGCGATACATTATCACGCATCATTCATTATTGTTTCTTTACGTTGAAAATGAATTCGAATTTATCAATAAAACCATATGAAATAATATTAGTTAACAACACAAACAACCACCAAGAAGCAATTCGGTTTATTCGTCCAAAATGTTCGTTTATACTTGTTAATTGTGCGCACCCACCCATATAAAAAAAAACCATATGCAACCTAATTCGAGGCTTGCATCGAAAAGGTAGGAGTGCAGTGGTGTATGTTTATAGCGGCGCAAAAGCTGACACGTTTTGATGTTCCTCGACGTACGTACCAGGTTGGCTAAAGTGAAGAGATGTCAGTGTGGTTGCCGACGAATGTCACCTCCATCTTGATGCGATAACCTGGCTTATTCCGTATTATATGTAAAACGCGAAAATCAGCACGAGGAAAACCGTTTAAAATTTTCGAGAGATTCCAGTGCATGACTGAAGATTTGTGGGACGAAGGAAGAGTGCTGGAAAGAGTGGTAGGGAAAGGAGGTCTTATTTTTACCTGATGACGAAGAAGCAGTGAAATAAATTGTTTGGGGTTTGACATACTCAATGAGATCACATACTCTGCCAACGAGTTCAATTCGCAAATCATGCTCAAAAGATTTAGATCATCCCGTTACTGTAATTGATCAGATTTTCATGGTTATCACTGAACTTTAAGAAGGCCAACAATGTTTCAGAGTCCACCAACGCTTCTACGGACCGTCCTACAAGATTGAGTCAGCAAGTATTGCATGTTATGATTTTAGGAGTTTTCTTACAATTACGGATTTTGAGTCATAGTATGGTTAAATGTGATACTATAAAATCTGCACCCTACAGTTTCACTTTCTTGTGAACCCTTGGTCTGGCTATGAGATGCCATAGCTTAACTTTTGAGTTGAAGTTTAAAAGTTAAACTGGCGAACTTTTTCGTAAATGAAAATTTGTTAAAAATACCTCCATAGAATTATAATTACAAATTTTATTTATTTCTCTCATTCTTCGTTTTGTACTTCTGAGAAGAATGCCGTGGTACTTACGGAATATTAACGTATTCCTTGCTTCAACCTTATAAATATCTAGGAAAAACTTAATCAATAAGTGTTTAACACTTCATCTGTTTTGCACCTTTAATCCTGCAACTAGAAAAGTCTCTCCAATGTATTGGAATTAAATCAACATTACATTTATTGGAATTAAATTAACATTACTCTTAAAGCATGTTAAATTGGTAATTTTTTTAGTATTCAACCTTTCAACACCGATTCAGTGAAAACTGTACAAATAATTGAAAATTATAACACTCAGTTCCATTTTTGCCTAGCTAAATTCACAAACTTTAAACTATTTCTAAACAAACAAACTGACTCAATATCAGAAATGACCTAAACCAACCCCTGCTCTAATTATCAGTGCACATTTGTTTATATTTTTTCTTTTGATATAAAATTTCTCCCGCTCGTTTGAATTTCTGTAAAGAAATTCAAAATCGATAATAAATTGGTACTTCAATGAAGAAATATATTGCAATTAGTTATCATACCAAATTTTAACGTTAAATTTTAGGGATGATACAATATCTACATCTTCTCAAATTCGTTAATCAATCCAAACCAATATCTAAATTCTAGTAAAAATAAATTTTGTATTCTATCATCTCATTAAATATCAATCGGTATAAATGAAAAGATAAAATTAAATTCGCAATTTCTTTTTAATGATGAGCGCGCATAATCATACAAAACCTCGTTTCTTTTTTACCTATACCTACATGATTTTCTCATTCTATCCACCCAAAAATTCCACTCACCCTTTTAAACATACACATCAGACATACAAAAGTATCCAATAGATAAATGTATTTAATTTTAATAATTTTATCTCAGTATAATTTAAATTCAATAATATTAGCGAAAAGCAAGGAAAATTTGTATGAAAAAATAGGAATGTGAATAGTAAAACAAAAAAATAAAGTATTTAACTAAGGAAATTCGCAAAAATGGAAGAAGTGTGAGAGTAAATAATCGAAGAAAAAAAAACACAAAAATAAATTCAAAACAAAGCAAAACTGTTTACTAAGAAATAAAATATTAAAAAAAAACCAAGAAGCCTGTATATACTGTAAAGAAAGTTTTAGAGAATATTAAAAAAAAAAAAAGAAATAAAAGAATGAAATTTTGAATCAAAAAATATGAAAAAGTGAAAAAAATTTTTTTTACATTGTTTAATTCTTTTCCTTATATATTTTTTTGGGTAAATTTTCTTGTAAGTGGTTCAAATTTAATAAAAACATGAGTCAGTAAATTATCAAACCGGTCTTTCCATTCCGTTGAATCTGACCGGGTATAGGACCCGGTACGATGGAAGGCTCTCACCTCCAGACATGAGCCAGCCATCGGGCACATAACAACCTTTTTGTTTCAGGTACTATCGCGGGTTGAGTGGCCCGAGCAAGGTGCCTTTTTATGACATAGGGTTATGAGATCCGATTGCATAACTCTATGACATCAATTGGTCACCGGGGTGTTTCTCCTCTGATGGGAAGGCTCATACAAGTTATGGGAAATACCTGGCCACTACAACATATATGGATCTTGATCCGGTTGGGCGGATGCGAGGGGGTACCATCACCACCCGGTTGTCCCACTCTTATTTGTGGGCCATGAGCCCTAAGTCCGTCCGTTTTTACTGGTTCCACTTGTTCTCTGAACAAGTCATTTCCCCTCTTTGTAGTTGCCTACAATTTTGCGACTTCGGTCGCCTTTCTTTTGAGACCCAAGAATTCGTGAATGCGAAATTCTTTTGTAGTGGTTCCTTGTGCTGGGGGGATGAACCCGCCCCACGACACCGCAATGCTAGCCTGCCAGCGCATTCACGCGTCCCCAGACAAGGGCATTCTCGGCGGATATCTACATCTTTCTCTGCCGAGGCAGCAGACCATCGCTGCAGTCCTTTACGGACTTGTAATATCACCTATTCACTACAATACGAAATAGAGCAGGTTTTTTACATAGAAAATGTTTTAAATGAATATGCTTGCCATTAAATGCTAATTATAAGCTCTTAATTGATGTCCGCATACAGAGAATATGGTGTAGTAATAGAGCAGTTACACAAGCAAACTGCACAAAGACCTTCCTAACTCCTATCCGAAATTTTAGTTGCATATTTAGAAAAAATTTATTTATTTCTCTCTTATTATTATTATCTACTGTAATTTTATATCAATTTTCCTTTACTCGTATATTAAATTTAAACGTTTCCCTTTAATTGTATTCTTCATGAGACTTAACTTTTATTATTATTTAAATTTTCATTTTTCTTTACTTCAGTTAATTTTCTTCTTGAAAAATTTAAATCTGTAAAGCACAATTTCGGACATGGGAACACTAATTTAGTGCCTCTCAACGGTGTATCACCTTACCGAATGCAATCGAGCTCGGCTGAGCGAGCAGCTGGGTAATTTACCGATAGCGACACGAAAGTGAAAAGAAAGACAAGTTTTGGATGGATCGTGGAAGTCGATTTACGACCGCGACCGGGAAAAGAGGTAGTGGCGTTAAGACCCCAGTTTAAGAAAAAAAAAACCACGGATAGCGAACATTTATATTTCAAATTGGATGACACTTGTTGCTATAACTTTTTGATACCAAGAAAATATTTTGTGCCATAAACAACGTCAGCATGTAAATGCAGCTCATTTACGCCCAGTATCGAATTTGCCTCTATCATCCCTTCATGTCACTGTAAATGGTAAAGGAACCCTAAACTGCAGGTGGTTGTGGCGCTAATCTGTCGTTCTTATCAGTTAATGTTGTAATGTTGCAGCGAATCGGAAAATACAAGAGTAAATCAAAGTGATCAAAGTGTATGGTTTACAATTGTTTTGATGTAAAAATTTCGCTGAGGGCTGCTGAGGACAAGCGAAAATCATTCAACCATGTCGCGAGAACTGATACAAATGTTTTTGTATTGGATTTGATGTGTAAGACTGAAAAGTTCGAATCAGTTTCATAATGGACAATCGTAAAGGAATTGTTTTGAGTGCATCGGAGAAAGAAGTCATTTTATGATCGTAAAAGGTCTCCGACGATGTATCTGTTATCAAAGATGTTGCCACTTAAGGATCTTATAGTAGTATGTGCATTGAATATTTAGCAGAAAAGCGCAAATCAACTGAAGAAGAAAACAATGAACAAGTGGAAGACAATTAATTTGGGATATGTCTGCTAGTGAGACTCTAAAGCATTACCAGGAACAGCAGCGGAACCGCAGCAAGAACCTGATGAAGAATTGGTTGGTGTGACAGCAGAAGATAACATAGTGGAGTTAATTAATCAAATTTGCGAAGAAGAGTTATTGTTTTCAGAAAATGGATTGCGGCCAAAAATACTTCCAGTGATAAGCCAAATATATTTATGACAGTTTCTTCGAAGTTATGCGAAAGTCACATGCCATTTCAATGAATATTCTAACTCACACCGCCAATATCAAGATAAAATACCAATTTATTCGAGCTAAGTGTACAGCAGTGTTATTTTTCCCTTTCAAAGAACAGAGTGCTGTACTGGGGTTGCTACAATTAAGACAGGAGTACCGAAGTTGAAGTGTCCGAGTATGCAGCACAGCGGGGCAAATTCATTAGAAACTTTTGACTGAATCATATAAAGTTTCTTTACAAATAGCTCTTCAAATTGGGTGAGCCTTGACGTAAATGGAGACACGATAGAATGCATCGCAGTTACAGTCGCGGTTTTAACGAGAAATGATGAATGATTGCTTTTAATTCAATTTTGCTGTAGGATATCATTGGGAGAGGGTCACATGGATTTATTACGTCCGTAGAACTAACCAATTGGTCTCTGTATTCTGCATGTTTATTTTAGATTTAGATTTGATTTCATTATTTTTGTACTTGCATGCGAAACAGTTGAAATTTACTTGGAAGTCATTCATGAAAATCAATAATAATAAATTAAACAAAATTAACTTTGTAGAAGGATTTTCTAAACAAGCAGCTGCAAGATTATTTAACGAATTAAATGCAGATACAGAATTGGTTGTACGGAAAAGTCGAATAAATCCAGTTCTTTTGGTTGTTCAAATAGTATTTACTTGTCATGGGACCGAAACAACAGCCCGGATCCGACAAACGGCAATGACTGTCGCATAAAGTATAAAGGACTATTGTTTTGGAACTTTGAATGCTGGATCATTGAACACACCTGGTGCACTGCAGCAACTTCAAAATGAAATAAAGAAATACAGAATCAACATCCTTGCAGTGCAAGAAACCAGATGGCATGGTGAAGATCATGCTTACGAGTGGAGATTGCAAGGAAGCCATTAGTTTGGAGTGGCTTCCATTGTTGATAGCAGCAACACCCCCACGTACCCGAGGAAATTCCCACAGGGAGAATGCCGGTCGACAAGAGCATTCTTGGAGGCTAGCATTCTTTGGGGAGCGCCGCCCCCATGGACCCGAGGATATGGGGGGTGCCGTGAGGTTTGCTCCTAGGATGACAGGTAATGACCCTGATTGGATCTGGAATACGCTTTGGACAACGATGTGATGTGATGGTTTGGACCTAGTTGCTTTGCACAGTAGCGCTGAGGTGAAACTCGTGTGTGAACGGCTCCGATTCAACTATCATACCGTCTCCATCCCGGTAAAACCTTGGCAGGCCTCGGAGTACGTTCGAAGTTCGCACCATTGGGTTGGTGGTGTAGGTTCGGTTGAGACGGACTCCCGATTAGCGCTGGTCTGGCTCTGAGCACTTGTCCCCATAAGGGCTTGTGCCAACCCTCGCATGGCCTCCCTGCTCTGCAAAGATAACCATGGGACCAAAAAGGCGACTACACACACGAACGGAGATAGCGGCTCCGAGGGGGGACCCAACAAAACTGGAGCAAACAAAATCAAAAGACCACAAATACCCAGAAAAAGAAACGAAAAATAACAACGACGACGCAACCAGTGGTTGCAGCCACGATGTCAACAGTACATCGCGAGCGGTACTAACAACGACAAAAACGAAGACTAACACAAAGACAGTGAAGACGAACGAAAAACGGTGAATACAGATTGAGATTCCTGTGGCGTTCGGGCGCAGCAAAAAAATGATGCGAACTCCCGAGCGTCCTATTAAGGAGAAGCGGGAAACTCTGCAGGACACTTCAGGTGTTCGAGCGGTGAGAGGTAACATAAAGAGCACCGCAAATTCGATTGTCGCTGCTGCGATCGTTACCAAAGCGACCGATGCAAGGGTCGCAAATCCCAACATTGCAACGAAAAATCCAGAAGCCAACGAGGAGATTACGGTACCAAAAGCAAAGAGTGACCAGACACCGCGTGAATACACCGCCAAAGTTGAAAATGTGGCGGAAGTACTGCACTCGGAAACGGAACGCGATAACCTCTCCCAAGGATGGTTGCAAGGTACAATTGCGGCCCAGCGATACGAAGAAGAAAGACTACTCCAAAAAGCGGGAGATGTTCTGAAAAGAATACAAGCTGCACGCGACTCCCAAAAATCAGGAAAGCAGCAAAGGAAGGGCTCCTTGAATTAGAGGAGCTCCTATATCGCATAGGGCACTATTGGAGGAGCTGGTTAAGGGCCGAAGACGAAGAGAAGGCTAAAGAGGTGCTTGGGGAAAAATCTAAAGGCGACACGCAGATAGCTCCACCATTAAACGCCAATAAAAGAATGGCGTCTAGCCCAATCGAAGGAGATCGGGATAAAAGAAGGAGGGAAGAGGCACTTGACAGGCGTGGAGCATTAAATCAGGGGTTCCCGACAGTGCTTACAAAAGGAGCGAAGAAAGCTGCAAAGAAACTCCTTCAAAAAAAGCCAGAAAGTAAAGTTCGTACGGACGCCCAATTACAAAAAGGACCTGATGCAAAGCAGGAGAGGCAGAAGCCCCGACGAAGACCCCGGCAGCAGGCACTGCTCGGAAAGCCCCAAGATGGCCGATCCTACGCGGAAGTACTGCGGGATATCAAGGGAAACGTAAGGCCCGAAGACACCAATACTACCATTAAAGTAGTACGACCAACGCGGTTGGGCCACATACTGGTCGAATTCGGAGCAGAGACCGACATTAAGGAAGCATTCTGTGACGCAGTAAAGAAAGTCCTCGGCAAAAGTGCAACTACAGCCTCGCTCGAACCGATGGCAACGCTCGAAATAAGAGACATTGACTGTGTGACGGATCTGGCCGAGGTAGAAGAGCCCAGCAAAAGGGGGTTCTCTAGCGTGGAAATCCAAGTGAGACTGACACCAGAAAACAACAGGGGGCAACGCATGGCCATAGTTGACTTGATCAAAAAGGACGCCGAACAATTCCTGAACAAGGGCAAAATACGAATCGGGTGGGTTGTCTGTAGGATACGGCGAAGAGCAACGCCTCTTCAATGTTTCAAATGCCTTAGTTATGGTCACACCACACAAGTATGCAAAGGACCCGATAGGAGTTCCCTATGTTACAAATGCGGTAAATGGGACATAAAAGAAAAGAGTGTACGAAGGAGGCACACTGTATTCTTTGCAAGGATGCTGATCCAAAACATGATTTCGGACACGTCTTGGGATCAGGAAAATGCCGGGTGTTCCAGGAAGCCCTAGCCAAGGCAAAATCAGAGCTTCGATGACCCGCATCCTGCAGCTAAACCTACACCGCAGTTCAACTGCCCAAAATCTGCTTGAGCAGTTTGCGAGGGACATGAAAGCCGACTTTTTGCTACTGAGTGAGCAACACCATAGTAAAAGTCCTGCATTATGGTACTCTGATGAAACTGGTACTGCCGCCATCTGGGTTCGGAACAGTGACTTTCAAGCGGAGAGTTGTGGACGGGGGGATGGTTTCATGTGGGTTCGGTGCTCAGGGATCACCTTCTTTAGTGTGCACCTAACGCCTAACGAGTCGATATCATCTTCCCAGGCCAAGCTTAATGCTTTGTAGGGCACTGTCTCGAACGCAGAGGGCAAAGTGCTCGTTGGGGGCGGCTTCAATGCTAAAGCAATCGAATGGGGCATGCCTCAGATGGATCCGCGGGGAAAACGAATCCTGGAAATGGCGGCCAGGACGGCCCTCGTCGTACTAAACTCCAGAAATACGCCGACTTTCCGCCGTATTGGCTGTGAGGGAACCATACCGGACGTGACATTCGCCTCGGAGTCCTTAGTACGGAGGATACACAACTGGAAAGTATTAGAGAACTACTCAGCCAGTGATCATCAGTACATTCGGCTTGAGATAAGTGATGCTGTCTCCCAACGTCCGTGCTCTCGGCCTTCCACAGCTGGATGGAACATCGGAAGGATGGACGTCGAGAGGTTCGGCAAGGTTCTCACAGTAGGTGAGCCGCTGCAGGGAGCTTCGGAGGGGACGGAAGAACTGGCAGCTCAAGACGTGGTGAACTCTACTATGAGCATCATTATGACTGCTTGCTGCGCTTCTATGCCCAGTCGAAGACCCCGGCACGGCAAGCCTCCAGTGTACTGGTGGTCAACTGAAATCGCTGAAAGGCGGAGGGAGTGTCACAAGCTTCGACGTGAGGCTCAACGGGCGCGGAACCGTGACGAGGCATGCAACCAGGTGGCAGCATATAAGTCGGCCAGGAAATGCCTTCGCAAACTGATCAACAGTAGCAAGGCTCGCTGCTGGCAAGACCTTGTGGACAATGTGAACAAGGATCCGTGGGGCCTTGGCTACAAGCTGGTCATGAGGAAACTTGGTGCCCTACGGAAGCCTTGTATACATGACGCGGAAAAGATGGACGCGATAGTGCGGAGACTCTTCCCCGCCCATCCCGTCCGTGTTGACGCTGTCCATCGTGAAACAGCAGTAGAGGGCCCACTCTTCTCACAGCTGGAACTGGAGGAGGCAGTCCTCTCATTGAAAGCGAGGAAGGCTCCAGGTCCAGATGGTGCTCCAGCTGAGGTGTTGCGGCTAGTCTATCACCACTGTCCTAACTTGCTGCTCAGCACATTCAACGCTTGCCTACGGGACAGGGTTTTCCCGGTATGATGGAAGGTGGCGAGGCTCGTGCTGATCAGCAAGGGGAAGGGAAATCCCGAATCGCCGTCTGCATACCGCCCGTTATGCATGCTAGACACGGCTGGGAAAGTGCTAGAGAAACTCATCAAGGGAAGACTCACTGACACGATTCGTGCTGCTGGGGACCTATCTCCTCGGCAGTACGGCTTTAGAGCAGGACGTTCTACCATTGATGCGATTGCAGAGGTGGTGAACGCGGTCCAAAAGGCAGAGGCATATAGTCGCACCAAGCGACGGATCGTCCTGTTGGTGACACTCGACGTCAGGAATGCCTTCAACTCCGCTAGATGGGTGGATATTCTAGACACGCTGGAAAACTCTTTCCAAGTTCCAGAATATCTAATGCGGCTTTTAAGGAACTACCTAAAGGACCGAAGCCTGCTCTACGACACAACACAGGGCCAACGAAGGATGGAAATTACATCGGGTGTTGCCCAGGGATCTATCCTTGGTCCGGACCTGTGGAACGTGTCTTACGACGGGCTACTGAGACTTGAGATGCCAGATGAGTCGCGCTTGGTCGGCTATGCGGATGATGTTGCGGCTCTGGTCGCTGGACGCACCGTTGAACAAGCGCAACTTAGGCTAGGTATGCTAATGCGCCGAGTGAGGGACTGGATCACTGCTCGCGGGCTCAGTTTAGCACTGGAGAAAACCGAAGTGATCATCTTGACAAAAAAGAGAATCCCTAGAGTAAGGATGATCAGTATTGGAGACATACAAATCGAATCGAAGCTTGCGGTGAAGTACCTGGGGCTACTGATCGACTCGAAGATGAGTTTCTTTGAGCAAATCAGGGTAAAGACTGAGAAGGCTGCTTCGGGAATATCGGCTCTGAGTCGACTTATGGCCAACGTAGGGGGACCCAGCCCATCAAGAAGACGCCTCTTGATGAGTGCTGTAGGGTCAGTGCTACTGTACGGAGCAGAGGTATGGGGCGACGCTCTCATCAAATAGGTATACCGAAAAAGTTTGGCACTGGTACAGAGAAGAAGAGGACTGAGAATTGCATCTTCGTATCCAGCAGTCTCTGACTCGGCGGTGAGAGTGATTGCAGGCGTGATACCTGTCGCCCTCCTTGCTAGAGAGCGCCGCGCTATTTACCTGCGCCGAAACGAGGATGCGAGGGAGATAGTTGTCCGCGAGGAGAGACAGCGCTCGCTCAACGATTGGCAGCAGTCTTGGGTCAATTGCACGAAGGGAAGGTGGACTATGTGCCTCATCCCGGATGTGAGACCGTGGGTAAATCGAACGCATGGTGAGACTGACTTCTATCTGACCCAGCTTTTGAGCGGGCACGGGTGTTTTCAGTCTTACCTGCACAAGATCGGTAAGTCACGGTCTGCCGATTGTCGGTTTTGCCCAGGAGAGGAGGACAATGCCTGTCACACATTTTTTGCGTGTACGAAATGGGTCAGGCTGCGCAGAGAACTCTACAGGGAGACGGGAGAGCTCACCCCGGATAATATAGTTGCGGTGATGCTCGAATCGGTTGCGAATGGAACCAGGTGGCACATTATGCTCGGGCAGTCCTAAAATATAAAAGGGACTCACAGCAGCCGGGGGCGCTGGGGCTAGGGGATCGCTCTTCTGGCATTTCCTCTTCCCCTCTCCCCTCCCACTAGGAAAGGGACTCCCCAGCTTGAAGGCGCCCCACGGCGTAACAAAACGAGACCTGGCCCGAAGTAATGTGTCAAACGGTTCCAGGCTGGGTTCTCAGGTTGACAGGGGAGGTATTAAGTGGGTAGTCCAGTCGCGCATAGGAGTCTCACACTCTGTGCATAAATAGCATTCACTTCCCTACCACAAAAAAAATACCGACAATCGGGGGACCGTGACTTACCAATCTTGTGCAGGTAAGACTGAAAACACCCGTGCCCGCCCAAAAGCAGGGTCAGATAGAAGTCAGTCTCACCATGCCTTCGATTTACCCACGGTCTCACATCCGAGATGATGCGCGCAGTCCACCTTCCCTTCGTGCAATCGACCCAAGACTGCTGCCAATCGTTGAGCGAGCGCTGTCTCTCCTCGCGGACAACTATCTCCCTACCATCCTCATTTCAGTGTAGGTAAATAGTGCGGCGCTCTCTAGCAAGAAGGGCAACAGGTATCACGCCTGCGATAACTCTCACCACTGGATCAGAGACTGTCGGATTCGAAGATGCAATTCTCAGTGCTCCTCTTCTCTGTACCTGTGCCAAACGTTTTCGGTATACCTCTTTACTGAGAGCGTCGCCCCATATCTCTGCTCCGTACAGTAGCACTGACCCTACAGCACTCATCAAAATGCGTCTTCTTGATGGGCTGTGTCCCCCTACGTTGGCCATAAGTCGACTCAGAGCCGATATTCCTGAAGCAGCGTTCTCAACCGTTGCCCTGATTTGCTCAAAGAAACTCATCTTCGAGTCGATCAGTAGCCCCAGGTACTTCACCGCTGGCTTCGATTCGACTTGCATGTCTCCAATACTGATCATCCTTACTCTAGGGATTCTCTTTTTTGTCAAGATGACCATTTCGGTTTTCTTCAGTGCTAAACTGAGCCCGCGAGCAGTGATCCAGTCCCTCACTCTGCGCATTAGCATACCTAGCCTAAGTTGCGCCTGTTCAACGGTGCGTCCAGTGACCAGAGCCGCAACATCATCCACATAGCCGACCAAGTGCGACTCATCTGGCATCTCAAGTCTCAGTAGCCCGTCGTAAGACACGTTCCACAAGTCCGAACCAAAGATAGATCCCTGCACAACACTCGACCCAGAGATTACAGGCTTCGTGCAGAGACCAGCGACAACGGACAACGGCTGACAGACTTCACTACCAGTAGAGGCTTCTGAGTAAGCTCCATACACTTTCCACATCGAGACATCCATAAGAGAATGTGGGTATCACCAGACGATCGCACATTCAACCAGATCAATCATGTTCTCAAACAAAAACGAGTCACCACCAACATTCTTGACTCGTACTCGTTCCGCGGCCTGTCTGTGATTCGGACCACTACCGTATGAGGGTCAAGTTCCGATGCCGCATCTTCAAGGGCTGTAAACAAAGAGCATCAGTTACTCCAAGGTGCCAGAGACACAAGATAAATCATAGCTCAGTAACGTCCACATATAGTAAGTAATGATGACATTAAAACCATGTGGAAGATAGTAAGAGATGCAGCAATAAAAGCAGCCAAAGAGGTCTTGGGAGAGCAGCCAAAGAAAAGTAGGAACAGTTGGTACGACGAAGAGTGCAAGGAAACGATTGAAAAAAGGAACCAAGTGCACAAAAACTACATTCAGCGACCAACTCGAGCCAAAGAAGAGCAATATAAAACCCTTCGACGGCAAGCTGAAAATTCTGATCAGCGTACGCCTCTCTTCAACAACTAAAAAACGGCTTCAATCCACAAACAAGTCCTTGCAAATTATAGGCAACCCAGTCAAATTAGAAATAGAGTGCTGCAATATTTTTAGAAGCTATTTACAGCGTCCTCAACCATCACTGAAGCTGTAAACATTCCAGAAGCAGAGAAAGAGGTCCCAGTCTCAGCACCAACCAGAGACAAAGTACAGGCAGCGGTACGGAACCTCAGAAAAATTAAGGCTTCTGGGATAGATGGGATGCCAGCAGATTACCCCAGAGTGGGGGCCTCCATTCGAATAACCTTCTGCATGGGCTAATATGCAGAATATGGTCAGAGGAGCAGTTATCAGAGGACTGGCGGAAAAGTATATGTCCTGTACGTAAAAAGGGAGACAAATTAAAGTTTGAAAGTTATAGAAGCATCGCTCTACAGTGTACATCTTACAAAGCGCTCTTAAAAATCATAGAATTTAAGCTGCACTGTGAACGTGTTAGTATCAGGGAGGCTTTCGAAGTGGACGCTACAATAGACCAAATATTCTCTGTTAAGTAGGTGCTCGCAAAAGTGGTGGAGTATAACATCGATGCGCACCAACTCCTTGTAGACTTCAAACAAGCATATGACAGTGTCGTTAGAAATGTGCTATACAAAATAATGCTTGATTTTGGCACAAACAAAACAACAAAACAAGTCCATATGGTCAAGGTCACGATGCTAAACACAGAGTCCCATGTCGTGGTAAATGGTGAACTAACGGACGGCTTCATAATGGAATCGGGCTTAAAACAAGGGGATGGACTTGCCCCAATGCTCTTTCATATTGTGCTGGAGCACCTCGTCAGGAAGACAGCTGAAACCTCGGGTACACTAATGTTCAAGTCCACACAATTGGTAGCATACGCTGATGAGACGTCAATATTATGGCACTTTCAAGCTCATACGCCAAAGTTGCATTTCTCAGTCTATAATTTGAAGCAAACCAAATTGACCTTCGAGTTAATGAAACTAAAACTAAATTCATGAAGAAAACCCCAGTTCAACAAAATCTGACCTAGGCGGCTACAACATTGGAAAAGTGGACAACTTTGTATACCTTGGAGCCAACCTGAATAGAAGAGATGCTGAAAAGGACAAGAGTTAATGCCACATGAACTCCACAAACAAAGCCTATTACTCCATACGTATGCACAGGTATAATAAGCTCGGCACTTACCAAACACTAGTCAAACATGTGCTGTTATATGAAAGTGAAACATGGACCTTGTTTCGTGAATCCGAAATGACAATGGATGTATTTGAACGTAAAGTGCTCCGGGAGATCTATGGCCCAGTGAAACAAGGAACTGAGGGCAGACTACCTTACAACGATGAGTTGTATGAACTATTTGATGATCAAACTATTTCCTCTTGCATAAATTTACGCGAACCTTAGTGGGCAGGCCATGTAGAAAGAACGGAAGAAAACTGGCTGCCCAGAAGAACATTGAAAAGTAGACCATAAGGTTGATATCCAGCGGGAAGACCTAGCATTTGATTAGAAGACATGCTAAAAGTTGACAGCAGATCCTTGTTGGGAGAGAACAACTGGCGAGCAAGGTCGCGAAACCGTGAGAATTAGAGAAGATTAATCCTGGAGGCAATGACCTGGCTTAGGCTTTCGCGCCATAAATGATGATAATTCAATTGAAAATTGATTTGAATGATCTTCCACAACCTTAAGTGTAAGCTTTCAATCATTTCCCTAAGCAATATCTGAACCAGTTTGTGAAAATTTTGAATAATTACGAAACTATTCAAAATTTCTTGTTAACATTCCGTGGTCATATTTCTGTGGAAGAGGTTGCTGATTCATTGAATCAGATCATTGACGATGGCAAGTAGTTTTAACATTTTGTACTGGAGAGGCTACTGTGAATTGAACTGGATGCGTTTTCCGTAACACCTCGGATTCTTAAATCCGATTCTAGGTGAGGAAGATACAATTGCACTCAACGTTCATGGAGTGGACACCGGTAAGCTTGACAACACCTAAAAGGTATTTTTTCGTTTCATCGCATTTTACATAAGATATCATTTTGAAAAGAGTGTTGGCACAAATTCCTCCCGATGGATTATGCTCTAGCCTGCATCATATTTGATTACTTATATCAGCAAGCTTTTAAGGTTATTTTAATTCAAAAGTATACGAGTATGCTATCCTAATGAGTTGTAATTTTAAAATCAAAGAAAAATAAGCTAAATTCTTGAAAGAAGGAAATTTTGAGCTTGTGTGTTCTCAACCGCTACTTCAGCTCTAACAATAGACAATATATGTATAAAGTCATACCAATCTTACAAAGATTCTGTTTCATTTCGTTTTCATCGGAAAGTGTGGTCTAGTAACAAATTGAAACCAATTTTGAATGACACATCAATATACAAGAACAGTGGCACATAAAAACACGTGCAAGAACTGCGGCATAGTATACATGGAAAGGACAACACGGAAACTAAACACAAGATACAAATAGAACTTACGATCTTTCTTATACAACAACGCAGACTCCAATTATGCGACGCACCTACAAAACCACGCGAACGTGTCTGATGCAAAACTGACAATAGATACAAGCCATATGGTAGCAATTTGCATATGTATTAGTCGGCCTACTATGGACAAGTTTCCGGTTGCTGTCACCCAACTGCGGCATTAGCAAATGCTTATATTTCGTCATATATACTATTTTCCGAATAAAAAACGTGCCGAACGCATTCCGTGCATGCTATAAATTCACCTTGTATAGCCCATTGTGCTCCTAAACTTTCCAAGACGAGCAAATGAAGCACACGTTTTGCAGCTTCGACTGATAGCTCAGCGTTGAGATGTAAACAAACTCCTATAAATTCACTTTGGAAGGCGATAAAAACTAAACGGGTATAAGAACTGAAATAATTTTCACTTCACTAGGAGCGCTATTGTGTTCTCCGCGGATCATCTGGATTTCACTGTAGAAATCCGTCTCTAAACCGTACAAAACCTCGAATTTTTGTTGGCACCTCCACAATTCTTCATATAACGCCATGTAAGTTAGCCAGCAAAGTCGGCCTACTAATGGTCATGTGTGTGGTAGTAAGCGCTGCTGCCATATTGCTTGTATCTATCGTCAGTTTTGGTCTGATGCTATTACAAACTCGATGACATTGCTACACAAACAAAGCAAAGGACTGAGGCTTGACATCCTAGAAAGGCTTAAAATATATAAATATAGAAAAACTGACGCTAACATTAACAACGAACAACTTATAACAAATTCCGACACAATTTTCTCAGATCACACTTTCCGACGAAAGCAGAAACGAGATGAAACAGAACAAACGGACATCCAACAATCTGAAAAACAAAAACCCAATATCCCTCTACCTGACCTAATTTAGTACTACCTGCTTAACCCATCCTGCAACTTTATAAAGTCATTCTCTTCAACACATCCTTTAGACACTGTAGATGACTCAAAGGAGTCGAATCGCGTCTGCTCACACAACAAAACAAGGCTCAACGGCTTTTCAAGAAAAAGGGGAATTGGCCTGCTGATATCAAATAAAGAAAACAACTGACTATCAATAGATTATTTAAATAATTTAAGCGGATAGGAAATTATTGTGCATACTTAATGGAAACTTTTTTTTTAAAGAGTAGCGTAAAAAATTAATATTAAGCATTGACATAATTTTTGTCTAACACGAGTAATCCGAAAAATTTGCTTAACAAGCCAAGCCTTGAGTCTTGCTGATCTTCGGTGTAAAATTACAAGGAATGTTTCTCTATAAATGCTAACATGAAAATAATTTCACATGCATCGGAGTACTCTTCCTGCATACTATGTAACATTAAAATCTATTTAAGTGTAGTTTAATAGAAAATGTATTTTGACTCGTAAAATGAAGCAGAGCCTGCATAATTTGATTTTAAAATGAAAAACATTAAAATTTAAAGACTAATCTTAAAGCTCTCTTCAAAAATCAAATTCACTTAAAACAAGCAGAATTTAGAACGGATATTAGCAAACATTATTCAGATTAGGTTAGGGTAGTTCAGCATTTGAATTTAATTCATGCAATCATAGTACTTCACTCTATGTGTGTCAAATATGATATTGAAATCACGACGAGAATTATAAAATAAAGAGCCTTGCTTTGTATATATTAATGATCTTGTGGAAAAGCAAAACCACAAGTGCCACAAAAATAAGAGTCAATAATGAAGAAATTATCAATTTTATAGACAGGTATTACCCCCAATTTTCAGAACTACAAATAAATATTTACAATAAATGTGAAAAAGAATATATGTATGAAGTGAACGAATGTAGCGTATATTCTTGGAATTTGCCTAAATTTTCCTCTAGCTAATTGTAATAATCACATAGAAATACGATAATATGCATAGTTTTAAGTCATGGTATAAAGAATAACAAGGTATGCTCGCTCATGAAAAAAGCTCTTTATGTGACGTCACATGGATCGGAGCTTTCATATAGAATGCATTTGTTAATGAATTTTATATGGATTTCAGGACTTGTTTGAAATAAAATCAGAGATTTCTCATAAAAATCCAATTTCTTGCTTGATTTTTACCTTTGTAATTAATTTTATGCTCATACTAATATAAATAAATCTTCAAGTTCAAGGAATACATATGATAAATGCAATTGCTTGTTTTCGGTATAGGTGCGCATTTTTAATTAATAGTATGTTGATTATATTATTATCTGATCAGATTAAGGTACATTTATAGCAAATATTTTAAATACATTAACTAGTTTTTTTCTCTGGAATATCAATACATTATCTTTAATTATCCATTCATTTCAATTTATTTATAAGCAACAAAGTAAGTGATGCGTAAAAATTAAGAAAAATGAATTTTTTTCAATTCTTGAATTGGGAGACAAACGTTTCATTCAATGTGACGTTTTTCAGCAAGCATAAACGATTTTCAGGGGATCGTTAATTTTAAAATTTTATTCAATTCGAATTCAAGGACAATCAATGAGACACGTAACGTTCTCATTGACAAATCCCATCGAATTTTTATCAATTCAAATATTGCAAGCATTAGTTGCAGGCTATTTTATTTTATGCAGGTAGTTCGGTTTTACTACATATTATAAATATCACATTGCTATCATGGAGATGTTTCCCTCACTTTTTTATATTTTCCTTTATATTTAATCTTGCGCATGCCTAAATTCAGTTTGTGTCGAGAATATGTTTTACATCTATGAAACACTCCGTTGGCTTTACTATTAAGATCAATATCGGTAGATTAAGTTAATAAATTCTGAATATAGTGTTTTCCAATAAGAGGTGTTATTTTGAATAGATCTTGTAATTTAACACCTTGCGACTTCTTCCTTTGGGGCCGCGTGAAAGAAAAGGTCTACGCCAATAGCCCAGCGTCGATTCAAGACCTCAAAGATAGAATTCGTGAGGCTATCGAAGACATAGGGCAGCCACTTTGCGATTTGGTTATGGAAAATTTCATGAAAAGGATATGGTACTGTAAGCGTGGTCGTGGTGGTCATTTGCTTGATGTTATTTTTCATTTGCTTGATATTATTTTTAATGGCATACCTTCTTCTTTATAATAAAATAAACATCCGATCATTTATATTAAAAAATGGCATTTTTCTTTTAATATTAAAAATAGCACCTATTATTGGATTTCATTATGGAAAATTTCATGAAAATGATATGGTCCTGCAAGCGTGGTCGTGGTGTTTATTTGCCTGATGTTATTTTTAACCATTAACGGCATACCTTTTTCTTTATAATGAAATAAGCATCTGATCATTTATATTAAATAACGACATTTTTCTTTTAATATTAAAATAACACCTCTTATTGGATTTGGTTATGGAAAATTTCATGAAAAGGATATGGTCCTGTAAGCGTGGTCTCGGTGGTTATTTGCCCAATGTTATTGTTTACTATTAACGGCATACCTTTTTCTTTATAATGAAATAAACATCCAATTATTTGTATTAAAATTTTCCTTTAAATATTAAAATAACACCTCGTATTGGAAAAGAAATCAACATTTGTCGATCCAACCGATTCGATCCATGTGACGTCACAAAAGCTTTAAATGGCGATCCAGCTTTCGTGAGCGAGCATACCTTGTTATTCTTTATACCATGGTTTTAAGTAATGTTCAAACGATGGTGAAATGACTTTGTCAGAACACCTACTATATTATAAGGCCTCTGTAGCGCATATATTCTAATAAAGAAAATTATATATAACGTATATTCTTTCAGAAACGTATTTAATAAGTCATTTTTTTATTCCATAATTTAATTAACATATTAAGGGCTCTTTGTACGAAATTTCGTAAGAAATACCAAACAAAAGAATGCAAATATGAATTTTTAATATAAACATCTCTTTCCTTGGAGTAGTTAATTCTTCAGTGGAAAGCGGGAGGTGAGTAAACCGCCGAATGGTTAGAGCTTTAACAATCCGCGACTGATCGGTTCGGTTACAGGATGGCATAGTTTTTGTTCGATTTTTTATTAGCATAGAATATTTCGGTTAGAATTAGTGTAGCTTATGTCCGGTACCGCGTGGATATTTAGATCGGGAACGCACGAATTTACTCTTAGTTGTTGATGATTGGTTAAAAGACTCGCGAAAACAGTGTTAAACTAGTGGCGAAACTATTCTTTGGGAAATTTTTGGGAACGTGTATTAAACGGGCATTTGAATCGATGGCTTAGGGATTGTATTCTAACTAAGTCTACTCGTGGAAGACCTTCGAACGAAATTCCTCTCCAAACTGGATTTCCTTTGTGAAATCTTGGACGAATGTGAAAAAAACATTGCAGTGTTGTTCATTGTTCACATAAAACAAACCTTAAATTATGTAAAGCATAAAGGCAGATTACATGCAAAAAGAAAGTTTTTATATTTACTGAAATGTTTGTTTGTTTGGAACTGATAAAATAGAACAAATACGTGTCGGTGTTTAAAAATCGTGTAAATATTACCTGTCGTTAACTTGGCTTAAACTGGAGTCGATTATTTCTTCTCCAATAGCAGAGCTCTATCAATATCATGCCATAAAGTGGCTGCATGATATCACAATAGGCACCAGACATTCAGACCTATTGACCTGTTCTTTTAGACCAGTTGAATTAAATAGCTGATAAAAACTCCTACTGTAAAGCCATGTATGTTAATGGTTTCCTTCTGGGTCAAGAACGCATTGGCTTTATATATAACACGCACACGCCCCAGCCTACAACAGTACATTTCTTGTGTCCGAGGTGGAGGGGGTTGGTATTTGGCCCCTCCTATTGATTTATTTTTTATATTCCTATTTTTTTTCGTCTTTTTGCGAGCATCTGGTGGAAGTTATCGCCAGCAGAACATTTTTGGCATCATTGAATATTGTTTTTCGACAATAAGATGTAACACATACATGTATATATATGAAAGCCAGCACTTCCAATGAAATAAAGGTAAGTACGGTTTTTAAGTACCTGTGCTGCTTGCTACTTGTACTATAAAAGGGCCACTTACCGAAGCTAGCAGATACGTACATATTATTGAGTACAGTAAAGCATATTATTTATTCATTCATACTTCGAAAATAAGTAATGTCTGGTGGTCCTGCGATTTCGGACTATAGAATTTGATTTTCATTTAACCGCTAATCTAGAATACACAGGTATTGTTAGAATACTAGTAAATATTTTGATATAATGCAAATTCAACCGGAAGCTTACTTTCGAACATAAATTGGTAGTTGCTGTGTCGAAAATTCAACAAACTTTAGCATTTAGCTTCTCAAATGAAATAATGCGATAAAGTCAATAATTTACACTCACGACCAAAAAATTTCACACATCCAATTTTTTTTATATTTTTGATCCATTGGTTAAAGAAAAAAATTGCTTGTTTCTAATATTGTACGTATGGCAGCTCTTACTTTATAAGCAATAAAATAAAAACAGATCGTGTCATCTGACCAGAGTATATATAATAACAAGCAAGTTTACCAGCTGATCGGCCAAATTAACAGAAAGGGAAATGTTTGAAGGAAACAAGTGATAAACTTGCACAAGATTGATAGTGCGTTTATCATGATTTTTCCATTTGAGATAAAACGAGAAAGCGCTATCTACTTGGAACAAAGCTTTCATGCACAAAATCGGTTTGCTGATGTGTTTGCATGTACGTACACTTAATTAAAGGAGAATCTTTTGCCCATGTGATCAAAATGAAAGCTCATTGTCCTGCATTTCACTTAAGTACCTATGCAGAGCACTATTTTCCGATTCAATCTCTTCTTACATTTCCCAATGAAAGCGTTTGCAAAAGACTATACATACTCAAATTGATCTCTGAAGGTTGAGTACCGTTACTTCTATAAGGTGATATCAATGCAACCAAGTACAAGGAAATTTTGGATAATGAAATGTAACTAAGTATGAAGTGATTAGGGAATATTCCAAAACTTCTTTTTCAGGGCGACTGCTCTGTATCATCGAACCTGTGTTCTACATATTTACAAGTAAAATATGCTTCCTTACCTTTCATTTGGTTAAAAATACTAGGCCCATTTCCAAATACAATCATATAGACAGGCATGGGAAAATCTTTTACCGCCAGAGGGCAAAAAGTAAAAACATCAAAGCCTACACGAATAGTTAGTTATCTTACTTCAGATTATTTGCAAAAACTTTATGAATAAATTTCCAAACCACTTGAAAGTGTTACAAAGGCTAAAGAATTTATTACTAATCTGCTACTCGAGTCATTTTTGATTACGAAATTTATAAAAATCGAACTGAAATACATAAAACATGAATATTTATTTTTAATATTTATTGTTATTCACTACAAGCAATAATTATTTACTTTGATATGTAGCTACTTCATATTTTAGAGAAATTGGATCTCCAACTTTTTTTCAGAAAAAATGCTTTACTTTACTTTCAGGGTGATTATAGTAGCACCCTGAAAGTAAATTTTTTGAATTCGATATAAATTTATCAACAACAAAATTTAACCTTTTACATGTTCATCAAAACAATTTCGAAATTTCCAGACATTAAAACGATGAGACATAAAGTACCTCAATTGCGCGAAATTTTTCGGCGAGGAGTGTATGTTCAACTTCAATATCTGAGTCCAATGCAACAAATTATTTTCAATCATACACGACCATTTAGCGCTTCTTATCTTTACTTTTAATAAAATCAAATATTAAATCATCTCAGCTTGGTGAACTCGCATGTATTTAAAGTTTGTTTTCTATTCGACTATTGCAGTTTTACTGAGACTTGTCCAAAACGTAGACTTAGTTACTTTCAAATATGGTGTCTGTTATTCTTGTGGCAGCCTTTGTCTGTATGATTTTGTATTACGCAATCGATTATGCATATTATAGACCGAAAAATTTCCCCCCTGGTAAATTTACCAAATACCCTGTGACCTGTACAATTTTAATTTCAAGATATTTGAAAAAACATTATAGGACCTCCGCGGCTTCCAATATTTGGGGCATATCTGTTTTTCTTTCTAATCGATTTTCATGCTACTTTTAAAGTTGCTATGCAATTTAGTAAGTGGTATAAATCGAAAATAATTGGATTTTACCTTGGTAAGTTTCCCACGGTGGTTGTACACTCGAAAGAAGGAGTGAAGGAAGTACTCAACCGGGTAGAGTTCGATGGCCGTCCCGATTTATTCGCTGGAAGACTTCGCGATCCGAACTTCAATCGTAAAGGTAAGAATCAAATTATTAAAAGAAAATTAGCGTGTTGTTAGTCAGCATTCATTATAAACCTCCTCCCTTTATTCTATACCGGTTTCAATCAAACCAGCAGTTGATTTAAAGTGCACAATCCAAGGATTGATAATTTCCAACTAATGATATTATTATTAACAAAAATTACAGAATAATTCGAATTACAGTGTGACTTAAACTTAAGCACTAGCAACAAAGGCTTTAGGCTTATTATGCATATATGAATTTTAAAGTGCTATTCAAATTTACAGTGTGATATCTTAAGTGGTAGTTTGATTCCTTTTATTTATGTTTTTCACATGTAGGAGAATATTGTAGTGTCAATGAGAGTTTTATTTTAAAATGATTAAGCAAAATGTTTATTGTTTTATTATTCTCTAGAGAGACAGTAGATCGCATTGAATGTTGTGTGATATTTGATATGCTCTTACTGGTTGACAATCAGTAAGCAGATGTTGTATGGTGATGTTCGGGTTGCTGCATAAAGGACATATGAATCTGGCTGCATTTTCTTTAGAATGTGTTCGTGAGTTAATTTTGTGTTACCTAGCCTTAGTCGGATGAAATTTCTGAGTTGCTGTTTGGTGGTGTTGCTTGGTAGGATTATTGGCTCCCGAAAAGGGTTGACTGATTTGTAGTGACGAGTTATGCTGTTCCATTCTGTTGTAATGGTGCTTTTAATGTGCACGTCTATAGTGTATGAGTATTTGATACAATCCGCTTTGTTCGACTTCATTCGCTCATTTCTATCTTAGTTGTTTGTCAGCTGGGTACACCAAGTTTAAATTCTGCATCAAGATAAGAGTGTGCTAAAAGAATTCTACCCCATCTGTTGATATAATTATTTTCGATATCGTTTAGTGATCATGTATATTCGAAAATGAGCATCCTTAATATTACAATTGTACTTTTATCTTTGTGGGTATGTTTAATTGGACTTTAAGTTCTTCCATCGTGTTCGGCACTAATTAGACTGCTTATTTGAGTCGTCATTTATACTGGATCCAACCCTTGTTCTTTTGTCTTTTCTTTCTAATATTCACATCAACATCAGATTACAAGGATTTGTCGAAGGTTTTTCAAGAAAGAAGTAGAATTTTTTAGGGTGCGAGAACGCTAATTGTGCTAGAAAGCTGAAGTTTACTAGGTTGAATCAAAGTGTATATTCTACGTCTTGCCTCACCAAACCTAAGAATCCCTCAAAAACTATGCAATCCGAATATACGGCTTTTCCGAAGACGGTTGGTGAAGTCTAGGTTTCGCATTTATACAACAACACAGTTTTAATCACCTCGGTCTTAGGATATGAAGTACAGAGAACTAATTCCAATTCCTAACACGTACTGGTCGTTAAATCTCACCCCTATAACCCTTCATGGTAGCCTCTAAAGTGTATGAAGTTATCCACACTTTCAAGGTTATGATCTCGCAAGGGTAGGTTTTGCCAGAACTTTTCGTCTTTCTTTGTTGGAGTCTTAATCTAGTTTTGACTCTTTAAACGCCATGGTAGTTTAGTTGCCATTGCATATAATTTATTGAAGAATAATTAATTTTTCTATTTAGCAATGTAGCTCTGTGGTGATTGATGTGTGCGCTATAAAACTATATAATAAAATCAAAATCCAGGTCGGCCTCGCAAACGACCCAAAGACGTGCTATTTTGAGAATTCGAAATGAGCAACGCCATCATGGTCAACAGCGTAACCAAGGGATATTATACCAATTTGCTGTTCGCAGGCTAGCTAGTAGGGCGAGGAATTCGGTCATGAATCGGACCACTAGTAGATTTGTTGATAAATTACAATCATTTCAGCCGAAAACTGACGTAAGATAGGAAGCCATATGGCCACACACATGACCATTAGTAGGCCGACTTTGCTGGCCGATCTTGTGGAGATGGCAACGAAAATTCGAGGTTTCGTTCGGTTTTGAGACGGATTTCTACAGTGAAATCCAGATGCTCCGCGGAGAACACAATAGCGCTCCTAGTGAAGTGAAAATTATTTCAGTTCAAAGTGAATGAATAGAAGTTTGCTTAATTCTCAACGCTGAGCTATAAGTGGAAGGTGCAAAACATGTGCTTCATTTGCTCGTCTTGAAAAGTTTAGGAGTACAGTGAACAGTGCAAGGTGAATTTAAAGCATGCACGGAATGCGTTTCGTACGTTTTCATTCGGAAAATAGTATATAATACGCGATATAAGCATTTGCCGCAGCTGGCTGACAGCTCACGATAACTTGTCCATTAGTAGGCTGACTATAACATATGCAAATTGCGACCATATGGCTTCCTATCTTACGTCAGTTTTGGTTCAGCCACCAAAGTACCTAAATTTTTATACGCATTGTCATTTCATTATTTTTAACTACTCGACCTTACTCTAATATTATAACTTCTCCATTCACCAAAAAAGCAACAAAGCAAACAGACTCAGCCACGCTCACAAACCGTGAAACCATCACGATCTCAGAAATACTAACTTGAGTACAAAACGACTTAAACTCCTTTGGCAAAAATAATCCCTAGAATCAAGTACGGGACACTGCGGTCCCGATCTAAATGCTTGAAATTATTATTGTAATCGCGGATTCTCTTCAGAACCATAGTATATATCTATTTGTGTATATAAATAAATTTATAATATGTATATATATATATATATATATATATATATATATATATATATATATATATATATATATATATATATATTTCGAAGGCATTCAGTATGGTATATGTAGTTGCAACGATTCCCAACTTTTTTAGATCCCTTGTATTTTGCCTGTTTTCCTGTTAAACAATATTAACTATCCGTTTTCCCCCTTATCACTTAATCTACATCGTTTTCAACCAATACATTTGCGTCTTAATTACCTGAAGATTGTCATTATTATTATTTAATTTGTGATTAAAGCTCGTTTATCAAATTTTACATATTGCTTAGATCTAATTAGCTCCAATAGATTTGAATATTTATTGCCTACAACTTCATTGAACCGTTGCCGAATAATCCAGAGGCTCTCAGGTACGTCCGATTCCCGATTATTGCTTATTTCTATATTACCTCTAGATCATCCCAATTCATTAAGTGATTGATTTCAACAATATGCTTAGCGATAGCTGACTTCACAGCATCACTTAGGGCCTTCCTTGATTTTAGCTTCTCTGCCTCCTTAATGTGTTCACTGTACTTTGTTTTGACCGGCCGCTTCGTGGCTAATCATATTGTTCATTGGCGCTCGCTTCGTAAACCAAATTTCCCTAGTTCTACACACATTCATCTTGTTTACGTAACCAAGCTGTTGTAAGTGCAAGTTAACGGTTGAATTCGGTACGTAGAGCTTCTCTGCTTTCTCTCAAGTTGTCATACGCCAGTTAATTCAATTAACGCCTTAATTTTTTAATCATCAGTAGTTGTTGAACGACCAGCAGGTGGTGTATCTCACACATTAAAATTTCCAGAACGAAAACGAGCAAACCAACGCTGACACTATCGTTCAGTAAGGCAGTCCTCACCATAATCTGCACACAATTTCTTTCAAGCTTGCACCGCATTTTTGTCTTTTTGGAAGTAAAGCAATAAAATATGCCGATAATGCTCTCTTTACCTGTCCATTTTCAAATTTATTTTTAACCAACTTGTTGCTTACTAACGAAGCTCTAAATTCTAATCTTTAAAATAGTATATAATAATATAAGTGATATCGTCAGCACTGATAGAGATCGTTTGGTTTCAGGTAAATTTGACAGTGGTAGTGTACTTATTGCTATTCATAAAGCAAACTCTGCTCTGACTTTTCCCCTTCACTTCCAGTAGAATACACCACTGTCTTCGTGCATATCTTTCAAGCCGTGAGTTTAGTTTTGCTTTGCGTGTAAATCCCTTGCAATGCGCCTTTGCGCGTTTACAACCGTTTTTTTCTGTATTATCTTCATATTTCTGCAGCATCAACCCTCTATAAACTGTTTTAATCTGTAGTGACTTTAACATGCCTTGCCTAACTTGGGACACAAGATCTCATACGATTCAATGATCTCTCTATCCTGTTTTCTTCTTTTTTATCGCTTTGCTCCCTATCGCAATTAAATATGATCCCGAACGCAAACGATTCTCGATTTCATCCTTACTACCAATCCTGCCTCTATCTCCTTGATCTCAAAATCCCCCTCTGAAGATGTAAAACCTGATCCCCATTATCCTTCGCTAAAGGTTTGTTTATCTTTTCTCACACCTCAATCCAAACGCACAACTTTTTCCCCAAGATTTAATTTCTGCAAAGCCAACTATGCAGCCATTCAGCTCGAGCTGGATAATATTGACTGGAATTAAATGCTACAGAAGCTCGATGTGAATTCAGCGCCATCAACTTTCTATGAGGATTTCAGTAGCATAATTACAAATCATGTACCTATCTACCGTTCCCCTCGGAAAAAGACCCCAGCTGATTTTCCGCTGAAGTCTCAGACGCATTTTATTTGAAGGACCAGGCGCGCAAAAAAATTCATTATTCCAACTCTGACACTGATCTCGCCAACTACCGACAGCTTCGTAGAGAAGCCAAAAAAGCGGTTAAGAACGCATTGCGATTTTATTATTATATGATTGAAACATCACTGCACCAATAGTCCTAAGCCCTTTTGGACATACATGCGTTCCATGAACATATCCCATAACCCTGATATCTTCTCATGGCAGAACTCTGCCAAGCTTGTGATGGGCAAGCTATCTGTAACATTCTTGCTCAATTTTTTTCCTCCACATTTAAGGTTTCAAACCCCACTATATACTCATCGTGTCCTTCTCCTTCCCCTATTATGCATTCTATCGTGACCTCTCCATCGGAAATTGAAAAAGTACTGCGCATTTTTGACATTAATGGTGGTCCAGGTCCTGATGGAATACCAAATCTGTTCATAAAGTCATTATCTACCCCACTATCAATTATTTTCAATATTAGCCTTTCCTCCTGCTTTCCCGACGTCTAGAAGCATGCTAACATCTTTCCGAACCTTAAATTCGGTGATCGTAGTGAAATCTCGAACTATAGTCCGATTTTTTTGCTGTCTTGTTTTGGCAAGCTCCTTGAGCGAATTGTGCATAACAGAATGTTCGATGCCATCAGTATCCTGTTTGCAAATGAACAATTTGGCTTCATTAAAGGTCCTTCGATATTAACTAATTTATTAGAACTTACGAATACCGTATCTCTTGCTTTTGACGAGAGCCAACAAGTTGATGTCATATCCACCGATTTTGCTGAAGCCCTTGACAGTGTCAATCATTTGGCTAACAAACTCCAATCATTCCGCGTTTCCGACTCAATCTTCTCTTGAATCTTATCCTTCTTATCCCATCGCTCCGGCACCGTTACATGGAATATTTTTTTTCGTCGAGCTCATCTAGTCCAAAGTCTGGTGTTCCTCAAGGAATTTAGGCCCTCGTTTTTAGCAAGCGTATCACGTCGTTACAATGAGCTCCAGCTGGGTCCCCTGCCACAATCCTTAAACGCTTTTAAAAGCATATTACATAATATTCTCTTTAGCTTCCAATAGTTTATTAGTATTTTATATTCTTGTATTTTTTTTTTAATTTCAAGTTGCTCCCTTTGTTTTTGTCGCATGTATTATATTATATTTCATTAGCTTTTTTGTAATTGGATTAATGGATCTGTAAAATAGCGTAAACAAAAATAAAATAAAATCAAATAAGTCAATATATGTAATATGCAGTTCGCTACATGCAATATGCAGTTCACGTCATCTATTATCGAACAACCCGATAGTAATGCCATATTCCACTTTCGGTCTGATAAGGATTTTGTAGAGATTTAGAGAAATGGTAGGTTTGAAGTTATTCAAGGGTCTACACAACATTCTGATCAGGTTTTATTGGCATTGCTTACTGAAAATAGTGTCGCTCCATTCCTTAAAGGATTCGGATCTGCTAAGGTATTGGATACTGTTCTGCCAAGCGATCTGTACTTCATAGATTTTTAGGGAGCGTTGTGGGTGTTTGTTTCTAGAGAAAAGGTGGCTTGTTCTTTTTCCTAATTTACTTTTAAACCAAGTAAGTCGCACACTCTCAGAAGTCCTTAATTTTTTTTTTTGCAGGTACGCCATGGTGCCAAGGATTTCTTGCTTCTACTAATACAAGGAAGTCGTCGGCATATTGTAGACTAGTAGTCTTTTCATCCGCCAGGTTGTGTAAGCTTTTAGTGTATACGTTCAAGCGGAGATGACTAAGTACGTCACCCTGAGGCAGACCATGGTGATCAAGATCCTTTGATTGTTTAGTCCCAGGGCTCTTCTACTGAAGAGTTTAATTATTCAGTTGATATTCATTTACGTTTCATGCGAAATGCAGAAGATTTTTGAAAGAGATATTCAATTTCTCCGCAATCTGCACGAAGCACAAACGTAGTTATTACACAACTGATGTGAACAAAATGCACTGATACTTTTCAGGGTTTTGTAAAATACAATACAATACCTTATTAACATCTTTACCAGTCTACCCGCGTGTCAAACCCGTCAAACTTTGTGAAAAGCTCAAAAGCGGTAGTCGAATGCAAGTTTCTAGTTGCTGCTGTTGGTCTTATGATATCAAGTGTTGAAACTGCATCGTCTTTAAGACAGTGGGGTTTTGGGGGCTTTCCCCAATAATACGAATTTAACAAACTATATAAAATTTAAGAAATAAACAAATACAATATAATAGAATAGTACTGAAAAAGCTCATTCAATGAGCAGTAGTACTTCTTAAAAATAATATATATATATATATATATATATATATATATATATATATATATATATATATATATATATATGCATATATATATATATATATATATATATATACATATAAAAGTATATATATATATATATATATATATATATATATATATATATATATATATACGAGTATATATATATATATATATATATGTATATATATATATACGAGTATATATATATATATATATATATATATATATATATATATATATATATATATATATACATATAAAAGTATATATATATATATATATATATATATATATATATATATATATATATATATATATATATATATATATATATATACATATAAAAGATATATATATATATATATATATATATATATATATATATATGTATATATATATGTATACATATAAAAGTATATATATATATATATATATATATATATATATATATATATATATATACGAGTATATATATATATATATATATATATATATATATATGTATATATATATATATATGTATATATATATATATATATATACAATATATACGAGGGTGGCTCAAATATTATGGAGACAAACGCTGTAGAGAGCGCGCATGTATGTTTTCAAGGTCGCGGCTTGAGTATGTGAAACCTGGATCCCTAAAGAACAGTGTGGTATACATAGATATAGAGAGTACTGGATCCGCAACCGGCCGTGAGAGCCGAAGCAATTGGCAACCTTCGCTAAAGTTGTGTGAAGTTGAGGTAGGAAGTGATATGCTTTTGTTTTAGCACTCTATTCACAGCGAAACACGTTCACATTTAAAAAGTTTTTAATTTTAAAGATCGCGCGTACGTAACCGGAACTTTAATTCACTGTTTTAATTAAAAATTTACGAAATTTCCATCCGCTTTGACACAGGAGTTTTCCCGCGTGTTTCGCGCTCTTTTCGATTTTCTTTTGCTTTGACGTTCGAGTTTTCCGTGAGAGTCGTTTGTTGTTTGTACTCAAACTGTTTTCCGAATGATAACGAAGGCGCGATCGTGTGCACGTGAAATGAAATTTCGTTGGTATGCGCGGGTGTCAGTGAGGGAAGCGATTCTTCTGAAGAGAGAAAAGAAAAACCTGTCTGGAAAAAAGGGGAAGGAGAAGCAGAGGGAATCATATAGTTTCGAGAGCGTAAGTGATTTATAACTTATTTATGTGGCAAATTCGCTTCTCACATGGACGAGTACACAGATTCTCGTTGCTTGTCCATTTGTTTATATGTCTTTGGTGGTATAGTTTTCGTCGGGAATGCATGTTTCACGCGCGTGCTCTGACCATTAGTGAACGTCAAGTGCCGACCACCGTTGCGCAACGTATTGTCATTCGTTTTTGAATGTGGGAAAGCGTTAAAAAAACAGAAATTTTTCTGTGTTTACGAAATCAGTTCGGCAGTGAGTGTCTGAGTAGGGCTGCTGTGTTTGAATGGGCCAAAGGATTCACGAACAGTTGCGAAACCATCGAGAATGAGCCACATGATCGTCGACTGCAAACCAGCATCACACCAGACAACATTTCCCGCGTAGAACAATTCATTTTGGAGGACGCCCATAGGATGAATGTTCGAGACATTTCGGCTAAACTCGGCATCAGTATTGGTAGTGTAGAGTCTTTCATCCACGAACACCTTCAATATCGCAAAATGACGCTCGAAACGTAGGAGCATTCAAGCACGAAGTGCGATTCTTCTCCAGGATAACGCGCATCCTCATACCGCGCGTCTCACGCTCGATGCAATATCGAAATTGGGGTGGGAGGTACTGGAACACCCCCCTATAGTCCGGATTTATCACATTGCGACTACCTCATGTTTGGACCACTGAAAGAAGCCCTCGGAGGTCAAACATTCAATACCGACGACGGGATAGAGGAGTACGTGCGCACATGGCTGTCCGAATCGCCCAAGGAATTCTTCGATACCAGCATCGAAAAGCAAAAGTGCAAAACTTGTAAGGGGGAGTACCTCGGAAAACTACAAATTTTTTCGCTAGTAAATAAACGTGCCAGAGCATTTGTCTCGATCATATCTGAATCGCCGGCATATATATATATATATATATATATATATATATATATATATATATATATATATATATATATATATGCATATATATATTTATATATATATATATATATATATATATATATATATATATATATATATATATATGCATATATATATATATATATATATATATATATATATATATATATATATGCATATATATATTTATATATATATATATATATATATATTAATGCATATATATATATATATATATATATATATATATATATATATATATATATATATATATATATATATATATATGTCAATGTAGAAGAAGAAGAAGATTTTTTATCCCCCAATAAAATTGTTTTACTTCAAACTCCATCATCCATAACGTGGTACGTGGGGATGGGAAATAACTTGAAATAATATTGTCTTCCCCTTCGCGATTGGACCCAAAAATCTGTAAATATCACAGAAATGGGTCCTTATGTGCACTAGCGTAAAGAAAATTGACAAAACAAGTAACAATCAGAAAAAAATTTGCTGTTGTTAGTTTTTGGAGTTTGATAAAATGAGGACAGATTGTTTAAGTCTACTTAGATATCTTGTTGTGAAATTAGGTATATAAATGCCCGATCAGGACTGCAGCGAGAGTCTGCTGCCTCAGTTGCTTCCAAATTTAAACTCAATGTCTCTATTTTCTAACTCATGAAATTCATACTAATATTTCAAATACAAACACCATTTGGAATGATTGTTCGAGTCTTTTTTTTGATGCTCCTGGTTGCAGTATGAAACAGCTCAACAACTTGGGCAATTGAAAAATGTTTTGCCTTCAACGCGTGTAAAACAAACTTGACAATAAAGAAGGAATTTCAAGAGTTAGATTTCGTGTATTTCTAATTCACGTTTCACAATGGTACGTATGAGGTATTTGGCAAGGATTAACGTTTTTTCATAATGACTCCAAGATGTAACAGGGCCATTCAAGTCCATTATATGTGCGACTTGATGATTTTTCAATATATACTTCATCACTGTACAAAAAGTTTTGTGGATGCTCCAATCCAAACGTTGATGGTCTCGAACATAGTAGCGTATCAATTTCCACCTCGAACAAAGATGTACTTCGTTCCTGCTGAAGGATTTTTATATAATGCAAACGTTACCCTGGTGGGAGTTTATTGTGCGTGGAGGCCTGATAAAAATGACAATTTCACCTCTACGGATACCTCTTTGGATACTGGTATTCAATTGAAACTAAACTTCCTAATGACGCAATTTTCAGCTAATTCACTGACTTCACACATTCTATTAAGATTTACTTTTGTTTTCATTTTCTAACCAATATTTATAGCAAAAAATACGTAAAGCAACAAAACAAAAGAATGTTTCTCGCCATTCACGTTTTGCTATTGGTTTCTTTCTACTTTAACACTAAAATTGAAAATATTCTCAACGAGCAGTTTCACTTTGCGCACTTCACTTTTTTCAGAGACAAATAAGCAATCCACATTCAAATAAATAATTGGCCTTATCGGCATATATGGATCTGGGTAAGCGTGAAATAAGCTAAGATCGGTGTATGGGCAAATGTAACCACAACTCCGCGTTTATTCTTGAAATTATCAGGCGTAACGGCATGATTTCCGCACAAACAATCACGAACCGAACGCCTTGCAAATCACTTCCCCCATGTGCTGCTTCAATTCCACCAAAACCAGTCACTGCACTCATTAGCGGATCATTGCCCTTTATTCGCACCAATAATGGTTGGCGTAATCGAACCCCCGATTATTATTGGAGACAAGACATTTGTCAACCACAACGAAAATCGCTCAACGATGTCAAATTTTTACATCAGATCGTAGGATTCATATACTCTCAAACACTTTCCATACTTTGTATTGTTCCACTCAATTTCGCTCGACTATGTTTCGCGTAAAGAATTACACCCGTGCGTCGGCCGTCAAAGATTCCTTTCTTATATTCAAGAAAATCGGTCATATCGCGATAACTCCGAAGAATTGTGCTAAATATTTAGTTGAAGCGCTAAGGATTGGGGTTCCTGCGAGTTTTACGGCAACCGTCAGGTACTTTTGATGCTTCTTCTTCTTATGTGCACTTGATTTGATGAAACAATCAAATTTGCACACAATAAATTTAATTAACTGATTTTTACATCTATTGAAAATCTCCATATTTTAGCGCTGTAATTTAAACAAAAAGAAAAATATAATTAGCAACTGAAGAAGGGAGAACATTTACTCCCGAAATATATATATTTGTCAGAAAACAAATAAATAGCGTTGTTTTTTTAATTATATTTTTCTTTTTGATTTTTACACTTAAATGGTCGACGCAGTAATTTCGAATGCGTTTCCGTCACTCCTAATAGCATTTTGTTTTATGATTAGCACTTTTCACTTTCCTGCATTTATTTCTCTTGCCGTTCCGTGCAGGCAACCGCAATCTTGAGTGATTTATGACCACGCGAATATGAGATGCAAAGATACGTGACGGCAAACGGACGAGATGTGTGGATGAAAACAAACAGGTGTGATAAATTTCGATATCATATGCACGTTTTATAAACTTTAAAGCTATTTTGGAATTGAATTTGATCTTATTTCAATAATATTCCCAACTTCAAAACGCGGCCAAGTCAATAACGACGTTGTTTTTCCGTCTTCCCCGTGGCGCGGTACAAATTGCACTCCACGATCCGTCCCAAAACTTGTCTCCTTTTTTCCCTCTCCCTGTACCGCTAAATCCATCAGCTGCTAGCTCAGCCGGGTTCGCTTACATTCCGTGGTGTAATACACCGTTAGGCTGTACTAAATCAGTGTTCCCATATCCTAAATCTTAATTGGCAGGTTTAAATTTTATCCAAGAAAAATTGATCAAGTAAAGAAAAATGCAAAAGATTCTAAATAGTTATAAAAGTTAAGTCTCATGAAGAATATAATTAAAGAGAAACGTTTAAATTTACGAAAAAGGAAAATTGATATAAAATTACATTTAATAATGATAATAAGAAAGAAAAGTATTTTACAAATTACGATTATGAATGGATGTAATTGAATATTTTTTTAGGGTTTTGTACTAAAATACAAAACCCTATTGCAATCACGACCTGTGTCCGTCTGTCCGTCCGCCCGTCCGTCTGTATGTCACAGCACTTTTTCTCCGAAACTATAGAGGCTACAGCCATGAAACTTTGTGGAAAGGTCAGAAGTGGTGACCTCTTGAAAAAAATTTTCGAAGGGGTTTAAGGGGGGTCTCCCCATATAGGGAGTTGACCCCTCAAAAACAAATTTTCACCAATGGTAGTCGAGTAGGGTGTCATTGGAAAGGTCTCAATGAGATCTTTTGAAAACAGGTCTTAAAATTGCCTTATGAGTACCGAGGGGGGCAGGGGAAGGGGAAATGTACGAACTTTTCGCGTACCCCCCCCCCCTCGCGATTGGACACCTTCCATCCGAAAAACCTGAAAAAAATCATGAATGTAGGCCTTAATGAGTACAACAACAACAAATGCATGAGAAGTCGAAATTCACTCAACTTTGTTAGTAATAGTACGATTTATCGATTTTATGTTTTCTTGAATAAAATCTAAATGGTACCCTTAAATTCAATAACTATTTATACGATTGATCTTTCCTGAAAGTTTCATAAAGATCGAATAGTATTTAATGAAGTTATAGTGATTTGAATTTTCCTGTATTACTATGGAACAATGTGCCCTGTATTACTATGAAAACATATGGCTATGGAGCCATATGCGCTTTTTACCGACTTAAACACTACAGCTTTGCTAGGATTTGCATGAAAGTTTCAGGAATGATAGACATCATGAGGATGACTACATACAATTGAAACAAGTCGAAGAGGCAGGAGAGAGCTCCTAGCAAAAGGGCTTTGTAGCCATTCTAGGATTCGAAAAAATAGGCCATGAATCGATGAAAGGTAGCCGATATGAGTATCAAATGAATGTTCTCTATGAGAGCTTTTCAAAACAGTTCTTAAACTGACAGTTTCTGCTTCAGTGGGGGCACAGAGGGGGGGGGGGGGGAATACATGAAAAATGTGTTTACTCCCTCGCGAATGGACACCCGTGATCTAAAAAAATCTGAAAAAATTATCAAGCGAGATATTTATGGGTATAATTTTAACAAATACCTCAGAATTAAAAAATTCTTTCAACTTAGTTAATAATAGTATGATCCTCGAACATGACGTGTTTCTTAATTTTATTCGTTGCTGGTTACGGCATTTTGTAAGTTGAGTACAAAACCCTTCTGACATGAGCATAGGTCTGTCTACCCAACTTGTTTAAATCTGCCATCAAAATTTTAGATAGGAGATAGGGAAGTTTTCGAGCAGTTTGCTTGTGTGACTGCTCGATTACTGCAATCCTTTTTTGGAAGTAAATAAGTTTAGTAATGAAGAATAGAAAGAATCAAAATGAACAGTTACTAAAAATCCTTGACTTTCTTTTCGGTACTTTAAATTTTTTCAGGAAGGAGGGGAAATATCCGCGACTGATTGTTTCAGTGCGTTCGGGTTGGATTCACGCTGTCGCTTGTGTATATTTGGATCTCTTCATTAAATTAGCTTATTTCTGATTGGGTAAAACTAGATTAGGTATTGGCACCGTGAGGAGACGGTGAAGTGGATGAATATAATTTGCTAGCATTTATTTCTGTAACAATTATTCGGAGCTGTTGAAATTGCGGACATGTGTGGTATGTAATAAAAACTTTTAAATGCGCTTAAAATCAGGCAATTTGCGGTAGTTGAATAATTTTAAACAGCGATAAGCCTATTAGTTATCGGACCTACCAACGAATTCTTCGGCAAACTAATAAGCTTACAAGCAGCCACTAACTAGACTTTCGATTGGCTTCCAATAGTAAGTCTATCTCTGAGATATTTGTTGTCGCATCACTAGGCTCTACTTCCTAAGTCGATTACGAGATCTGCTTAAATTTCGTCGATTAAAATCGTGAAATGCTTACAAAGTTAACGAAATACATTGAACAATGGTGGCTGTTTTGTGTTTATGCGAGGAACCCTCGATCTTTCGTATTCGAGTATAATAGAATGATTTCTTGTATGTTCAACGGATTCATACTTGTCGTTCAAGCCATCGGTTGAGGTCACCAGAAAAGTTGTTTTGAGCCCTAGAATGATTACAAAGCCTTTCTGGTAGGGAAAATATCCTGTCTACTCGACTTGTTTTGGTATAAAAAATTATGTGTAACAAACAATTCTACAAGTGTTTATTGTACATATATTTGACTGAAACAACCCGCCCAACATTTTTTCCTCTACACCAGATTACCCCCTTTTGAACCTAAAGATAAGACACTACAATGTTTACCTTTTTATTTTTTTTTTTTGTTTTTTTTCTTGTGAAGCCGTCGGGCCTTGCCTTGTTGTGTGAGCAAACGCGTTTCTACTTTATTCATCTTTCGATTTTCGTTATTTAAAAAAATTTAACTCGAAAGACTATAATACTAAGATTCATCAAATTCCATTAAAAACTTGATAAATACAGGGCCACAAATCTTTTATAATATCTACAATATTATTTGATAAAATTCTATGTAAATCGAATAAAAGTTGTAACTTTTACAGAATTAAAGAAAAATTTGAATTTTTTTCTTCCTACATATCATTAATTTTTACCAAATCACCAAGTTTCATCGAAATTCGTCGACCAAAATGGGTGTGGTCACAATAAAAAAAAGCAAATACATGTATTTAACCTTTACACGGCCGTCATTTTATTGTAGACAGTTCGACTTTGGATTCTTTATTGTGAACTTCATTACACAGTTCAATACATATCTGTGAAAAATTTTGTCCAAGTCGTACCTTTATTTTGGTCAGAACGAAAATTACAGACTTTCCTCCAAAATAGCCATATTATTTTCCCTCGGCCGATTAAATTAGTGAACGAACTTAGCTGGGGTATTTACTTACCTTCCCAAATCTAAGTGAAATTGAAACTTCCAGCATATTTACCTCGTTGGAGGAGAAGAGAACTTAAATTAATAAATATATCGAGGAATTCGCCTAAAATCTTGAGCTTATCGTTTGTGTGAAAAGTTATATTTCTATTTGTAGCTGCTTTAAATGTTTTACCAAAGCAAATAAATCTAAAAGCAATTTATAATCCAATAACATCAAATTTTGTCACGTTCGTTCACAACTGTCAACGAACTCCTCCTAAAACTCCACAGCGAAGCAAAACTATTGTAGTAGGGCTACAAATCAATGATAACAAAACAAAGCTCATGACGCAGCCTAGGAAAAATGCCCCAAATATCCAAAATATCACACTTAGTGAATACAATATCGAAAATGTGGGCGAATTTGTGTATTTAGGCCCCAAAATAATAAGCACCAGCAATGAAAGAGCCATCTTACCAAAATGACAATGACGTCGACGACCTCCCAAGTCCGCATCAATAACCAACTCACCGATGCCTTTGACACAAATATCGGACTAAAGCAAGGAGATGGGCTGGCCCCATTGCTATTCAATTTGTCTCTAGAGTACGTCATACGGAAGCTACCTGTCGATACGCGAGGTACATTACTATTCAAGTCGAGGCAAGTAGTAGCCTATGCGGACGGCATAAACATTTTGTCACGGTCATTAACAACCGCCAAAGAACTCTTCCTAAAACTTGACAGCGAAGCAAAACTAGTAAGGCTGCAAATCAATGAAAATAAAACAAAGCTCATGACGCAGTCGAGGAAAAATACCTGAAGTACACAAAACATCACACTTGGCGAATATACAGGGTATAATATATATAGTGACCGGACTGAGCCTGCCCCGAGCCGTCAAAGCGTCAGCTAACCGGTATCTGGTGCTGTAGTGGTGGTGGGTGTCTAGGTAAAGGGAACCGGGCTGCAGCAGTTGCCTCCAAGTGCTTGGAGAGATAGCATCGAGCGAGAGCGGAGTGCGTATTCAGTTACGTCGTCGGAGTGAAAATGGAGCGTACGATCGAGCAACCGAACCAGAGTTTTTTAACCACGTTATTACAGGAGACGACACGTGGGTTTTCGAATACGATCCTGAGACGAAGTGGCAGAGTGCGGAGTGGCACACACCGGCGTCCCCACGACCGAAAGAAGCGCGCATGAGCAAATCGAAGGTGAAATCGATGCTCATTGCTTTCTTTGATGTGAAAGGCATTGTTCACAAAGAGTTTGTGCCACCCGGCCAAACTGTAAACGGCCAGTACTACAGAGAGGTGCTCCGTCGACTAACCGCCCGGGTTCGCCGAGTCCGTCCGGAGATTACCGATTCGTGGATCCTCCATCACGACAATGCTCCGTCGCACACCTGCCTGCTCGTCACCGAGCAGTTGGCCAAACAGTCGAGGGCAACGTAGCCACAGCCTCCTTACAGCCTGGATATGGCACCAGCGGACTTCTTTCTGTTCCCCAAGATCAAGAGACACCTTAAGGGGACGCGGTTTGGGACTCTGGAAAACGTTCAACGTGCTACGACGAGGGCTATAGACAGCATCGAGGTTGCCGACTTCCAGGGAGCGTTCGGGGATTGGAAAATCCGGTATCAGCGTCTTATCGACTCCAATGAGGACAACTTTGAAGATTCCTAAAGAAAATTTGTACATATTGTGCCAATAAAAAATTTCCTGAGGTCAGTCACGTTACTTATTATTCGGGCCCTGTAGTATCGAAAATTTTAGCAAATTTGTGTATTTAGGTGCCAAAATGACGAAAACAGACAATGAAAGGGACGAAATGCGCCGAAGAATACAGCTCGCAAATAAAATATTTTATTCAGTTTTGACGATCTTGAAGACCAGCTGCATACACAGGAGAACAAAGCTCCAAGTATACAAATCTTTGATATGACCCGTATTATGCTATGGGTGTGAAACATGGACCCTAACTCAAGCATCCGCAAATATATTGAACGCCTTTGAGTGACGGGTCATGAGGCGAATAATCTGAGCGAAGCTAGACGGGGACCAATGGCGAATTCGATACAACCATGAGCTCTATGAAATCTTTGATGACCCGGAGGTCTCAACGATTATAAGACTGCGGAAGCTACAATGGGCTGGACACATGAATCGTATGGACGAACAACGGATACTCAAAAAGTTATTCGTTGGGAGACCTGAAGGCGGGAGAACTGTGGGGAAACCGAGGAAACGCTGGTCTGACTCAGTCGACGAAGACAGTTCATCGCTACTCGGATTTCGAAATTGGAGGACGCGGTCGATGGACCGAGACAGTTGGAGGCACCATTTGCAGGAAGCGAAGGCCCGAGAGGGGTTATAGTGCAAGGAAGAAGAACAAGCAACGAAAGAGATGAAATACGCCAAAGAATACAGCTCGCAAGTAATCTTAACGACCAGCTACATACACAGGAAAACAAACCTCCAAGTATACAAATCTGTGATAAGACCTGTGCCATGCTATGAGTGACAATGACCCTACTCCAAGCTCCACAAACATATTGAACGCCTTCGAAAGATGGATTCTCAAGCTGGGATTTTGGAGCAAAGCTAGACGGGGAACAAGGCCGAATTCAATACAACCATGAGCTGTATGAAATTTTCGATGAGCCGGAGGTCTCAAAGATTGTAAGATTGCAGAAGCTGCAATTGGCTGGCCATATGGATGAACATTGGAGACCCAAAAAGGTATTCATTGGGAGAACTTAAGGGCGGAGGTCAGTGGGGAAACCGAGGAAACGTTGGTCTGACTTGGTCAATGAAAACAATTATATGCTGCCCGGATTTCAAAATTGGAGGACGCGGTCAATGGACCGAGGCAGTTGGAGGCACTATTTGCAGGAAGCGAAGACCCGAGAGGAGCTGTAGTGCTAAGAAGAAGAAGAAGCAATGAAAGAGACGAAATACGCCGAAGAATACAGCTCGCAAGTAATCTTAAAGACCAGCTGCATACACAGGAAAACAAAGCTCCAAGTATACAAATCTGTGATAAGACCTGTGCTATGCTATGAGTGCCATGGATCCTAACCCAAGCATCCGGAAACATATTGAACGCCTTCGAAAGATGGATTCTGAGGCTGGGATTTTAGAGCAAAGTTAGGCGGGGAACAAGGCCGAATTCGATACAACCAGGAGCTGTATGAGATTTTCGATGAGCCGGAGGTATCAAAGATTGTAAGATTGCAGAAACTGCAATTGGCTGGCCATATGGACAAACATTGGATACCCAAAAAGGTATTCGTTGGGAGAGATCAGTGGGGAAACCGAGGAAACGTTGGTCTGACTTGGTCATCGAAACAATTATATGCTGCCCAGATTTCAAAATTGGAGGACGCGGTCAATGGACCGAGACAGTTGGAGGCGCTATTTGCGGTAAACGAAAACCCGGGAGGAGCTGTAGTGCTACGAAAAAGAAGAATCCAATAATTTTTAATGAAACCGTACTCTCTCGTTGAATTTATATACTTCAGCCATACAATCTAAAAACCGTCCAGGAGGCCGGTAGTCTGATGTTATCAGTGTAATAACTAAACACATACGCCACAAAGTATTCAGTTGGACCTTCGATCTAGTTTTTAACCCATTTCCGGCGGCTACCAGATGCAGTCCCCCTACAACCACGAAATTTCGTACACGATTTACTTTTGGCCTAATTTGAAGAAATTTGAAATAACATATTTTGTAAATTCCCCTTTTTTTGAGAAATTCGGTGTTGCGTTTTCGCAACGTTAGCTGAAAGCAGTATTCAAAATTTTTGAAAAAGAGAATTATTGCATTTTTTTGTTTCTTTTATTTAAAATAAATTAAAGAACTTACGGTCTTAAACAATAATATAAAAAAACTAATAACAACTTAAAGGACTTTCGGAGTCATGAGTTTTTTGTTTTTCCCGGAGATTTTTATTTTATTTATTCTTGCAAATGGTAACGATCAAAGCATTTTGGATGGAGTGGAATATTGCATTTCTTGCAAACGAATATGGTTTGGCTTTGACAAAGGCGGCATCTTAGACGTTTTTCGGTCTTGACAACAGAATGGTTAATGTTGTCAAAACGAATAACTTCATTCGGTTTTCCTGCTCTTAGTAGTGACGGTTGATCACGAGACTCTGATCGCAATAGACAATCCACAACGAAAGCTCTGAAAGACAGCTGAGACATTGGCGTGTCTTTTGTAAACTTTTTGCAAAGGGAATGAATTTTCCATGCGTTTACTAATGCAGCGTCAAACGCATTTATTAGAAGTGGCCAGTACCACTTTTTTCCTCGTATCCTTATGCGGTAATTGCTTACCGCATTGTCGAATAAATCTACTCCACCCATTGTTTTATTATATTCCCGGATGGCATTTGGCATGGGAATGTTGAGGTGCTGCCTCTTTTTTCGGTCAAACCGCTTTGTTTGTTGTAACGGCTTGTCCATCAAATAATTGGATAAAACTGTCACAATCGAATTATCATGCCATCGTACAGCGGCGATCTCATTATTTTGGTCGAAACAGAAGTCAATGGAACCACGACCTTGCTTTTTCATACCTTTTGTTTCACATAATTGAGCCTTAGCAGTTCTATTCTCGCGAACAGTGCCTGTGAACAAAAAGTACGTATTTCAAAACATGCTTATATTAAATAGAACATCATAGTACCTGTTGCAAAATAGCCCAGTTTCGAAAGCCGACACATAAGCTTGTGTGATGTAAAAAAGTTATCAAAAGTTATCGTGTGTTGTTCCGTTATTTCAACCTTTGAGAGCAATCTCAATACCACATTTTCGCCTAAACCAAATTCTGGCGAGTTTTCAGAAGTTGCGCCTGCATAAGGAATAAATTGGAATAAATAACCTTCATCCGAACATAAATTCCAATATTTGTATCCAAATCGTATTGGTTTGCCTCTGATAAACATTTTCGCGGAGTGACGCCCATAGTATGGAATCATTTGCTCATCTATTGATAGGTGATGAGCAAAAACGCCAAACTGTAGAAATTTTTCGTTTAGCATATTATTGAGAGAACTTATTTTGGCAAATTTATCACTCGAGTTGATTGTTCTGTTGCTGCAAACATGAATGTAAGATTTTATAACTTTAAATCGATCTCGACTCATTGCAGCTTTCACGATATCACACCGAAATACTGGTTGATCTGACCAATATAAATCAAGTTGAGGCACTGAATGCAGTCCAGAAAAATATAATATTCCAATGAATTTTCGGATTTCATTGAAATCCGTTCTGAATTTTTGGTCATTTTTGTCCTCATGAGCATATTCATTTGTTCGTTCAACAATAAAGTTGATAATATTGTTATCTATGAATAGCTCCAACATTTGAAGTGGATTTAAATTACCTGAATCAAAGAGGTGAAAGCCGCTATTGCATTCCTTTCAAAAAATAAATATCGGAAGTTAACTTACCAACTTTTTTATAAATCTGGCCTATAATTTCATCAGAGGCATTCTTAGGGATCTTGGAAAACTCATTTCGATGACTCTTTGACCACTTTGGCGGTTCATAATGAAAATCCGTTTCTTTTTCAATTTCACTTGATGGATTTGCTGTTTTTTGGGTCAATGATTGATTTGTCATAAAATCAATTTCTATTTGACTATACTTTTGATTTGAGTCCCCAAAAGTACATTCCAGCTCCACTTCTCCAACGAGGTCGTTGGGAAAAACGTTATCCTCATTTAGAAGTTGTACATTGTCATCAATTTCTTCGCAGTCACTAATGTCATCAATGGTTTTTGGCGGGAGTATTACGACATCGGTGCGTTCTGCGGTATTTATTCTCGACTGCATCTCTTCCTCTTCATCCGAAGCTGCAGTTAATAGTTCTTCGATTTCGCGAACGGATAAATACTTTTGACGGTACATAGTACTATTTTATTCCACAATAATCACAAAACACAAACGCAACTACTCGTAACTGGACGAAAAACCAAACCATATGAAAAAACCGTCAAGGAAACTTGAATTTCACGTGTCATCAAAGTGATTGAAACAATATCACAATGCATCCCATGTCTATTTTTAGATACGAATGATACTGCATCAAGCGAACGTTGCGAAAACGCAACGCGTGACTTTAATCGTGCCTACAGCACTCGTAAATGATCACAATACCTTCCTACATGAATCAATATAAAATTTAAATAGTTTAATGAAGAAGGTGGGAATCTTTCAGAAAATTTTTAACTTTTTAGTATATTTTTAATCATTCAAAAAAATATTCTCTAAAATTTCAAAAACTGTCATTTTCGTTAACCAAAAAAACTCTAAAAAATACATTTAATTCTAAAATCCAAAAACAGGTCGATTAGATTTTTCCGTTAAACTTGTTAATCTATATTTAGTTTAATTAAATATTGGAGTAAGAATGCTGCAGGGGCTTAAAAGTAAGACGTTGCGTTTTCGCAACGTTAGCCGGAAATGGGTTAATACGAAAATTCAATGATTGGAAGGCGTACGAACAGTTTTATTCAAACGTCGACTTTTATATTAAGCTTTGACCAATACATTTAAATTCATCAAATTTTCTTCTACATATTCATGTCTCCATATGGCATTTAACCAATTAATGGCAGAAATCTGTTGAATATTTTGTGGCGTACATTATCGAATATTTTGTGGCATACATATGTATTGTGTAGTATAAGATTTTTTTTTCCTTTAGCACTACAGTCCCTTTCGGGCCTTCGCTTAGAGACAGTTAGAGTATCTCATTATCTTGATCAAATGTATGGGCACTCGGGAAGGTTATATGATCAGTACCACGCTTTGGCCGTGCGACCATCATCCCAGCTGCCATGTGTTCTGATGTATACTACATCAGAACGTATGACTCAATTAATTTGCAAGATATTTATCAGCCCCTAATAGATTTAATTGCAACCATGCATTCAATGAAGTGCTTGAGTAAAATTTGATTGAAAAAGTGTATTTAAAATTATGTAAATTTTTCCTGGGAATACCAATAACAAAAGTATAATATTTAATGCAATGTATTTAATGCAATGTATTTTCCCAACGATAAGCCCAGCATAATTACCTAAATTGTACGAACAAATAAATGGAAATACATAAGCTTCAGTATCACAATACTCCACAAATATTAAATAATGGCTAAACGATTGCATGAATTGTTTGTCTGACTCAGTTCATTGATTGGAGATTACAAAACTGTATCAAAGTGCAAGTGACAATCATAACAATGCATCATATAAGTTCTATTAAACTGGCTGTTGTTAGGAAAGATAAGGTGTTCATTTACTCGGGCCCGCTATAATCATATTACAAAAATTTGTGCGTGGGTTGGAACAAGTCTACGCATTATTTGCATTTCTTATAATTCAACATTTAACATATATGTTAAATAGGTTGAGTAAATAGGAGTATACCACTAACAGACGGGATTTCCGTCCAAGGTATAAGGTTACAAATTTACTCATATTCTATTTGTAGCAGTTATCATTCTGTTTTCGCATTATCAATATCAGTGCTTGGACAAATTTGTAAAGACAAAGTCAAAAACGCTTTATTCCATTCTAATCGTTATACATTTTCGAAGAATATAAAGCAAATTCCAAGCAATAAAAATACGAAAACTTAATGGCTCTCTAAATTTAAACATTAACAATTAAAAGAACGTTTAATCAAAAAAAAACGATATCAAATTCTATTTAATTAAAATTATTACCTAATTTTTGATTCAATTGGAAAAAGGAGAAAAAAAAACAAACAACACTATTCAAAAACTATTTAAATTTCAACACAACAGTGAACTTTTATCCTACACCTAATATGTTATAACCTAATTCTAATCAAATTCAATCAAAAACACTATCTTATTCTAATACAATGCTAACACAATACATATTTCTAACCTAAACGTTAAACTTTTTCTCTAAACCGAATATAGGGTTTTGCATCAATTGTATCTTTATATGAACGCAATGTCAAAAAGTTATCTAAAGTTAACATTTTCATCATGGTCAAATTCACGGACCAGCAACGTTTAGAAATCATTAAAAATTACTATTAATCACTACTTGTATTATCGAAAAATTATCTTCAGTAAGGAGGCTCATTGCTGGCTCAATGGCTTTTTTAATAAGCAAAATATGGTTTTTTGTTCAGCAACAAACCCACATGCGCTTCTTGAGACACCGTTGCATCTGCAAAAATTACTGTTTGGTGCGGTTTAATACCAGAAGTGTGATTGGATGAACTTGACATCAACGATATGTTGTTTCAACAAAACGGTGCCACTAGCCACACAGCACGCCACCCGATCGATTTATTGAAATTTATTTATTTATTGTTATTTCCTCAATGGCAAACCCTATATAATAAATATAGCAAATATCTTTCCTTAATATTGAATCCTATCCTAATTTTTAACATAAACAAACAACAACACTAAATGTAGCAATATTGTGAAAATAAACACAACTAATTTAGACATTGTCATTCAGCCACCAAGAACTTAGATTGCTCCGTCTCAGCTCGACCAGCCTCAACAAATCTAGCAGATGAAGAAGGATATTTTATCTTCTTATCGGTGGCATGTGTATATTTATGACATATAATTGGGACACTGTCTGAATCAAAAAATTATTGATTCATGTCCAAATACACGAATGTTTCTGGAGGCACGAAGCCAGTAGTGGAGCTGGAGCGGCTGTGAAATTCAGGGGTTTTCACTCACAGCTACAGATCTTGGGATATGATTCCGAAGAAGTTTCAATATGAAAATACCGACTCTCGTCACTTTTGCATTTTGATAAATTTTTCTATTCGATATATGTATATTGCTTCCAATCCGTTTCAGGCTTTCTATACAAACCAGTACATGAACAAAGACATTTCCTTTCGAAAACTCTTAATCTTTCCATAGTACTAGCACTCTGGTTATACCAGATCTGACATCCATATGTCAAAACCGGTCTAACCAGGGTCTTGTAACAGATAATTTTGGCTTTTTGATCAATGTATCTGGAATAAAAGAGTCTTCGTAGGGCCATGACTACTTGTTGTGCTGTACTGAGCATGATTTTGAAATGTTCAGTATAGTACAGATACTGATCGAGATGAACACCGAAGTATCGAACACAGGATTTATGTGGAACCCGTTCTGAACTACCCTCGGCAGCCATGATATAGAAATCCTTCCAATTACATTTCAAGTCTTGAATGGCACCCTGCAGCTTTGTCCGAAAAAAATTGTTTGGCATTTCTGCGCATTGATTTTCATTCGCCAATTGGCAGTGTACAGCTGCATATCATTGAACATGTTTTGGAGATTGCTCTGAACTATTGTAGCTTTTCGGTCTGCCGTATAGATGATCAGATCATCAGCAAACGCTACCAATGATCGCGTTGGCGAGACGTTAAAATCAAAGCTGTTCAATAGTTTGCAAATTAAGGTTGAGAAGAGCAGAGGCGCAGTAACTGTTCCCTTCTGTAGACCATTCAAGACCTTGAATTCGCACATTGTTGTCAAAGTTGTTGTCAATTACTACAAACGATTTCCCGTATAACATATTGCACTTCATGGCGACAAAGTGTCTGGGGAACTTGTCCTGAAGGAGTTTAAAAACTAGTCCATCTAACCACACCGTATCGAAGGCTTTCTCCATATCAATGAGACATGCTCCAACACATTGTCTATCATTTAGTTTCCAACACATGTCTGAGGTTATTTTCGTTATTGCATGTGTGGTCGAATGCCTGGCACGAAAGCCAAATTGGCAATTCGGCATCAACTCATATTCCTCAATGTGGGCGTTTAATGCTCTGTTGAGTATCACTTCAAACACCTTGCTGATGTTAGGCAGCAAGCTGATTGGACGATAGCTTTTCGGGCATGAAGATTCTTTTCCTTTCTTCAAGATCGGAAATACCTTTGCCTTTTACCACTCATTTGGGAAATATGAATTGCTCAACATGTTGTCGAACAATATGCAATAATTCCTAATAGCAACCTCAGGCAAATGTCGAAGAACTACATTTGGAATACCATCACTACCACATGGTTTCTTGTTGTTTATCCTGCGAAATTTGAAACACAAGTCTTCATAGCTGACAAAATAATCAATAAGATTCAAGCTCGGTATGAGGTCAGAGGTTAATGTTTAATTGTAATGAAGAATTAATTGGCCGTTCAGGCTTGATTTGAAGTCAGAAACTTTTCCTTCAACGACTTCTGAAAATATTTCATTCCCTCTCCCAGGGTTTGATAGATGAACCAATTCAAAATGTGTTCCAATCAGGGCAAGTTTATGCAATCCCTCACATATAATCCTGTTTCCATTCCGGAGTCGTACTATCAATTTCGATACCAGCCCTATCGAGAAGATTTATGTCATCACTAGTGACTTCAAGATTCGATACCTTCACTCGAGACTTCTTGCGGAATAAGCTATTTACTTTCACAAAAATGACTTCTGGGTCCTGTGGGTTAATAGTCCTCAATTTTTTGGCCCATTGATTGCTGACCTCACTCCTGAACTGTGAACGGATTAAGTTCCGGACATTCTTCAGATGTAATTTCAACAAAGCCAACGAGGGATGGTTATAGCCCAAAAATCACCAATAAATATTGTTGACGCGTGTGAGAAGAAGGCTTTTCAATCTTTTCAACCTTGCGATGGTGGGTGTTTCATATCCTTCTATATTGTTTCGATGTTTAATCTTGGGAACTACTTTCTCAATCGTTTCGAACGTCAGCTTCTCTAACTTCGACAAATAGAGATCTATTTCATCGTTAGGTAGATTCCTGTCATAAGGAACCATTGAGCAAGTGTTGCCGTCATCAGAAGGGGGATATTGTTTCTGGTACTCCCGATTAAACTTCTTTTGAAACTTTCCCCAGTCTGCTTTTTGGAAATTCAACCGATGATTTTCATGTTAAACTGGAATGAGGCAGAAATCATCCCTTTGATGATTGATTTCCATTACTATTGCGTTATGGTCGCTATCATTAGGAAGCACCTGCAGTTTCCGTTGAGGACTATTAAAGCTGAATTCAAGTCTTGCGTCAGCAATGCAGTGGTCCAAACACGAATTTGTCCTAGGGTATGTTGAGAGCTCCGACCCATATAGATTGCACCTGTATTCTATTTGGTTCTCTGTTATCTATGATTTCAAGAATACACCTCTTGGATTATTGATGGCGTTCAGCCATGATGTATGCTTGGTGCTCAGGTTACCAGCAAGAATATAATAATTATGCAGCCTGTTCAATTCGAGTATTTCAAACAAGGAATTGAGCTCCTCCTTGAGCTTGAAAACAGTTCCACCAGTTGCATAGGCATAACGAAGTGAGATTTTGATAACGGACACTTCAAAAGATTCAAAGCTTTTGAATTCGACTTTTTCAATATTTTGGAAACAATAGGGTCTTCTTACCAAAATCCCGGTGCCACCTCCCCCATCACCTAATACCCTATCGTTTCTTACGAATTCAAAATCCTTGAATGTCATGAAATGCCATGAATTGAGGTGGGTTTCAGTAAGAAGCACGATGACAGGCGTTTGCTTGACAAGGAACTCCAATAGACAGTCACCTCGATGTAGACTCACAATGAAGTTGACGTTGATCGAGATGAGATGAATCCTATCCATGGGAATGTGACTGGATGACAACTTATTTTGAAGCATTTGAAAGCCCTAAATGCTGAAAAACAAAGTTAATTTTAGAATCCTGTTTATCGATTCTCTCTAATACGGAATTGAATTGCTGTTAATTTTAAAAAGCAGCTCATTATTGCCGCTTACATTATTTATTTTATTTACATTGTCTGCGGGTCCTCTCGCAGCAAGTGCAAGCGACACTCCGGGCTTGCGAAGTTGGTAGGTATCACACTGCGGTGTACTTGACTTTGTTTTGGAGTAGATTTTACTTTTGCGTCTTGATACCGGGTGCTTCCTCGTGAAGGGAGCTTACATTACACCAGTTATAGAGGTTAAAAAGATCAATTTGGAATTGCTGGCAATCTACAAGGGATCTAATTATCCGGAAAACCTTGAAATCATCAGCATACAGGAGACAAGAAGAGGAAATTACAGAGGGAAGATCATTGAAAAACAGTACAAACAGAGAGGTCCAAGAATTGACCCTCGAGGGATGCCAGATGTAGGATTGAATGGAAAGGAGATTATGCCATAGAGATTAACACGACATGAACGGGAGGATAGATACGATGAAATCCAAGAATGAAGGAAACCGGATATGCCAAGCAAAGCTAACTTTTGACAGAGGAGAGCATGGTTCACTTAGTCAAAAGCTTTGGAGAAGTCCGTGAATATTGCATCAACTTGAAGCTGTTTATCTAAAGCTCTTACAATATTATCTTCGAACTCAGTCAAGTTCGAGGAAGTTGAAAGTTGATCTTTTTGACCTCTATAGCTGATCTTTTTGACCTCTATAACTGATCTTTTTAACCTCTATAACTGGTGTAATGTAAACTCCCTTCGCATCAATGTTTCCAAATGTTTTAAAATGACTTTTACTTTGAAAATTGTTCGTTTAACTTTTAATTACACCCTATGTGATGTTGTTCTCTCCTCTGCAGGCTCATGTAAAAATCTTGGTGTAATATTTGACCCCAAGCTTAAATTCTATGTGCACATTTTTAGCACAATTACCAAGGCGTCAAAAGTTTCGGGTTTTATTATGCGGCATTTGCACAAGTTTGCAAATATTGCTACCTCTGTTCACTTGTTCACATGTCTTGTCCGCCCGCTTCTTGAGTACTTCTCAGTAGTGTGGTCTCCTAGACATTTATATTTTGTGAACTCACTAGAAGCTATTCAGCGTAAGTTTACCCTTATTATGTTCTTCAAATTCAACTTAGCTTATGAGTCTTAAGAGCGTCATCTATCCATACTTCGTCTCCCTTCTCTGTCATCCAGTCCAACCTTCTTAGATCAATGTTTCCTTTATAAGTTGTACCACAAATAAATTGCTTCCACTCTAAGCGAAGACTTGCACTACTGGCTGTATGCACGTCCTAGTCGATCTAATAACTTTCTCGAGGTTCCGTGCGCCCGGACAGATTTATATTTTCACTCAATTATGCCGCGTTTTGTTTTAATTATCTTTTTTCTGCTTGATTTTGTTGTATTAATCAGTCTTACTCTAAACTATATTTAATAGTCTAAGTCTATTTTGTAATTGGATTTCTGTCTGTTAAATAGATTTAAATAAATAAATAAATATGATGCTGGATGATCAGGTACCGCAATTCACACAATATCATTTTTCTTTTGGCTCCGCCTGAGCCAATTTGCACTCACTGGGAGCATGAACATCTTTGCATTTTACACATCTATATTTCATGGCGCAATTGGCAGCCGAATGCCCGAATCTTTGGCACCTAAATCACTGGTTGACCTTGCTTTTCTGCAGGCGTACTTTTCGTAGGACACTTGAACTGCTTTTGCTTTAAATTTGGACTAAGTAATAAGGCAGGTCTTTAACGGAAATAAATTCTATTTCTGATGCAACTTCTTGAAGCACCTGAAGGAGATCAGCTGCGTCCTCTCCGCAGTCCAGACCCTTCAATAAACAAGTCGCTTTGATGTATATAAAATGCGGAACATCTCCAGAATTCAACGCACTTTTTGCTGCCTGAAAATCAACCAATGACTGTTCTAATTGTGAGTTTATCTGCATTGACTCTCGCGATCTCAAAATCATTCAACTTATTCTCTGCTGCCAAAAGCCGAATCAAATCTTTGCCTGTTTGCCCAAATACATTGATTGGTGGGACTTTTTCTTTCTTTTGATTAACTTTGACGGATGGACCAGCAAACAAAACTTTTGGTTTTTTCTCCCTATTTTTAATTTTTAAATATTCGATAAATCCATTATCCGGCTGATAAATACAATGTTCAGAAGGTTTGTTACGCCCGCGCTGAAGACAGCCTCTTGATCAGGTTCTTGTTTCAGTTTCTTAGGTTTCTTGTCTTCGGTCGCTTTTGACTTTACTTCTTTTGTCTTTCTTGCTGGTTTCTTTTGCTTTGTTGAACGTCAATTTTCCAACTAGTTCTTCTAGTGATTGGATCCGAAGTCTTAGCTCTTCGTTTTCTCTCTCACCCTCCTCAGCTTTCTCGTCAGCTTTGATTAACTATTTTTATTATTATATTAAAATTCCCTTTATTTCACTAAATTTAATTAATTTTACTATAACAAATACGTATTTCGGGAACTACTTGTTCCCTTCTTCAGTGTTATTACTTAATTAATCTTCTATGCGCTTTTACAAAATTTATACATCGAAAACTTTTTTTTCTTATGACCTTTAAAGGGATAATTTCAGGCAATAAAACTAATTAGTTTCAGGTAATAAAACTAATTAGTTTGGAAGGTATATTTCCTAAGTCCGTATACATTCTACATTGTTCAGGTAGTTTGGAAATATTGATGCTTTCGCACGCGTCTAATTTAAATGGGGTTCTTAATCTTTTTATTACTTCTGCGTCCTGAATTGATAGTGGATGATCCTCTTCGATGATATGCCGTGCGAGCGTTGACCTGTTACCTATTGTTGCCCTTTTGTTCTTTTTCTGCCATTTTCCGCTTCTTTTTGGTGTTCTTTGAAGCAAGTTGTTACCAGTCTTTTTGTTTGCTAATATAAACTTTTGGGCGTTGGGAGCATGAGATTTTATACACTCCACTGCACTCTGGCTTCGTCATTTTGTCTTTTACTGATTTCAGTATATTCTTGAGCTGGATACGGCTGCTGGATGTTAATACGTCGAAACCCGCTATTTTCAAATATTGCATTTGATTAACTGCTTGATCTCGATGACTGATAAAATTTTCGGTTTTTCTTCGTTGTTATCGAATCTTGGTTTTAGCTTTTTTCGCCCGTCATCGTTGGCGATGGACCCGATCGTTCTGGTTGATAGCTGAAGCCATCGGGCTCCTCTATTTCCTTGCTTTTGCAGCAGGACTAGAGGAAATGTTAATAAACCGGGACTTCTCTTGAATGTATTTCCGCTTTTTGATACTCCTTCAGGAAAGAAATTTCAGGTATTCGATAAACGTTCAATAATTCGGGTGATGGTTTTCAATTAAAAATTAATTTCAACTGACTTTTGTGGAAAATTAATTAATGTTTAAAATTAATGACAGGAGCGATTAAAAACAGGTCTAAACGCAACGACTACTAGACGTAGAATTCATAATAAGAAGAATCTTTCAAATTCCTTGGTGTGTTTGAAACACTGACATTTATAGCGACTCCGAAATTGAGACTATAAAAACATACTTCCATTACCGTACACTACTCAAATAAAATCATGAGTTTCCCCCTATAGAAAAACCACGATAGTATAACAACACTCCGGTCAATCACTACCTAACACCAAAATTAATTATTTTCTGAAGTTGGGGAAATTTTCATTAAAATCGGCAATTGATTCAAAATATCTGCTCTTAACTCAGTTTATAACTACGCCACATACGTGACAATAGAAACTTTGCTAAGAGATCATTTAAAAATGTTACCTTCATTGAGTAATACGAGTAGGTATCGTAAAAGCTAAAAATAACAGGTTAGGATCTGGGAATAACTTGTGTTTTTCCATGAATTAAATGACAAAACAGATTTAACTGTGAAATTGGCATAATTTTCCGGGCATACTAAGCAGAGGACGGTAATAATTCTACAAACAAGTTGAAGTAGCAGGAGAGTGCTCCTGCCAGAATGGTTTTGTAAAACAATTACTAAATCAAACAATGTATTCTGCATATCAAAACTTGACTAATATATAGATTCGATAAATTGAGTTCGAAAAATTATTTTGGTTATTATGTTTTTAAACTCCCAACCATTTTGTTTCAAGTCTTTTGACCCCATCCCTTGATTAGTCATGATAACACATCAATATTGCAAACCATTTCTAAATTTTTTATCAAAATTCCTGCATATTTGTAATGTCTAGGCCCGTTGCAAACGTGTATCACGTGTTAATGTTGTTGGAATTGTTAAATATTCAATTGGCAGTAGCTTAGCTGTTTGTTGTTCAATTATTGTGAAATTTTCGGGACACATACAATTGCTTTCAAAAAACTCCCATCTTGATTTTATAGGCAAAAATGTAAAATTTATAAAATGTACTATTATTAACTAAGTTGGTCGAATTTCGACTTCTGAGGTATTTGTTACCCTTGTACTCTTAAAGTCGCACGTCTGTGATTTTTCGTACATTTCCTCTTCCCCTGTACCCCTGAAAGCAAAACTTGTTGGTTTAAGACCTGTTTTGAAAAGTTCTCATCAAGACGTTTCATTTGATACCCATATTGCCTACATGGGATGAACATTTTTTTTCGGGGGCCACTCCCCTATATGGAGAAACCCCTCTGAAGCACCTTATAAATTTCTTTTCGTGGTGAAACTTTGAAGCGAGCGTCACTTTGCACCTACACACGGACGGACTTGCAAAATCACTTAATATGTTGAGTTGAAGGTGAAATGGCATGGAACATATTATGCCTATAATCATGTCAATGATAATTTAGTTACCTTAATATTGAGTACTTTATACACAGCTAAATCTTACCGCAGATATCATATAATAGAACTCTGATATATGCTTTCATGCATTTCCACATTCTGAAACTGCATGTATATAACAGTTAACAGCAATATTTCTCTTTATTTTTCAGGTATATTCTTCAACGATGGCGAGGTTTGGAAAATTCAAAGAAGATTCATTCTTCGTTACCTCCGTGACTTTGGTTTTGGACGGCGTTTTCAGGAGCTTGAATGTTTTATTGATGAAGAACTACAAGAGCTTTTAGATATTCTTAAAAATGGACCAAAATATTCACATGAGAAGCAATTTTTCGAAGACAATAAAGCTCTCTGCCCCTATTTTTTGACTCCCGTTATGGTCAACTCCTTCCTAAAAGTTTTGTGCAATGAACGAATTCCGCGTAACGAGCAAGCTACTCTGGGAGAAATAGCAATCGCAACTGAAAAATTCCAACGCAATGCTGATGACTACGGAAGAATAATCAGTCTTTACCCGTGGCTTAGACATATTTTCCCAAACTTGACTGGCTTTAAGGTTATGTCCGAATCGAATGCTGTAATATATAGATTTATTAAATCAACAGTTGACAAACACATGAAAACATTTAATCGGGATCATATCAGAAATTTTATAGACATGTACATTGATGAGATGCTTCAAAGCCAGGAGAAGAATATTGATACTACATTTGAACGTAGGAGTCAAAATGGAATATTATTTAACAGGATCATCAATTTACTTTTTAAATTTCAGTTGACCAGTTCGTTCTTGGGATCACCGACTTTATATTTCCAGTCATTTCAGCGATATCTACCCAAATGTCATTTATGTTCCAATGGTTCCTTTTGAAGCCAGAAATTCAAAAAAGAATTCAAGCGGAAATTGACGACGTTATAGGAAAAGGACGATTACCTACTTTGGATGATAGGCAACATATGCATTATACGGAAGCAGCTATAAGAGAATGTTTACGGCTAGAAACTCTTGTTCCATCAAATATTCCTCACAGAGCATTGGTCGATACTGAGATACAAGGATACTTTATTCCTGCTGTAAGTAACTTTAAATTCTCCTTTTAGTGTGGAAATTTTTTATAGGCAATTTTTTTGCTGTGGCTTGGTAGTTTCCGCAACAATAAAAGTACATTTCATAAACAATCGTAGTAGATGATAAAGATTATGCATTGCTTCTTATGCTAAGATATATTTTGCTATACTTCAATGTTTAGTATTGGGTCTATAACTTAATTCGTGCGGTCTGCTAAGAGATGGCGTAACATGTATAATATTACATCGTTCCAATATTCCGAACCTGCCTTGGAAAGCTACTGTTATTGTGCGTCTTTTCAGTGTATGCCATTCATTTGAAGCGTAAACAACAATAATTTTTTTTCACTCAAATATGTCGAACTTTGTTACTGAAAAAGTTTTTTTGTGGGGAATTCTTCTTCATTACTTTAATATGAAGAAAATTGCTGCCGAAAGTCATCGTATTTTGGTGGAAGTTTATGGTGAACATGCTCTAGCTGAGCGAACCTACCAAAAGTGATTTGGACGGTTTAAAAGTGGTGATTTTACCTTGGAAGACGATGAACGTCCTGGGCAGTCAAAAAATTTTGAAGATGAAGAACTGGAAGCATTACTCGATGAAGATTGTTGAAAAATACAAGAAGAGCTCGCAAAATCTTTGGGTGTTACTCAAGCAGCCATTTCAAAACGTTTAAAAGTAGCTGGATATATTCGAAAGCAAGGAAATTGGTTTCCACATGAACTCAAGCCAAGAGACGTTGAAAGGCGGTTTCGCATGTCCGAAATGCTGCTGGAACGCAACAAAAGGAAGTCATTTTTGCATCGGATTGTAACTGTTGATGAAAAATGGATCCATTACGACAACCGCAAGCGCACAAAATCATATTTGAAATCCGGCCAACTAGCCAAATCAACGGCAAAGCCGAATATCCATGGCGCGAAGGTAATGCTCTGTATTTGGTGGGATCAGAAGGGTGTGCTGTATTATGAGCTGCTAAACCCAGGTAAAACCATCAATGGAGCACGCTACCGAACACAATTAAACCGTTTGAAGAGAGCAGTAGCCGAAAAATGCCCGGAACATGCGACCAGACACGAGGCAATAATTTTCCATCATGACAACGCTCGGCCCCACGTTGCTTTTCCGGTTAAGAACTATTTGGAAAACAGTGGATTAGAAGTTTTACCCTACCCGCTTTATAGCCCAGACCTTGCCCCTTCTGACTACTATTTATTCCAATCGATGCAGAACGCCCTCACTGGAATACGGTTCACATCAGAGCAGGATATCAAAAATTGGCTTGATTCATTCTTGGCTGCCAAGCCGGCGCAGTTCTTTTGGGATGGAATCCACAAATTGCCAGAACAATGGGAAAAAGTCATAGCTTCAGATGGGCAATACTTTGAATAATACTATTGTACAATGCTTTTCTTAAATGAACGTTCAAATTTGAAAAAAAACCGCACGAATTAAGTTATGGACCCAATACATAGAAAAAAATTTTCTTCGTTCTCACCAGTTTGCTCCTCGAATACTACTACTATTGCCAACCTTCACCCTAAACCCATTTTAGCCCTATTTACCTTGAATTGGCATGAACCACCCTAACCTACCCTACATACGAGTATTTCTATGGCAGAGCCTCATCTGTACTTTAAATTGGTGATCTTATAAATGCTAAAAATGTTTATACAAGGAGCGCTCCAACATAAACGAGGCTTTTGTCATAAAAACTTTTTTTGGTGGCGCTATCTATGAATGAGATAGTGCGTTGGAAAGTTACGTCCCTCCCGGACTTCCAATGAAATTTTGGTGACATTCGGTTCAGTGGAAGCGAAGTTGTTGCGTCTAAAGTGACAGTATGTTTATGTCATCGGTACAAAAATGAGCTTCGAACAAAGAGCTAATATCAAATTTTGTTTTAAAACCGGTAAAACCTTTACCGAAACAATTGAATTGATGGAAAAAGTTTTGGCGATGATTGGTGGTGGTTTACACGTTTCAGAGATGGTCGTGAGGACACAAATGACGATGAACATACTGGCCACCAAATATCAGTGATCACCGAAAACTCCATTGAATTGTGCGTGAATTTATCAAAAATGAGCCGAAATCGTCATTGAAATTCATGGAATTGGAGTTGAATATCTCCAAAACATCGATTTATCGCATTTTAACCGATTATTTGGGCTTACAAAAGGTATGTGCACGTTTTGTTCCCCACAGGTTAACTAATGACCAAAAATTGCTCAGAATTTAACATTCGAAAGATATCATTAAAGGGGCGAAAGACATCATTAAAGAGGCGAGAAAAGGCGATAACTTCCTTTACAACATTGTAACTGGTGATGAAACGTGGTGTTTCCAATATGAACCCAAAACCAAGCGTCAAAGTGCCGAATGTAAAGCCCCAGACGAGCCATCACCATAAACATCGCGTTTGGAGAAGTCAAAAATCAAGTCGATGCTCATTTGTTTTTACGATTCCAAGGTCGTGCCAACGGGCCAAACCGTCAATGCAATTTTCTATCTGTGCGTTTTGAAGCATTTTTTGCATCGCATTCGTCGAATCCGGCCTGAATACCGCGAAGGAGGAAGCTGGCGCTTATTGTATGATAATGCATCATCTCATCGATTCACTCTTGTGACTGATTTTTTGACTAGAAATCGCATTTTAACCATCAATCACTCACCGTATTCGCCTGATATGGCTCCCTGTGGCTTCTACCTATTCGGGAAATTTCATTTGGCCATGAAAGGAAAACGCTTTGCATCCGTAGAGGGCATCCAAAAGGCTTGTGTCGACAGCCTGAAGGAAATTCCGGTCAATGACCTGAAATACTCGTTCGAAAAGCTTTTGGATCGCGCAAAACAGTGTATCGAGACCAGATGAGATTATTTTGAATAAATAAACTCAAATTCATCAGAACGAATCTCCTGTCGTTTCTATTTTAGCTCAGTTTCGTTTATTTTGGAACGCACCTGGTAGTATACATATTCATTCTATTTGAAACTGGAGTAAAATTTTAAGAAATCGCTAGAATACATAACAGCATACGAATATATTTATGTTCTATCTCATTTTAGTTTTAACATTGCCTTCGAATATTGAATTAAACCAAAAATAAAAATTAAATTACATTGCTAAACTTTTTTTTAGAACACCATCGTTTTTGCCGGCCTATATGGATACCATCATGATAAAGATGTATGGGGTGATCCAGAAGATTTCCGCCCGGAAAGATTTTTAGACCACAAGGGCCACTTTTCTGTGAAAATGGATATTTCGCTACCATTCGGAGCAGGCAATTAATAAAATAGCTTTTACGTATTTGAATAAAATGCTGACTGTATCTTTACTTTGTTAGGTAAACGATTGTGTGCTGGAGAGACATTTGCAAGGAATATGCTTTTCCTTACGGTAACTGCATTGGCCCAAAACTTTTCTGTCGTGAAACAAGAAGGTGAAGACTTGCCTGACCTGAGTAAAAATATGTCTGGGCTTATTAGGACTCCACCTGACTATTGGGTTCAGCTAGAAAAGCGTTAATTTAATACTTACATAATATGTTTAGTTAAAATTAATTGAAGTGCTACGCAAGGGTTTAATGAATCAAACCTGCACAAATATATGCGCTCTTTTTTGCAAAGAGCTTATTCTGAATTATGAAGTCTAAAGTGAGTAGCGTATTTTACTCTTAAAAAGATTGATCGTTTAGAAAACCAATTAATTTTACGTGATGTATTTTATAATTAATCCAATAAAACCAAAAATTTTTAAGAAGTACCAAATATTGTATTTATTATTTAGCAATTGCATAGTATTGACATGTATTTCGGTGTATTGACAATTTGAAGAAATATCTTAATAAGGATACACCAACAAAAATAGGAATGCAACTTCAGAGCTCCTTTGAAAGGCTGAAATAAACTTCATCAGGTAGATTCCAAGTCAATATCTTCTTCTTCTTCTTAGCACTACAGCCCCTCTCGGGCCTTCGCTTCCTGCAAATAGCGTCTCCAGCTGTCTCGGTCCATTGACCGCGTCCTCCAATTTCGAAATCCGAGCAGCGATGAACTGTACTCATCGACCGAGTCAGACCAGCATTTTCTCGGTTTCCCCACTGGTCTCCGGGCTGCAGTTCTCCCATCGAATACCTTTTTGGGTATCCGTTGTTCGTCCATACGATTCATGTGGCCAACCCATTGCAGCTTCCGCAGTCTTATAATCGTTGAGACCTCAATATGCTTTGTTTTATTCACAGTAGATAATTTTTTGTTGTTGATTAATACAACGCACAAACTCTTTAGCACCTTGAAGCCCATTTTCCTTTTTTTCTGAGTTTCTTTTTAATTTTGTGATTTTTAAAGGCTGACATTGCATTATAAGGCATCAATAATGCAGGCTTTGGGTGTATTAGATATATATTATCGATTCTAGAGTGAAATTCTATCTTTAAAATCCCCAAGCTACATTATAGTCCCAGCCATGTTCGATGAGTAGATGTATAGGATGCGGACTAATGGATAGCTCATTTTGATTCGCTACTAAAACTAAATTTTGAGCTCATAGTTACGAAGAATGGATTTTTCTAAGAGTTGAAATATTGTACATGAATTTTTATCATTGGTGTTTGTTGATGGTATTCAAACTAAACTCTAAAACATACGTGTTCTGAAAAGCAATTCGATAATTTGAATGGAACTCTTAATCAAAGCTTTGTGGGATTTTTTCTAGTATAAAAGTCACCACTTATCATTTCCTGTATGAAAATATTTAGAAGTGTATACACTACATTAAAAATAGTGGATATTCTTTTTAACAAAAAAAGCTTCAACTGACTTCTATCAGTTACATGCTAATCGTTTGTTTCGCCTGTTTATCTTATATATCTAAATTTGCGGAGGTGGAAACATCCATAGGGAATTCTATTTGTTATGCTGCTCATCTGTAATCCAAGTTTAGATAAATATAATAATAATAATAATCCATCGCACAACAGTCCAAATCCGAACCTTTTTTGTGGTTGGATGGTGAATGTTATTTACGCACAGAGTGTGGAACTCCCATGCTCGCAAGCGACTGGACTACACACTAAACACCTCCCCTGTCAACCTAAGAACCTAGCCTGGAATCGTTTGACCCATTATTTCGGGCCAGGTCTCGTTTTTTTACGCCATGAGGCGCTTTCAAGCTGGAGGATCCCCAAAGACATATAAAGTAATGGACGCGAAATGAGCTTATTTTCATCCATACGTGAGTGAAATACTTTTAATACATACATGGCTTCCTCTCGCATGCGAATTGAAATCCCCTTGCCTTTCACGCCGCTAGAGAATCCACACATTCAAGTAGCTCTTTAGTTGCTCTCACGAAAATCCCACTCCTCTTACAACTTAACTCCCGAATCGTCAACAAAATATCAACCATCTGATTGAAAACATATGATTTGTGAAAATTCAACATGGATGGGAAACGTCTAATCAAGTTGAATTTGAAATTGTACACAAAACAATTTTTTAAGATAAACCGTGTTGAAACTAGTGCAAAAGCGTTGCAAATGTGATAATTAACCAAACTGAAAAGTTTGTTACCGATCGCGAGTGTTTTGTGTCCGAAAATGAAAAATGTAGTGACGCGTGTGAGGTTGTAAAAACAGCTCTAGGAAGCATGTCAGGGACGTATCCTTCGTAGGGCAAGTAATGTCGAATCTTTTATATCGTTTAAGTTAGAATACCTGCACGGGAAATTGATTTAGTTCAAGATGCAAAAATTAGTGGGAGACGTCACGTCAAATTTATTTGAAATTCGAATCAACAGCTAATAACGCGCCAACTTCACGCTACACGATAAAGTGCTTCAATTCTCTCGATGCATTTCGTATCCATTCTCTCTGAGATCTATGGGGATCCCTCTTCTAGCAGGAGGGGAGAGGGGGAGAGGAAGTACCGGACAAGCGATCCCCCTAGCCCTAACGCCCCTGACTGCTGTGAGTTCCTTTTATCTTTTAGGTCAGCCCGAACATAATGTGCTACCTGGTTCAATTTGTCAACCGATTCGAGCATTACCACGACTATACTATCCGGGATGACCTCTCCCCGAACCTTGGCGTTGAGATTTATTGTTAGGGTATCTCATTCCATGGCCGTAACTGAATTCCAGGTGATATGGTCAATATCACGCTCAACCATGTAATTATTACCCATCACAGCTGTGTGGGCTGATAGTCCGGCAGCACCATCAGAAGCTCAAACTCGATGCCGTCAACGAGTTTTAAACTTGAGAGCTACTGCGCAAGCGGAGTGTGCCCTAACCCACTGCTCCACATGGATAATTAGGTAAATATACGCATTTATAAATTACCCCAAAAAAATCTGTAGTTATACTATCTAAGCCATTATAACCACTACTAACATACTCGAAAAATTTAAGCTCACGGAACGATGAAACATTCAATCTCATTCTTGAAATATAAAGAAACTGTTGAAATATACCGTTAGATGGCAATTTGTACGGTTGGCTCATCATGGAATCCCCATGGCAGCTGGAAATTCTTTAAGAGTAGAAAGTTCCCATCCTCTGGCCCCCTTGGACTTAACCACGCAAATTTTTTAAAAAGGTAATGGCAGATCGCAACCTTCTTTTCTAAAAACACATATGTTAAAAGGTTTCCAAGCCTGTATTCACAACCACATACTAAAAATGCTACTCTACATCAATTATTTAGTTTGTTTTTACAATAATGGCCTGGAACTGAAGCTGTCTAATCTAAAAGTTATGATAAGACAAGAGAAGTTGGAGTGTTTGTCTGATCCCTTCTAAAACCAAGGATTCTATTGCATCTAACAGCAATTTCGACTCTTTTCCTGCGGCAATGGAAGTGTAGTGAAATGGAGTAGATAATATGTCTGTAAAGGACTGCAGCGATGGTCTGTTGCCTCAGCGGAAGCGAATGTTCAGATCTGCCGGGATCGGCCTTGTCTGGGGACGCGTGAATCCGCTGGCAGGCTAGCGTTGCGGTGTCGTGGCGCGGGTTCTTTCCCCCTAGCACAAGGACCCACTGCAAAAATATATCACATTGAAGATTTAGAAAGGGACAAATGCCGATCGATTGGTGTCGAGGCCGAGGTAACCTACTAAGGGTTGCTAAGTTTGTTCGAAAAACAAATTGTGCCGAGCAAAAACGGAGGGACTGTCGGAGACTTTGTCATTACCCGAAGATTCTTATGGGCCACAAATAAGAGAGGGGCATCCAGATGGAGGTGGTGCCCCCTCACACCCTCCCAACCGGATCAAGATCCAAACGTAGACGTGGCCATGTCTTTCCCATTTGAGTGAAAAAATCATACAAAATCACTTTGTATGACTCTTTCCCTCAAATGAGAAGCAAAAACGTAACCAATTTTTGCTATAGAGTTATGCAATGAAGTGGCATAACCCTATATCATAAAAAGGCACGCGAGCGGAAGGCCACTCTACCCGGCAGGAGCCCCTGTTAAGCAACAAAAAACGGAGGAGCGCGCCCGATGGCTAGCCCATATGAGCGGAGGAGCCTGCCATCGTTGCGGGTCCTATACTCGGTCAGGTATAACCGAATGAAAAGACCGAGTTTAAATGTTTAACAATTCATTGTATTTTAACTTATCTTTCCATCTTTATTTCTTGAATCCTTTTTAAAAAGTACTATTTCAACGGGACGTTACCAATATTTCCAACAGAAGGAATTTCCTCGAAATACAAAATATATTTTGAATTGGGATTGCTTAAAGCAAAACCAAATTTTTCAGCCTACAACGCGTAAATATCTAACCGAAACGTCGGATCGGAATTTTCGTGTTCGGTTGAAAAATAGAAATAATCATATTCTATATTTGTTTACGAAATGTTATCTTGTTTAACATATGGATATTACCTAGCACTTTAAGCGAGAAAAAAAACAATCCAGCAACTAGATATATGAAAAATTTGACCTCCCATCTATTTTTTCATTTTTTTGCATATTTTCTTCTTTTAATCCATACTTTCAAATGCGTAATGATAGATATAAATACGTATGAATATTTTTAAAAAATATATAACAAAAAGAAATGAAATGAATATCTACATGAAAAACCAAAAGGGTTCCCACCCCACATCCTCGCCAGGCGCCCGCTGATGATGTGGATGATGCCTCGCTGAAAATTCTTTAAAGTACGTGAATGGACAATTTTTTTTTCTTTTTTGCACTTAATTGAAATGGGGAGAAAAATTTCACATCACACTTTTGCACTGGATATAAATTTACTTTCCTAATCAGCTACAACTATAACATCAAATGGTTCCGTGTAGAGTTTTGATCTTGAGCTCCCAGCTCCGTGATCGGTTGTATCTATTGGGAAGAATCAACACGGTATAGTGACAAGTTCCACTTCAATGAGGCTATCACGTAGGCACAGTGGCTATACACTCCACTCTGCACAGTTCAGCCAGCAAGCTTGTGAGCACGTTTCGCGGCTAAAAGTCCAAGTCAACGACCGGCTCATAAATTACTGGTATCTTTAAATCCACTCAGCTACTCAAAATGCCGTGATAAATGCTTGCGGACTCGCTACCTCAACCGAAGATAATTTTTCGCTTTTCACTAGCCTGCTGAGTACGAGCTTTGTCGATTTTCCGTTTTCCCAACGCTGTGACTTGCTGAGTCGCTTATTGAAAAGTGCGAGTGGTTGCAGCGATTGCAGAAAAAATGATGACTTCAATCGCAGTTATGCGATTTCAATGCACTTTGTACGGAACTCTGCCCACTTCCGCGAAGAAATCGGCAATTTCCTCCCTTCGTCTGCTTACCAGGAGTCAGAGTCACCACACCTCTAACAGGTTGTTGTTTCGCATATTACATAAATAAATATCCCGTTGTAATGAAACTCTTTTGGGAATTCCACGAAACAAATCTTTTTCCGTGTTTACACAAACAACTCCGCTAAGTTGAGAGCGTTTTTTTCGGATTGATAAATAGAGCGAACGGATTCGCGAAAACTCAGATTCAAGTTACGATTCGAATTTGAAACCGTGCAAACTGCACCGTGATTAACTAAGTTGGCGCAAGAGTAAGAACACTCATTCCCTGTCGCCAATCGCGAGCTCTTCTCCCACTGTCCGAAAATTTGCACGGGACCACGACACACGTCCACTGCAGGAACTTCCGTCATTTGTAGGTCAATTCGAGCACACGAAAAGGTTAAATGTAATTCGAATTGCGATAGCCAATTTAAGCTTGCTTTTTTCTTTCCCGGCGCGGTTTCCGCGACATGCACCCTGCGTGGCATTCTGCAGAAGACTTCCCAGTTTACTCACCAAGTAACTTCGATTTGTTTTGTTAATTCACTGCACCGTGTTCACTCAACAAATTCCACAATTTCAATCAATGCTGACGGCACGTCACTTAACCTTCACACACTCGCGTAGACAGCGGTCGAGAAACGTTTGTCGGTTATTGGGTCGTGAAACCGTACGATTCACTGCACTGCAGTTGCCTTTATGGAACCTCAACTTTTAAATAATTCGGAAAAACTTCCCAACAAACATTGACTAAGACGCGATGTTAATAATTTCACACGGCGCCGATCCAAATCGCGACAAATCTTATCGTATTACAAAAGGGTCTTATTGAACAAAAATTCGCCGATTTATCTGTGGTTCTTCACGATCTCCCGTCGACTCTCTCTCTTCTCGCGTCGCGACGTGACCGCCATGAATGTGCATCACAGACTCCGAATCTTTGCTTTCTTTCCTTTTCTCCCCTGTCGCTACCGGTATAAATCCAATCAGCTGCCCACTCAGCCGAACTCAAATGCATTCCGTGATATAATACACCGTTGGGCTGCACTAAATCAGTAGTCCGATATCCTAAATTTTAATGAACATATTTAAATTTTTTCAAGAAATTTAATTAAGTAAAGAAAAATGAAAAAGATTCTAAGTAGTAATAAAAGTTATATCTCATAACGAGTATAATTAAGGGGGAACATTTAAATTTAATACAAAGGAAAATTCATGTAATTTTGTACATTTAATAATAAGAAGAAAAATTATTTTATAAATTACGATTACGATGGAAATTATTACATAGTTTTTCTAAATCTGCCACATAAAATTTTGAGTAGAGGATAGGAAGGTTTTCGAGCAGTTTGCTTGTGTGACTGCTCGATTTATACAGAAGTTAAAGAAGGCTAATGTGTCTCAGCCTTATCGTATGATATCTTATGATTGTACTCGTTGGATACTTTATCCATGATTTAATCAAGACTGAGGCCTAACTTGGTACCACTTGCGCATAACACTCTTTATTTTATCTATGTGTTTCAGCCTGCAGTATGGAATTTTCATACATTTATGGCAAATGCGATGGCTCTTCAACCAGGAACTTTACAGTTTCAAATGATTGGATTGGTAACCATAAAGTACTCTTGTATCTTGGTACATTGGTCCACACATCACTAGGAATCTTCGCCAAACACATAATTTATTGAATATGTTAGCACGTAGAGAACATGCTAAATATTATGATGGATGTCATTAACATAGCACTCTAACTCCCTGGCCTCCTACATGAACGAGGGCGATACGATAAGTACTTAGCTTCACCACCCGATGGGGCCACTTTTGCAAGAGAGATTCACTACCGTGAAGTACATTCCCGTCTACTTTCAAAGTTTCAGCCGAATTAGGCTTTTAGTTTTGTTTTGACCGCGTGCGGAAGCGGACGTGTTCGCTGGTTTTAGAAAAATGCAGCCAGAGCAATATCCGTTGGTGATTCGGTTCTTGTTTTTGGAAGGGAAACCACGCAGCAAAATCAAAGAGCGCTAGGATGCCGTGTACGGTGATTCTGCCCCTGTGATGGTGACCATAAAAAATTGGTTTAACGAGTTTCAACGTGGTCGTACGTCGATCTTTGATGAGCCACGCCCAAGTGCCTCGAAAACGGCTACCACGGAGGATACGTGACAAAAAACCAGGAGTTCGTATAGGCAGACACCCGATTGAAGGTACGCGAGATAGCTAAGGCAGTAGGCATCTCAAAAAACAGAAAAAGTCTAATACAGACCTCGAGAAAATGTATTTTTCAGATGGGCTAAAGAAGTTGGAGCATCGTTAGGTCAATTGCATCGAGCTAAGACGAGATTATGTTGAGAAATAAACAGCCACTACCCCGAAATTTTCATTTTTCTCTTGTAGGCTAAGTACTTATCGGACCACTATTATTTGTATATAATAATTATAATAATAATAATCACGCACTAGTCCAATTTGAACTTTGGCATTTAAATTTGTTAGGGAATCACATTTTATGACTGTAACGGTATGTGAGGTGATAAGGTCAGTATCACGATCATCCAAGTGATTATTACCAAAATTTTCAATTAGCTGGGTAGGCTGATAGTTCAACAGAAGTATCACAAGGACTACTATATATATATATATATATATATATATATATATATATATATATATATATATATATATATATATATATATATATATACTTATATATACATATATATACATATACATATGCATATATATATATATATATATATACATATATATATGTATATATATATATATATATATATATATATATATATATATATACATATATATATATATATATATATATATATATATATATATATATATATATATATATATTGTCGCGTGTTTTAGTTCGCGGCCAATAATTTTAATGTTCCGGGGAAGTGAAACCGCACTGTCTTTTAAAATTAAGTTTAAAGAGTTTATTAACTAAAAATGTACAATCATAAATTCATCTATTTCACAAAACCTAATTAAAATCTAACTTTCACTTGTCAATTAATTCCTCTTACAACTGTCTTCACTTCACAATCAATATCACTTTTTATTCGCACTCCACACTGCCGCAGTTTTTACTATCGCGGTTATAATGAATGCCCCCATTCATTCAGCTCGCCTTTATATAGGGTCTCTAGTCATTCAATCCATTTCTCGTACATTGCCGAAATACGTGGAATATTCGAGCAGCTTAATGAATGGGGCAATGACTCACTTTCGGATGTTGATCATGCTTGGTGGGATTTCGAGTACATTCGCTTGTTGATCATTACGTTCTTAATGCTTGTGAAAACAATTGCGACAGTAGCTCGCAAAATTATTTGTACACGTAACAATATATATATATATATATATATATATATATATATATATATATATATATATATATATATATATATATATATATATATAGATATATATATATATATATATATATATATATATATATATATATATATATATATATATATATATATATATATATATATTTATATGCATTACATCCATTAATATATCATTCATGGTCAGCAAAGCTTACAAAGAGTATGATAACAAATTTAAAGCTTTGTGAATGGAACTAAAATGACGAACATGTTAGCGGCGAAATTTGACAATCGACACCGCAACATAGAATAGGTACACATAGAGGTAAGCTTCGTATCGCAGCCAAATTCACCAAGCTGCTTCGCTTACTATCACTTGCTTTTTAGTTTTTCGTTCAGAATTAGTTTTTTATGAGAACATCCTGCCTGGCGTATTTCAAGGCCTCCGGGCCAGTTGAATGAATTGGTTCGAAAGTTTCCTACTATGACTATTCTGTGGACCAAAATTTCAAAAGGCTCTAACTTTTTACTCTCTGAAGATAAATTAGTAAAAATTTATACTTTTGAAGGAAATTTAGTCCACTACAACTTTGTTTCGGGTAAGTTAACTGTGAAATCTAAGGGTAAAGAACCAGAAGGGTAAGTTTGACGGAAAAAGCGTCGGTATAAAAGTGTGGTATTGTTTTAAATTTAGTAGGCTTTAAAATTGAACTCATATTTTCGGTGTGAGGTACCGTTTCCGAGATATGCCCCATAATTGAGAGGACTTTGTTGCTATTGAAATATACTGAATTACATATCATTTTTAAACAACTCTGCAACATATAGTTGCGTTAATATCAGCAGAATCCAAAATTTGGCGCATACCCCTCTCTAACATGAATCGATCGGCTATGCCAAGAAATCGACAGTGAAGTCCATACAGACCCCTATTAGGTAACTTATTTTGGCCTTTTATGTTTCACTGTCCAGTCAGTATTATTCTAAATAAAATTACTTGATTTCAACGCTTATATTTAAAAAAAAAGCCTCAACATCAACAACTGGCTCAATTTCCATTTAAGAAATTTGAAAATAAGGGGAATCATGAGTATTTCTTACAACATGCAACCATCTTCTATATGTAAATGTATATATATATATAAATTCAGCTCCCATTTTTAAAAGCATTTAAAGTATAGCTATTATAGAATCAATATGGAAGATATAAATAAAACACAAACTGTTTATCTTAAATGAGTAATATCTTTATTGATGTCATATCCCGCTCAACTTGAGCAATGATTTTGATAATGAACTTAAACTAACATTTTTTCTTACACATGTTCTCAATTATTTAAACTCTAAACAAAATTGGAAATCACTTTTTAAGTTTTTATAAGCCTTAATTCTACGAATAAGCGATGACAAATAAATATCATGAAATGATTTAGAACACTACATTACTACTCTATATTTACACGTGCAATTTGATCAAAAAACTATAATGGAACTATTTCAAAATAAAGTTTAAAGAAGTTTAATTTTAGAATTATACATTCAGTCTTTAGATGGCTCCGAAAAATCAAAACTTTTGTATTTTCTCAACAATGTACACATAGATTCGATATGATAGCAGTTATATTGCCATGAAAAGTATAAATGGAAGCTTGCCAAAGTCTTGCTGCCTTTTACATTCAAAGCTAATTTATCATTGCACCTGTAAATATATACATATTTGAACACAGCTCTACCAGAAACGGAAAAACATCCAAAACGGTTATTAAAGTATCACAAATTCTTCACTTTCGTCTTCATCGTCATCATCGTTATTGTACACTTGCTGTCGAATTTGGGCCAATTGATGATGAAGTGGTTTATAAACTGACTCGCAAACATCATCAGTATGATTGTCAGTATTTCGGCCCCGAGAAAAAATGAACATAGGATAGTTTAGCTCTTGAATTTGCGATGAAGGACTTCCACTTGGCAATCGTTCGCTTGATTGTGCACCTCTGATTGGATGTAAGTACTGAAAAAGTAAAATTATTATCGTAAAGGGTGTTTCATATAACACATAATTATAGCTAAATAGATAAGATGCACATTGTAAGAACAATAAGACAAATAAATAACATTTTCTCAAACTATATAACATAAAGACTAAACTTCTTTAGAAGAAAATAATATATATAAACTAAAATCTTTTCAGACGAAAATAATTTTAGAGTTTCGTCTTAATTTTTGAAGCGGAATTTCTTTGTCTAACGATTTAATTTGAACTAAATAGGTATGCACGTGGCTGGAGGCTTTTGGAAACATAAAGCCTTCGGACACCAGTGGATTATCTTTCAAGAGGCCAGATGGCCCCCTCTGATTTGTCGCAAGCCGTGAAGAACTGAATTCGAATATATTGTATTTACTGATGCCGCTAAACACAAGAAAGGCATATACGAGTATGCTCGAAATTCTTTCCGAGTTCTCTTTGGTTTCGCAACCTCGCAAATTAAGATGCGGATTGGGTGGGCCACCGATCTGACAATCTTAAAGACAGCTGTAAGAGCAAAGTCAAAGTCGTGGAATCCCAGCATTCAAGAGTTAAATGAAGCAAGAAGTCTAAGTAAGGCTTTCAAACCAGAATTTTATATGGGCACGGTGCATTAATGTAGAGAATAAGCCACTGCAGACAAAAACCAATAAGGAAACACTTCGCATTACAACTGGGGAAGCATTTTTTTGGCTCCATGAATGATGAATTGATGAAACTTACCTTACCTTGCAGGAAATAGTAATTAAGATAAAAAGTCTTATGTGCTATCTACAGGTATACTTTGGTCAAGTTGAAAAAATATCGATATATCTGCATTTCGTTTTTTTTTTCAAGTTCTAAGGCAACTATTAGATATATGTGGCTATAGAACTGGGTTTATTGTTGGTTAAAGTAAGGATATCTGTCCCTTAATTTACGTGGAAACCATTTTTGCGCACATATTTTTTTACACGAGAAGTTTACCTCAATTTACGATGCACTTTTTATGCGCGAAATTAATTACCGCGATGTCATTATGCGCTGAGAGATGATCGGGTGGGTGAATGAATTTCTTAGAAAGGCACCGATAATTTAGACTGAATAAAATATACAAATAAATTGAGTAGACAAGTATGCTTCCGTCAAAAAGGTTTTGTGCTTAACATATGAATAGCAGCTATCAATAATCAGCAAATTCAAGAAAATCTTTGATGATTTAATTTCTCATTCGATTTTAAGCGGCCTCTTTTTTGTGACATTATCTGCTGATAAATTTCTTTTCGCTTGTACATCTTGATGGTAGTACTGCTGTTTCGATACCTGACTTGGAAAATTCAAAGAAGTCCTTTCATTTGATGCTCCACAGGACTAGCTTTGGATCAAATTTGTTAAGAGTCCTCTCCCTATATAGCGAGGCCTCTTAAGAAACTTTAAATTGTTTATAAAATGTTCATAAACTTTCAAGAGGCTATCGCTCTACATAATCCTACCAAGTTTAGTGTTCATAGCTGCCAAAGGTTTGGAGATAAACTGCTGTGATACATAGACCGTCGGACGGACGGACAAGTGAATGATTGAAAAATTGATTAATAAGAGAAAACGCTGTGCATATTTCTAACATATGAAGAGAACAAGCTTAATCAACAAGCGAAATTGGCACTTATCTGAAACCATGCCCCGCAGAGGGAATGCCGGCCGACAGGAGTACTCTTGGAGGCTAGCATTCTTTAGGGAGCGCCGCCCCCTCGGGCCTGAGGATATGGAGGTCACCACGAGGCTCCTCCTGGGATGGCAGGTAACGACGCTGACTAAATCTGGACTACGCTTTGGACATCGAACTGGAATTGATGCTTTGGGCTGGCGGATATAATGGTTTGGATCTAGTTGCTTTGCACAGTAGCGCCGAGATGACAGTCGTGCGTGAACGGCTTTAATTCAACTATCATACTGTCTCCGTGCCGAGAAAACCTTGGCAGGTCTCGGAGTACGTTGGAAGTTCGCACCCTTGGATTGGTGGTGCAGGTTCGGTTGAGACGAACTCCCGATAAGGAATGGTCTGACTCTGAGCATTTGTCCCCATAAGGGCTTGTGCATACCCTCCCATGGCCTCCCTGCTCTGCAAAGATAACCTTGGGATCAAAAATGTGACTATACACACGATCGGAGATAGCGGCCCCGAGGGGGGCCCAATAAAACTGGAGCAACTAAAAACCATAAAAAAGATCAAAATATTTCAAAAAAAAGAAAGCAAAATAACAACAACGACGATGCAACCAGCGGCAACCACAACCAGCTTTTAAAGTTTCAGAAAATCTCGTGCGGCCTTTAAGGGACTACCTGAAGGACCGAAGCCTGCCTTACGACACAACACAGGGTCAACGAAGTGTTCATCTTGACGAAAAAGAGAATCCATAGAATAAGGATGATGATGAAGTACCTGGGGTTACTGATTAACTTGAAGATGAGTTTCTCTGAGCAAATTAGGGCAACGACTGAGAAGGGTCTTTCGGGGGGTATCAGCTCTGAGTCGACTTATGGCCAACGTAGTGGGACCCAACCCATCAAAAAGACGCCTCTTGATGAGTGCTGTAGTGAAGTACTACTGTACGGAGCAGAAATATGGGACGACGCTCTCAGTAAGGAGGCATATTGAAGACGCTTGGCACAGGTACAGTGAAGAGGAGCACTGGGGAATGCATCTTCGTATCCGACAGTCTCTGATTCAGCGGTGAGAGTTATTTCAGTCGTGAAACCTGTTGCGCTACTTGCTAGAGAGCGCCGCGCTTTTCACCAGCGTCGAAACAAGGACACGAGGGAGACGGTTGTCCGTACGGAGAGACAGCGCTCACTCAACGATAGGCGTCAGTCTTGAGTGAATTGTACGAAGGGAAGGTGGACTGCGCGCCTCATCTCGGATGTGAGACCGTGACTAAATCGAAGGCATGGTGAGACTGACTTCTATCTGACCCAGCTTTTGAGCGGGCATGGGTGTTTTCAGTCTTACCTACACAAGATTGGTAAGTCTCAGTTCCACGATTGTCGGTTTTGCCCAGTAGAGGAAGACAATACCCGTCACACATTTTTTGCGTGCACAGAATGGAATAGGCTACGAAGGGATGTCTACAGGGGGACGGGAGAGCTCACTCCCTGCTAGTATAGTCGCGGTGATGCTCGAATCGGTTGACAAATGGAACCAGGTGGCACGTTATGTTCGGGCAATCCTAAAGAAGGTTCAAATCTCGTTGGGAGCAACGTGATTTAGTTCAGGGGATTTTTCGGACAGACTACGAGTGTTCACTCAGTGATGATATGTACTGATTTAATCAGATCATATCATAGCTGAGCAAGCACACGGGAGCATGGTACTGACCAAACCAACTTCCGAAAAAAATCAATACGGTCATGAAAATTAGATACTCTAACTATCTCTAAACGAAGGCCCGAGAGGGGCTGTAGTGCTACAAAGAAGAAGAATCCTAAAGAATAAAAGGGACACAGCAGCCGGGGGCGTTGGGGTTGGGGGATTACTTGTCTGGCAATTCTTCTTCTCCTTTCCCCTCCCGCTAGAAGAAGGATCCCCAGTTTATAGCGCCTCAAGGCGAGATCTGGCCCGAAGTAATGTGTCAAACGATTCCAGACTGGGTTCTGTTTGACAGACCGGCTTTAATTTTCTTTCTATGATTTTGGGCAGCACTTTATAAGACGTGCCCAGTAGAGCGATGCCTCTATAATTTTCACACCTTCATTTGTCTGCCTGTTGTGTACAGGACTGTGGAGGATTTTCCACAAATCTCACTTCACTATACTTTAAATTGACACTTACCATAGACACTTAATTGTTTAATACGGTTGAAAGTAAAAAAATGTAATGTCTTGTCAAAAAAATAATATAAATTAAAAACAAAACTGATAAAAACAAATAAATCACGTTCAATTGCATTCAAGAAAAATGTAATTTCATTTTTCCATACATACCACTTAATATATAGCAAACCTGAAATAATTTAATACCTAATTGTAGTTAAAAGCAGAAGTGAATCGTTAGCGAATATCTAACAATTTATTCAGAGGAACAAAGGGAGGAAATCTTTAACGGATAGATTTTCTCTATGCTAGTCGTATCAAAACATGTTTCTTTTTAAAACAAATACACATATCAAAACATTGTAGTAATCGAGCAGTTGCACTATTAAACTGCTCGAAAACAACTACCTCAACCACAAATACACCAACACCAGCAAGCAGCTCAGCAGCAGTTACAACCATAGCAACTGAATCAACAACCATTCACTGGGTCCGGTGGTGCAAGTGGAGCGAGTGTGGCGCAATTTCTCCGCAAACAGCTGCAATGCATCATGCTATCCGAAACAATCAAAGCAAATGGAACCAAATAAACATAAATCGCACACAACAACAGCAACAGCTGGAGCAACAACACCAACAACAACAAATGATCTTCCAGAGGTGCTTTTAAATCGTACACAGAGAGCAACAGCTGAGCAACATACATGGCAGCCGCAAAAAAGATTGCGGTGGAAACCTATCTAAGCGGGAAAAAGAAAAAACGGTAAAAAATGAGAGGAAGGTTGAGGCGAGCAGCACGGAATGACAGAACCTACGTACATCTAGTTCGGGTCGCGCTATCTTTTGATTATTTGTTTTATTGATGTATTCAAAAAGAATTGCATCGCTCTTTGCTGTTTCGCAATTTGTCCCGTTTGGATTAAAACTAAAGTGCAAAACCTTTCGAAAGTGTACGCTTATGGAGAAACAAAGAGTTTACGACAGATAAGTTCTCGGGAAAAAAATAACAAAAAGTTCACGCGAGTGGAGCCGGTTCGCCCCTTTTCGTGAGTGGTGCAATACGTACGTGTTGTGTGCTGCAGGGTACTTAAAAATTCCAATTGAAAATATAAATAAGGAATAGTAAATTTCGCTAAAGCAAAGAGTGACATGTTTGTTCTGATAAATAAAATGGATTGCTAAATTGAACCGTCGGTCTTTCCATTACGTCGGATCTGACCGGGTATAGGACCCGGTACGGTGGAAGGCTTCCCCCACCAAAAATGAGCTAGCCATCGGGCACACTCTAAACTTCTTTTTGTTTCAGGGACTCTCGCAGGTTGAGTGGCCTCGAGCAAGGTGCCTTTTTATGGCATAGGGTTATGTGATTCGCTCACATAACTCTATGATATAAATTGATCATCGGTATATTTCTTTTCTGATGGGAGCATACAAGTTATGTTGTATGAGTTTTCCACTCAGAAGGGAAATATATGGCCACTGCAACATTTATGGGCGGGTGCGAGGGGGCACCACCACCATCCGGTTGTCCCACTCTTATTTGTGGCCATGAGAATCGTCGGGTAACGACGAGGTTTCTCGAAGTCCGTCTGTTTTCACTCGTTCAACTTGTTCTCTGAACAAGTCATTTTCCCTTTTGGTAGTTACCTACAATTTTTTTTCGACTTCGGTCGCCCGTTCTTTGAGACCCAAGAATTCGTGAATGCGAAATTCTTTTGTAGTGGGTCCTTGTGCTGGGGGAATGAACCCGCCCCACGACACCGCAATGCTAGCCTACCAGCGCATTCACGCTTCCCCAGCCAAGGGCATTCTCGGCGGATATCAACATCTTCCTTCGCCGAGGCAGCAGACCATCGCTGCGGTCCTTTACGGACATTTTGAGATCTACCATTCACTACAACATGTTTCTTTTTCAAAACAAATACTTTCAACTTTTATGATCAAACAAATCGCTTGGATTCGGCCAAGTAGTTTCCGCTCGCTGCCTTCTTTTAATCCGAATCTGGCCTCACATCATATTTGGGTTTCAATCTAGCTAGATATCTTCATTATTGTGAACTCCTTTTCAGTTTTATAAGAAAGCCCTATCGACAACGAGTTACCAATGTACCAGTCAGAATATCACCATGCAGCCAAAAACCACCACCACGATTAAATATCAGATTGCCTATTATAGGAGCGATGCGGGTCCAGGCTGGGTTCTCGTGTTGACAGGAGAGGTATTTAGTCGGTAGTCCAGTCGCTTGCAACTATGAGAGTTTCACACTCTGTGTGTAGTTTCACACTTCCCAACCACAAAAAAAGACCACGCTCTGCCGTGATAACATCGGCAACATCATCGCTCATGAAAACAGGATTAAAGAAAGATGAACATCATATTTCATGAACCTCCTTAATCCTCCGCACAGTTCCAGAACATCGAAGCCTATAGATATTTCCGGAGAGGTTCCAGTGGCCTCACCAACTCTGGATGAAGTTTGTTCTACCATCAAAGCCCAAAAGAATAATCATCCATAAAATCATCCAGCACGTTTGGCTGCAAGAGCATATGCCGAACGAGTGGAGCCATCAATTATATTCACTATCCACAAAAAAGGTGACAAGCTACAGTGCGAAAACTATAGAGCCATATCACTACTTTTTAGGGCGTACAAAATATTTTCAAAGATCTTAGAAAATAAAATCATATCATTCTGACAGTATTATTGGGGCGTATCAAGGTGGCTTCGGAGCAACTAGATCAGCGATAGACCAATTGTTTACTGTCAAGCAGGTACTTGAGAAATGCAGGGCGTTCAACCTAGACGTACACCAAATTTTCGTTGACTTTAAGCAAGCATACGACAATATTGACCGTAACGTATTGTACCAAATAATGCTTTGCTTGGTATCCCAGCCAAAATAGTTCGTCTTACCAAAATGGCAATGACTTCAACAACCTCCGCATCAAAAACCAACTCACCAAAGCCTTTAACACAAATATCGGACTAAAGCAGGGAGATGGGCTGGCTCCATTGCCCTATTGCCCCACAGCGAAGCAAAACTAGTAGGGCTACAAATCAATGAGAATAAAACAAAGCTCATGATACAGTCGAGGAAAAATACCTCAAGTGCCCAAGTTTTCACACTTAACGAATACAATATCGAATATGTCGGCGAATTTGTATATTTAAAGGCCATAATAACGAGAACCGGTAATGAAAGAGATGAAATACGTCCAAGAATACAGCTCGCAAATAACATTTTTTATTCAGTTTTGACGATCTTGAAAACCAGCTCCATACACACGAAAACAAGGCTCCAAGTATACAAATCGGTGATAAGACCTGTGCTATGCTATGGGTATGAACAAGTTTCAGTTTGAAGAATAACCTAACATTAAAATTAAATTTTGAAAAAGCAATCGAAAACCAATAACTTAAATAAAAAAAAAACAACATTGAAACGTATTACGGAAAAATGTAACACTATGATGCAATTTTCGAACTTATGCTTCTTTAATATTCTACTTACAGGTTGTACACTGACGATGAAATTCTCAAACTCTGCTCTTGTTTGACAATAAAATCCAATGCAACAGCTTGGATCCATTTTATTCACCTTCAGCTTACGTGGAGACTTACAGTGAAAAGTGTGTACAGGAAAATTTTCTTGGTTCACATCCACCATTTCTTGACAATAATGTGGATCTAGGTGGATTAACTTGTCCTCTGCAAATGTAAAACCAGTGGATAATTACAGAATTCAATTTGTAGTTGAATAAATGGCTTACCTTGGAACCCAACGAAAAATAAGGAATGTTTCGGCCGCCCCCCGATGATTCCGATGCAATATTCTGTGCTTAATAATGACTTCAAACTATTTGCGTAACTTAGATTAATATACTTGTCCGCTCCAAGTCTCACGGGCACAAGTATTATCAACGCTTTCCATCGCATTCCATGTGTGGATTGACCTTCTCCACTAGTGCTATGTTTAAATGTCTTTTGCCAAGGAGCAGGTGGTTTTTCTTCGACAAGACATTCGTCAATAATATCCTGAACATAAACTGAAATTTAAATATTCATCAATAAGTTGTACAATAAAATTGAAATTATAATTTTTCATTTCAATTAACTTTTAGTACTTGTAATAAAATTCATAGCTTTACTGATATAAAGAACTTGTAGTAGCATACATTTCAAAACAGGAAAGATGAGTTAGTGTAGGTTTAAAGTTTCGTAGCGGAGATGACCACTTTACAGAGAAAATGTTCTTGTTTAACAAGGTTCAACTTTTTTTTCACTATGAGTCAACGAATGAATAAAATTCGATTCCATAAACGCGCCTTCAAGGGATCGCATCGGAAAACAGACTAATCTTTTGATACATGGTAAGTCAGATCGCTATATAGACCAGGCGCACGAAGCCAACTAAACGAGGCATCAAAGTATAAACTTAACATTCTTGCTATACAAGAAGCCATATAGCACGGTAATGAAATTAATCACATGAGAACACACACGATATTTACGACCAGCAGCTGATCAGCTGATCACAAGGTGCACATGAGTGGAGAAGCTTTCATCTTAGTTAACTCGTTCAAACAGACTGTCACCCATTTCAAACTGATCAACGATCGGATCTGCGTAATTCTCATTTAGACGAAATTCTTCAACGTATAGCTATTCACATGTCATGCCCAACAAAAGACAAGGACGAAGGAATCAAGGACGAGTTCTACAACACTCTTGAACAAACTACCGCCACACTTACATCAAACGATATCAAATTGGTTCTGAGCGATTTCAGTGCCAAAATTGGTCGTGACAAAACCCCATAGAGGAATAAACTGAGCGACACAGTCTTCACGCAACTACCAATTAAAACGGGCAGAGGTTGATTGATTTTTTTCAGCCGAGGCCTCATTGTAAACTCTCCATGTTTCCTGCATCGAGGCATCCACAAGAAAGCAAAAGCATTTCTGGACAATCTACCACATTCTCATAGAAAAAAGGAGCTGCTGCTAGTGTTCTCGAAACTCGCTTAACCGTAATGCGATACATACTACCATCTATACGGGATACAATTCTGATGCCGCATTACCAGAAATTTAAAACACGACAACAATTTACACTATGCTAAGAGCTTTATAAATTAACCGATAGCTCGGTGTTGTCCATACACATGTCGTCATTACAAGATCATACAACAGCCTTGCAGGCTGCAGAAAATAGTAACGACATAGAAGCAATGAAGAAAGTAGTTAAGGGTTCGAAAGCTGACGTTGCAGAAAAGGCCCTGGAATATCAATCAAAAAACAGCGGAATAAGTGATTCAATGAAGAATGTATAGACGCCGTTTAAAAAAGAAACAACGCCTACAAAGACTATATCTGACGACTAATTCTGGCCAAAAACGAGATTTTATTCAGTTACGACGACAAGCCAAGAAACTGTGCCGAAGAAAAAGGGATGACGATCAATCGCAACGTCAAGGGAATCAATGAAAAAATTACATTGAATGAAACCAGATCTGGATATATTTCAATCAAAAAAATACGCCAAGGCCACAGACCCTGAACATGCAAAAATGCGCAAGGGACAATAATTGGCAACACAATCGATATTGTAATAGTTTCAGCAACTCTACACAGTATCCAGAAAAACAAAGGAAGCTGTCAACATCCCAAAAGCTCAACAAGATATCCGCGTCTCACCACCGTCAAAAGACGAAGTAAGCAGCCGTACGCGGCCTTAAAAAGAACAAAGTCTCGGAAGTCGATGCTATCCCCGCAGCGTTGCTACAGAAAGGAGGAACCCATCTACGCAAGCTTATATGGAAAACTACAGTCGAGCAGCTACCAGACAATTGGCAAAAAACTATGAAACTCAAAGAGGCCTCGGTCTTTTGTACACGTCCTATAAAGTGCTCCACAAAATAATCGAACGTAAGCTCCAGCTACATTACAAAAATATAATAGGTGAGTATCAAGGTGAGTATCAAGGTGAGTTTCGAAAAGGACGGTCTACAACTGGCCAAGTATTCTCCGTAAAGTAGGCGCTAGGAAAATACTGAGAATATATTAATGTACAACTGCTTTTCACTGATTTTAAACATGCATACGACAGCATCAACAGAAATGCATTTTTCAAAATAATGCTTGAATTTAATCTCCCAACTACTCGTACGCTGGTCCGCATGAATAAGACTACAATGGCGAACGCGGAGTGTCGGGTCAAATACAAAGGGGATCTAACAGAAAGCTTCAAGATGGGATCTAGCCTTAAACAAGGAGATGGGCTAACCCCAATGCTTTTTAATATTGCTCTAGAGAATATAGTCAGAGAGAAATCAGCATTAAGTTTGCTACTATTCAAGTCTACATAACTCGCTGCGTTTGCTGTAGACGTCAACATCATGGCTCGATCAATTTTAGATGCTACAGAAGCCCTTTTTAGCCTAGAATTAGAACCAAAACAAAATAGATTTGAATGTGAATGAAACAAAACTCATTCATGGCCCAAACAAAAAAAATACATCGATTCGATAAAACTTGACCTTAGGTGACTATAACCTTGAACATGTGGATAACTTCAAGTACTTAAGAGTCCACGTTGACCAAAAGGGTAGCGAAAGGATGAGATTTGGCAAAGAATAAACTCTGGGTATAATGCTTACTTTTCAGTACTCCCCATACTAAGATCCAGAGATTTCTACAGGAAAAATAAGCTTCGCCTATATGTATCACCATCAAATCTTTGTTAATATATGGTTTTGAAGCCTGAACTCTAACGAGCAATTCTGAAAAGGCTCTCGACGCGTTCGAACGCAAATTGCTTAGAATAATCTTCGGCCCAACGAAGCAAGGCACAGACTGGAGACCATTACAAAGATGAGATGTGTCCGCATGCGTGCAGCTACGCAAAGTGCAATGAATGGGCCAAGGACAAGAATGGTGGAGTATCGGCTACCCAGTAAAACATTATAGAGTAAGGCATAAAGAAGGGTTCAGTTGGAAACCCCAGGAACCGATGGGGTACTCGACTGAGGCTGACAGCCGTGCGATGCTAGGCATAGCAAACTAGCGAACGAGGTCGCAGAGCCGCAACGATTGGTGGACTACAATACTGGAGGCCAAGGCTCGAAACGGACCGTCGCGCCATAGGGAACAGATAAGATATTGGAATTATCGATGGGTTAGGATAAATTTCTACATTACGTTGGACCAGTAAAAACCCTTCAGATAGAACCGTAATCCTGTTCATTCAATTCATTGATCAATCTGATTTTATTAAAAGTAAGCGAAACCTAGAACAATGATTTTTATCACAAACCTATCAAATAAATTTTCCAATATAGATAACTTAGCATTTCTGTGCTATCGTTAGATTACCGGTATATTTTGTTGCAAAGCAATTTTGCTTTTTATCGGTTTAAACAAAAAAAGACATATTGCACATCCAATTTTATCTTTTATTTTATTTTTTTTATTTTTGTTTTCTATATTGATATCAGATATGTGATGATTTATTTTCAAAACCACCTGGTATCTGACGTAATCTGCGATAATAATTGATGGCACTTTGAGATAAGTTGCTAGTATAAATACCGAAATAATCATATCACTTTTACAAGAAAGAAAATAAACTAACTATAATTTTATCTGTACAAAAACAGAAAAACAACGGAAGAAACTATTCAAAGAAATAAAAACGTATTGGGTTGTTCGATAATTAATGTCTTTTTTTTCATGTTTTTCAAAATAATTTTATTTATATTAGCAACAAACATTAATCAATGATATATTGACCGTTCTGTTGGATGACCTTATGCGATCTTTCGGTAAGTTGAAAAATTCAACGTTCGAAGAAGCCTTGGTGAACGGCGTGAACTGGTCCAACTCATTTTTAATAGCCTGATCGGAATCTAACGTTTACCATTCAAATGGTTTTTAAGGGGGCGAAACCAATGATGGTCTAATGGTGCTAAATCAGGGTTATAGGGTGGATGTGGCATCAGTTCCCAATTGAGCTCGGTTAATTTTTGACGGGTTATCATAGAGGTGTGGTGCCTGACATTAATATGATGGAAGATCACGCCTTTGCGATTGGCCAGTTCAGGGTGATTTTTCTTGATTTCTTCATTCAATTTCGACAGTTGACGACAGTAGACACTCGATTCAATAGTTTAGTTTCTTGCAAGCAGCTCAAAGTAGACTATACCTTTGTAATCCCACTCTACAGAAAGCATAATCTTCTTTTGATGAATATTGGCTTTAGATGTCGACTGTGGGGGCTCATCTTGCTTGGTCCATGATCGTTTTCGGACTACGTTATCGTAAACGATCCATCTATTAACATCCGTTATGATTCTTTTTAGAAATGGGTCGTTTTGGTTACGATTAAGCAGAGTCGCATATGTTAATGCGTTTGGTGAGGTGGATTTCCTTTAATTCGTGAGGAACCCAAACATCCAGTTTGTTTACGTAACCAACCTGTTGTAAGTGGAAGTAAACGGTTGAATTCGCTATGTCGAGCTTCGCTGCTATCTCTCGAGTTGTCATACGTCGGTTAGTTTCGATTAAAGACTTTATTTTCTCGTCATCAGTAGTGCCGATCAGTTTGTGGTGCATCTTGGGCATTAAAATTTCCGGAACGCAATCGAGCAAACCAATGCTGACACTGACGTTCAGTAAGGCAGTCCTCACAATAAACTTCACACTATTTCTTTCCAGCTTGCTTCGTATTTATGCCCTTTCGGAAGTAAAACAATAAAATATGCCGATAATGCTCTCTTTGATTGTCCATTTTTAAGTTCATTTTTAACAAACTTGTTGTTTTCTAATGACCCTCGGTGTTTGACTGATGATAGTTTAAATATTAATCTTTAAAATAGTATATAATGATATAAGCCACGCATTCACTACTACATGAAATATGCAGTTCACGTCATCTATGAGGAAAAAAACGACGTGGATTATCGAACAACCCAATACTTATATTTTCACTTTAGAAAAATGTACCCAATACTTGTATTTTAACTTAAGAAAAATGTGTTCGTTTTAAGTTATAGCCATCAGAACAACAGATATACGAATGTGATTATGGTTTGTGCGGAAATGACAATCATTTGTACGCTAATAGTGAAATCACTTTACTGTATTACAGGCTTCTTTCTTTCCTGTTGTACAAATAATAAACGGAGAGTTTGAAAATTACTTTAGAAGTACTCGGTTAACATTTCACGAGATGTCGTCAAATACAAGCAAGTTTCGGGAATATAAACTCGATGTGTACAGGCTTTTTGCAATATCAGCCATTTACACAGCAAAGTTTTGCCCATATAAATTTCTATTTAAAGCGAACGGCAATCTCAACCATTTGCCAATCTAACTTGACTTAAAACCGGGGCCTTCTGCCAACCTAATTTAAAATTGCTCGCCAGGACGAGTCCTTGCAAAGGTAGAAGACGTTCTAAATTTGGCAGTACTTTTTATACACTAGTACAGAAGTGTACATGTAATATAAACCATTGCGAATGTTCGAAGCATAGGGCCCAGACGGAATTTAGGAATTATTTTTGATCGAGTAGCACTTGAGGCCCGTCTTAGAATCGGTATGCGGTTTTTGTTTGCCGAGCAACGTTACATAGTACCAACTCAAAGCTTTTTAAGTTTTGTGCTACTTACAAAATCTGGTTGAAGTCCGCTTTGTGTGTCAATCCGTTCGTCTGTGTGATACAGCAATTTTTTTAGAAACTATTACAGCTACAAACACCAAACTTGGTAGGTAAATAAGAAGTGATAACCTCTTGAAAGTCAGAATATTACACAAATTTTCAAAGAGTTTTAAGGGGGCCCCATATCAGAAGGAGACCCTTTTCACCGAAGATAGATGGGTGGGATGTCGAAGGTTGTGATGAGAGTTTTCCAAAAAAGGTCTTTAAACGGAGTTACCAGCTTCGTGGGGTACAAGGGGAGGGGATATGTACGAAATACAGCGACACATTTGATACGAAAAATCTGAAAAATAAATCATGAAGGTAGGTTTTTATCAGTACAGAAACAACATATGCCTTAAAAGTCAAAATATTTAAATAGTCTTATAGAAAGTACTTATACTCTTTAAAAAATCAAATAGTATGTAGGGAAGTTATAGCGATTCGAACCTATCTAATTATAACAAAAAAATATATGGTGTTGCTATTCGATAGACTTTCCATCGAATCAGACACTACAGTTTTGATTTGATCTTCTTAAAAGTCTCAGGTAAGATGAATAACATGCATACCTTTGCGAATTCATGTCAGTGATTATTCTAATATTACAAATAAAATAGCGGCCGATGAAAACGGAGGAATAATGAGTTTTTTTTTAATCTCATTGAAATATTTCTTGAATTTATTGATTGTGGGTGTCTGCGTATAGTAGGTTGAGTGCAAACTCTTCTAACTGAAGCATACTTCTGTCTACCCGACTTATTTTCTCTTCCTTCTTATATAAAAGGCATTGAGAAGAAGCGGCCAGATATTAAACGATTTTGTTTTGTGTTTGGGAGGTGAATGTCATTTACGCACAGAGTGTGGGACTCCCATGCGACTGGACTACCCACTAAACACCTTCTCTGTCAGCCTGAGAACCCAGCTTGGAACCGTTTGACACATTACTTCGGGCCAGGTCTCCTGTTTTTACGCCGTGAGGTGCCTTCAAGCTGGGGGATCCCTTTCCTAACGGGAGGGGAGAGGGGAAGAGGAAGTGCCAGACAAGCGATCCCCCAGCCCCAACGCCCCGGCTGCTGTGAGTCCCTTTTATATTTTAGGACTGCCCGAGCATAATGTGCCACCTGGTTCCATTTGTCAACCGATTCGAGCATCAGCCCAACTATATTATCCGGGGTGAGCTCTCCCGTCTCCCTGTAGAGGACTTCGCAGCCTGACCCATTTTGTGCCCGTAAAAAATGTGTTGCAGGCATTGTTCTCCTATCCTGGGCAAAACCGACAATCGGGGGACCGTGACTTAACAATCTTATGCAGGTAAGACTGAAAACACAAATTTCCGCTCAAAAGCTGGGTCAGGTAGATTTAGCCATGGTCTCACATCCGGTATGAAGCGCGCAGTACACCTTCCCTTCGTGCAATTCACTCAAGACTGATGCCAATCGTTGAGCGAGCGCTGTCTCTCCTCGCGAACAACCATCTCCTTCGCATCCTTGTTTCGGCTTAGGTAAATAGCGCGGCGCTCTCTAGCAAGGAGGGCAACAGGTATCACGCCTGCGATAACTCTCACCACCGAATCAGAGACTGTCGGATACGAAGATGCAATCCTCAGTGCTCCTCTTCTCTGTGTCTGTGCCAAACGTTTTCGGTATACCTCCTTGCTGAGAGCGTCGCCCCATACTTCTGCTTCGTACAATAGCGCTGAGGTTACAGCACTCATCAAGAGGCATCTTCTTGATGGGCTGGGTCCCCCTACGTTGGCCATAAGTCGATATTCCCGAAGCAGCCTTTTCAGCCATTGCCCTGAATTGCTCAGAGAAACTCATCTTCGAGTCGATCAGTAGCCCCAGGTACTTCTCCAATGGCTTCGATTTGATTCGAATGTCTCCAATACTGATCATCCTTACTTTTCTTCTTATTCTTCTTTGCACTACAGCCCCTCTCGCGCCTTCGCTTCCTGCAAACAGCGCCTCCAACTGCCTCGGTCCATTGACCACGTCCTCCAATTTCGAAATCCAAGCAGCGATGGATGAACTGTCTTCGTCGACCGAGTCAGACCAGCGTTTCCTCGGTTTCCCCACTGGTCTCCGGCTTTCAGTTCTCCGAACGAATACATTTCTGGGTACCCGTTGTTCGTCCATACGATTCATGTGGCCAGCCCATTGCAGCTTCCGCAGTCTTACAATTGTTGAGACCTTCGGCTCGATAAAAAATTTCATACAGCTCATTGTTGTATCGAATTCGCCATTGGTCCCCGTCCAGGCTCGCTCCAATTATTCGCCTCAGGACCCGTCGTTCAAAGGCGTTCAATATATTTGCGGATGCTTGGGTTAGGATCCATGTTTCACACCCATAGCATAACACAGGTCTTATCACCGATTTTTATACTTGGAGCTTTGTTTTCCTGTGTATGCAGCTGGGTCTTCAAGATCGTCAATACTGAATAAAATATTTTATCTGCGAGCTGTATTCTTCTGCGTATTTTGTCTCTTTCATTGCCCGTTTTCGTTATTTTGGCGCATAAATACACATACTCTAGGGATTCTCTTTTTTGTCAAGATCAGAGCATATAAACTAACAAGCAACTGCACCAGCTGTTTTTCCGATTAGAAAGGGACGTAAAATAACATAAGAGACATTATTTTGCATTTCTTTCTTTCCTTTCTAACAATTTGAGAGGAAAATAAATTTTACTCAATACATACACAAAACGATTTCTAATTTTACGCAATACATACACAAATCGGTTTTTACGTTAACTACCGTTAGATGCGAAATTTGTTCTATGTGAAATTGCTTGTTAGTAGATATGCTCTGGTCAAGATGACCACTTCGATTTTCTACGGTGCTAAACTGAACTCACGAGCAATCATCCAGGCCCTCACTCGGCGCATTAGCATACCTAGCCTAATTTGTGCCTGTGCAATGGTGCGCCCAGCGACCACAGCCGCAACATCATCCGGAAAGCCGATCAAGCGCGACTCATCTGGCATCTCGAGTCTCAGTAGCCCGTCGTAAGACACGTTCCACAGGTCCGAACCAAGGACAGATCCCTGGGCAACACCCGATGTAATTTCCATCCTTCGTTGGCCCTGTGTCGTATGGTAGAGCAGGCTTTGGTCTTTTAGGTAGTTCATCAAAAGCCGCATTAGAATATCCACCCATCTAGCGGAGTTGAAGGCGTTCCTGATGTCGAGTGTCACCAACAGGACGATCCGTCGCTTGGTGCGACTATATGCCTCCGCCTTTTGGACCGCGTTCACCACCTCTGCAATCGCATCAATGGTAGAATGTCCTGCTCTAAAGCCGTACTGCCGAGGAGACAGGTCCCCAGCAGCACGAATCGCGTCAGTGAGTCTTCCCTTGATGAGTTTCTCTAGCACTTTCCCAGCCGTATCTAGCATGCATAACGGGCGGTATGCAGACGGCAAGTCGGGAATACCCTTCCCCTTGCTGATCAGCACGAGCCTCGCCACCTTCCATCGTACCGGGAAAACCCCGTCTCGTAGGCAAGCGTTGAATGTGCTGAGCAGCAAGTCAGGACATTGATGATAGACAAGCTGCAACACCTCAGCTGGAACACCATCTGGACCTGGAGCCTTCCTCGCTTTCAACGAAAGGACTGCCTCTTCCAGTTCCGGCTGTGTGAAGAGTGGACACTCGATTGCTGCGTCAACACGGACGGGATGGGCGGGGAAGAGTGCCCGCACTATCTCGTCCATCTTTTTCGCATTATGTATACAAGGTTTCCGTAGGGCACCAAGCTTCCGCATAACTAGCTTGTAGCCAAGGCCCCACAGATCCTTGTTCACATTATCCACTAGATCTTGCCAGCAGCGAGCCTTGCTGTTGGTGATCAATTTGCGACGGTGACTTATATGCTGTTACGCGGTTGCTTGCCTCGTCACGGTTCCATGCCCGTTGAGCCACACGCCGAAGCTTGTTACACTTCCTTCGTTTTTCAGCGATTACAGTTGACCACCAGTACACTGGGGAATTGCTATGCCGGGGTTTTTGATGGGGCATAGAAACTTTGCAAGCAATCGTGATGATGCTCATCGTTGAGTTCATCACGTCTTGAGCTGCCAGTTCTTCCGTCCCCTCCGGATCTCCCTGCAGCGGTGCGCCAGCTGAACCTCGACGAACCTATCGACGTCCATCCTTCCGATGTTCCATCCAATTGTAGAAAGCCGAGAGCATGGACGTCGGGAGCCAACTCACTGATCTCAAGCAGAATGCGTAGTCCTTTAACACTCTCCAGTTGTGTATCCTCCGTACTAAGGACTCCGAGGCGAATGTCACGTCCGATATGGTTCCTTCACAGCCAATACGGCGGAAAGTCGGCGTATCGCCGGTGTTTAGTAAGACGAGCGCCGTCCTGGCCGCCATTTCTAGGATTCGTTTTTCCCGCGGATCTGCTTGAGGTATGCCCCATTCGATTGCTTTCGCGTTGAAGCCTCTCCCAACGAGCACGTTCCCGTCTGCGTTCGAGACAGCGCCCTCCAAAGCCTGAAGCTTGGCTTGGGAAGATGATATCGATTCGTTCGGCGTTAGGTATACACTAAAGAAGATGGACCCTGAGTACCGAACCCACACGAAACTATCCCCACGTCCACAGCTCTCCGCCTCGAAATCACTATTTCGAACCCAGATGGCGGCAGTACCAGTTTCATCAGGATACTATGATGCTGAACTTTTATCATGATGTTGCTCACTCAGCAGCAAAAAGTCGGCTTTCATGTCCCTCGCAAACTGCTCAAGCAGATTTTCGGCGGTTGAACTGCGGTGTAGGTTTAGCTGCAGGATGTGGGTCATCGAAGTTCTGATTTTGGCTTCCTGGAAAACCCGGCATTTTCCTGATCCCAAGACGTTTGGACACGGGTCTTGGATCAGCATCCTTGCAAAGAATACAGTGTGCCTCCTTCGTATACTCTTTTCTTTTATGCCCCATTTCACCGCAATTTGTAATATAGGGAGCCCCTATCGGGTCCTTTGCATACTTGTGCGGTGTGACCATTGCCAAGGCATTTGAAACATTGAAGAGGCGTTGCTCTTCGTCGTATCCTACAGACAACCCACCCTATTCGTACTTTGCCCATATTCAGAAATTGTTCGGCGTCCTTTTCGGTCGTCAATTATGGCCATGCGTTGTCCCCTATGGTTTTCTGGTGTCAGCCTCGCTTTGATCCTGCCCACGATACGGAACTCCCTTTTGATGAGCTCCTCCACCTCGGCCAGATCCGTGACGCAGTCAATGTCTCTTATTTCGATCGTTGCCTACTCGGCTCGAGCGAGGCTATAGCTGCGCTTTTGCCGAGAACTTTCTTTACTGCGTCGCAGAATGCTTCCCTATTCTCGATCTCTGCTCCAAATTCGACTGGCCCGACCGCGTTGGTCGTACTGCTTTAATGGCAGTGTTAGTGTCTTCGGGCCTTACGTTTCTCCTGATGCCCCGCAGCACATTGGACGATTGCTGCTTATAGAATGTACAATATCTTTTTTAATGCATTCACTGCAAAGCCAATTTAGAGTGTTTAGCCTTGAACGCCAAGAACAAATTTTAATGTTGCAATACTACCTCGGAAGGGCATTTGTAGTTAATTGAACTTGAAAAAATACTACGATCGAACTTTAAGCTGGTGTCACTGAATTAAGTACATTAAACTTCCTGGTGTGGGAAAACATTATAGGAAAGAAAAACACACTACGAGATATCTCGTAACTTGGGCAATTTTGGAAAAGGCGCTAACTATGAGATATCTCCTAGTCGGCATTGAATGCTTTAAGAAACACATTACTCTAATTTGTAGATATCTACTTCAACTTAGTGTTCGCATAGTATCAGCACATTACTGCAAATAGACCCGAACCAGGGGAGGGTTCATAGAACTCCATCAACAACGAATTCATTGACCCAAGTCCTAATTTATCCATTCAGCGACCAACTCGGGCCAAAGAAGAGCAATATAAAACCCTTTGACGTCAAGCTAAAAATACGACGAAGAAACAAACGGCTGACCATCAACACCAATTTCCAAAAGCTAAACGAAAACATGAACCTACATTAAGTCTCTATCAAACAACTAAGAGACGGCTTCAATCCACAAACAAGTCTTTGCAAAATTGTACAAGGAGCAATCATAGGCGACCCATTCGATATTATAAACAGATGGCTGCAATATTTCCCGAAGCTATTCACAGTGTCCCCAACAACGACTGAAGCTGTGAGCATTCCAGAAGCAGGACAAGAGGTCGCAGTCTCGCCACCAACCAGAAACGAAATACAGGTAGCAGTACGGGATCTCAGAAAAAAGAAGGCTCCTGGAATAGATGGAATACCAGCAGAGATGTTCCAGAGCGGGGGACCCCATCCAAACAACCTTCTTCATCGGCTAATATCAGAATATGGTCAGAAGGGCAGTTATCAGCGTACTGGCGAAAAAGTATAATATATTCTGTACACAAAAACGGAAACAAATTAAGGTATGAAAATTATAGAGGCATGGCTCTGCTGTGTACATCTTATAAACTGCTCTCTAAAATCATAGAAAGAAAACTAAAACCGTACTATGAAAGTATTATAGGAGAGTATCAGGAAGGCTTTCGAAATGGACGGTCTAGAATATACCAAATATTTTCAGTAAAGCAGCTGCTCGAAAGGTCCTGGGAATATAGCATCGATGTGCACCAACTCTTTGTTGATTTCAAGCAAGCATACGACAATGTCGAAAGAAATGTACTTTACAAAATAATGCTTGAGTTTGGCGTCCCAACAAAACTATAAAACTAGTCCGCATGACCAAGGTCACGATGCTAACCACAGAGTCCCAAGTCAAGGTAAAAGGTGTACTAACGGAGAGCTCTATAATGGGATCAGACTTAAAATAATGGGATGGACTTGCCGCAATGCTCTTTAATATTGCGCTGGCACACGTCATCAGTGAGACAGCAGCTGAAACCTCGGATACACTAATGTTCAAGTCCATACAATTAGTAGCATATACTGATGACGTCAATATTATGGCACGTTTAATCTTAGATGCCAAAGGAGCATTTCTGAGTCTAGAATCTGAAGCGAACCGAATTAGCCTACGAGTTAATGAAACGAAAACTAAATTCATGACTCAAACGAGGAAGAAAATTTCAGTTTGACAAAACCTGACCATAGGCGACTACAACCATGAACGTGTGGATAATTTTGTGCATCTTGGAGCCACCCTGAATAGAAGTGGCGCCGAAAAGGACGAGATTGGACGCCGCATAGACGCCGCAAATAAAGCACGTTACTCCGTACTTCCCATTCCAAGGTCCAGAGTTGTGCGCAGGCAAAATAAGCTCCGCATTTATACAATACTAGTTAAACCTGTGCTGCTATACGGAAGTGAAACATGGACCCTGACGAGCGAATCCAAAAAGGTAGTGGACATATTGAACGCAAAATGCTCCGGAAAATTTACGGCCAAGTGAAACAAGGAACAGAGTGGAGACTTCGTTACAACGATGGGTTGTATGAACTATTTGACGATCCACCTGTTTCCTCTTGCGTAAAGTTACGTAAACTGCAATGGCCCGGCCATGCAGAACGAATTGAAGAAAATCTACTACCCAAAAGAAAATTATAGGGTAGAGCACAAGGTAGACGTCCCACGGGAAGACTGAGGACTCTGTGGGAAGATAAGATAGAGGCTGACAGTAGATCCTTGTTGGGAGTAAACAACTGGCGGACAAAGTGGCGAAACCGTGATAATTGGAGGAGATTAATCCTAGAGGCCAAGGCCTGGCTTGGGCTGTCGCGCCAAAGGTGATAATGATGAAGTGCTAATTTGAAGTAATGTTATTTTGGCAATTTTTTTTTAATTTATGATCAATAAATGCATTTTTTTCAATACACTTAGGAAAGAGCTGTAGACCACGACCGAGGGATAAGGAATCCTAAGTTTGGAATATATAATTTTCGCACCAGTTTTCCATTCGCACTAAAAGGCGATTTCCAGCAGTTATATCAAAAGAGTATCTACAGCACTCCCTATGAGCTGAGAAATTCTCTACGCTTGAAAACTTGGACGTTGATACAGGCGTCTGCAAAGCACTGAATACCTTCGGCAGGAAGATATTACGCAGAATTCTTGAGCGAGTATGGGTAAAATATATGATTTATATATCGACCCGAGACTCGCTATTCTAATAAATATACAAAAACTAGAATGGACTGGCCAACGTCAAAAGAAGGAGCGAAAATTATCTTTTAAAGACGAATGAGTAGATCTAAGCCGGTTCGAAAGCAATACAAGCGCTACGAGGATTCAATTTCTGCTGATAGAAGATTGCTTTTAGGACGATTGAAGATACCGTATTACAGACTCTAAGGCCCTACACAGGTTATACCCACGATGATGAATAATTACAGGTCATGCGTAATGCACACCAAATAATTTTGAAGTGTATGATTACGAAATGAGATTTTCTAGCAAACCTTAACACCATGTTGCGATATGAATTGTTTTATTATTCAACTTTTTACATACCAAAACTAGCAGTTGTAATAAATTAAACAAAATTTATTACAGGACGCTGCTGTAGTGTTGTGTGCATTCAATTATATTCCTACAATGCCCGCAGCTAAATATTATATGAAAAAAAAAATTAATTTAATTAAAAACTATAAATTCATCTAAGATCAACTATATTTAGCATAAATGACAGATATTTGAAGAGTAAATAAGAGTATTTTTAAAAATTGCGGATAGCTAGCGCTAACATATTCTCACTTTTTTATCCAATGTGCTTAAGATTTGACATTAAGATGTACCACATTTTATACTAGCAGCACAATTTATTTATACTAACAGCATAATTTACTATCGTTTTGGTATAAATCATTTTTCAAATTGGAATTATGTGAGTTCTGTCGATTGTAAATATGTGTTTAATTCAAAGTCTGTAACTAGTTCCTGCATATAAATGGTTTGACAGAAAGCCTAATATAGACAATCTGGCATTAGAAATTTCACTTTTTTTATTCCTTTATTAATGTTTTTAGACTGATTAATCATTTCCTTCTCTTAAACGGACAAGACATCTGGATGGTTAAATATTCATTCCAACAAAATTCTTTCAGATTGGTCTTGAAAAATTTCATAATGGGAATTTAATTTATACTGTGGATAATTCAAAATACCAAAGTCTAAACCAAATAAGAACAAACCAATTAAATTGATAAAGCTAAGCCCCCGAACGTAAACAGTAAAGATCGCATCTACTTTATTTTGCAATATTTCTTTTCTCTACAATAAACTGAACCAGAATGCTAGGCTATCTAAAACATTAACAATAACCATTTGAGTCGAAGGCTGTTGCTTCGTAAAGCAGTGATAAGGGTATTAAAAATACGAAAGCTTCATATACAAACTAACCCCTGATAATTATAGAGTAACGCATCAACAAAATCAGGTTCAAATTTACATTATTATTTTCATTCAATTTAGTGAAAAACTATATGATGTTTACTCATGAATTATACAATGAAGAAATTACTCACTTGTACAATCTTTTGATACATAAACATTTATGTCATCCAGGTCGGCATTTTCTTGGGCAGCCTTCTTCACAGCTTGCCTAGAATTTAAAATGTTTATAATGGATTGTAAGCGTTAAAATCAAAACGAGATAAAAACTATTATTTACCTGATAAGGTGGGCAACTGATGACGGTCCATACCAATCCCCTGGCTTTTTCCCCATTTCTTCACCTAGTGTTACCATCATATGAATTGAAAATGGACTATTTTTTGATGAGCTGTCCCCAAACCATCTTACGATTTTCCTATGCATATTGTCCTCGATTGTAGAATGTATTTGTGTTTCAGGATCCCATCTCCAGCCTTGAATTATGAAGTGCAAAAATGTAGTACCAGTATATTATATTTGCATGAACAAAGCTTCACCTCTTCCTAAAAAATGACAAATAAGCGCCTGAGCCAGTAACATTTGCCCGCTTCTTAACATGCAGCCCCATCCACAATCGGAGGTATAATTGGAACCGTTCATTATTGGAAATTCACGGCGATATGTCATCCATAATCGGCTATAAAAGTCTCGTTTAAAGCCTTCAATTCCTTCCTCCCATGGAGTCTCCCCATTTTGCCCTGCGGATTGAAAGATATTACAGTGTGAACAGGAAAAGTTGGAAGCTTAAACAAATTCGAATAATATAAAACTCAATAATGAATTTGTGATTGTTAAAGCCATTTAATTAGTCTAGAGATATTTTAACTCGAAAGATAATTAAGAGCAACTGGCATTATTCTTTCAATTATATTTCCAATTAATAAACTATTCAAGTTACCAAGTACGGCGGGGAACTTTAAGAATAGGAAAAAATGCTATTATTCGTCGGTTGTAAGGGAGTATTTATTGATTTTGAATGAAATGAACTATGAAAACAGTCAAATCTTAATGGTTGGTTAATATGTTTTGATAAAAACTGTATATGTTCCTATAGAAAATAAATTTTTAGTCGACTTCTATATGAAAGAAGTTATCATTTTCATATAAATAATTTTTGCTTTTTATGTAGGTTCACTTCAAGGGCCAATTCTTTTTTCTAATTGAAGAATACGCATCGAATAGTTTAAATCAGATGTTGAAGGAGGAGTTCAAGCTCGTCGTTGAACTTCCTAATAAGCGCAAAGTATCGCGACTGATTGAACGAGTACAACAATCCATGCATTATGTTTTTAAGGCAATGGATTGTGGATCACGAATTTGGATATCGTTGTCGCCTTTTTGAACCGAGAGTTCTTACGTTATCTAGAGCCGAATTTTATCTATTATAGAACTGTTTATCGTTGATGTGCGTGCGTTTTGGTGACCATAAAGCAAATTTAAATTATAACTTGCAATTTCGAAAAGCTCATTCTTCACTATATAACAGAATAATGTCTCAAAAACACAAATTCTTTGTAGAACAAAATACACTTCATATCAAGATGAAAATTTACAAATTTCTAAAATCGATTCGTATGTTGAACACCTCAACCTAAGCGATACAAAGGAGACATCTATACCAAAAATTACATCCTTTGACAACATGGACACACAAAAAACAAGTCGCATAACAAGATTGAAGGAGATCAAAAATATGGTCGTCACGCGCATCAACCGAATTTATAGGAGCTCTCGTGAAGGAATGCGGGAAGAACATAATGAAGGATCTGCGTTATCTCATTTAACTCTGTTCTGACAGAAATCAAAAAATAATGGAGGGAGAGAGAGAACGCAGAACATACCCCGTCAGGGTCCGAATGGAATGTTTAACCAGATCAATACAATGAAAGTTCAACTTGAGCAACAGAACGGTAGGGAAACCGAACGACAAACAGAACTTGACGTAAAGCTACCAGAAGGGCAGTTTAGATTTGATATACATAAAGTCGAAGTCCATCAACAGAACACAGATTTGGGAGTCACACGACTAAATGAACTTATTGAGAATAAAGTTTGAGAGTCTTCTCGAACGCAATTTACATTTCCTAATTTTTAGATTGGACTATTTCAAGTTATTGTGGATTTAATTGAACATAAATTTATTCCTGATTTTACGATCACTATAAAATTATATTCGATTTATGATCAGCGAACGTACCACTTCTACACTAATTCCAAAAAGTTCCGAAGGCATCTTTTTCAAAATAACTTATTATTATCAGATATTGTCAGTTCATCTAATACTATTTCGTTGGAATCCGAACACCAAATACAAATTGAGATTAGTTTCAGTTTGTAGCAATTTCCAAGAGCGATTGAAAGCCTTAGTTCAGTTTTTGATTTGAATCTATTGAGATTTTGGTGGACAATGTAAGGTTAATGAATATTTGTAGAAATTTTCATGGTCATTTTTAAAGAAGAAATTTAAATACAATTTTTTTAGTCGATTTTAACAATAAATCAATCAAAATCATTCACATATCAACGAAAATATTATGTACAAATATGGCTTAGTATGAAATTGAGTGTGAAACTAATATTGCCCTTTTGTAAATGAAGCACGTGCTATTACTCCTCTTAAATATAGTAAGGACGCGTCGTAAGTGTTCGGAGTAAGGACGAAATCGTCTCGCGTCCCGCGCACGTTAATCGAGCATAGCCAGTCGCGTTTCTCCTGTCAATTTTCTTTGGTGGGTTACCTCGGCCGCGACACAGGCCAATTCCGACGGGCACTGATATCTTCGCTCGCATAGGCGGCAGACCATCGCTGCAGTCCTTTACGGTTCTTCCACCCAAGTAAACACTACAGGGATATTAGCCTTTTTGGTTTTTGGGTATGTAACCGTTGGCGT